>NQII01000640.1:1450865-1544163 GCA_002778355.1 Clitarchus hookeri
GCTGATAGACGACGGCCTTAATTAAGTGATTATTACTTAATTGTGTGAGGTATGACATGATTTTACATAGACATTCATTCAAGCGATGTGTTGTCAGTGAACACTTGAAAGAGATAAAAATTGTCAGAATCCCGAGATCTCAGAATGGGGCTAGCATGTAGTTGACCTGCCAACCCTCGTCAAACCGTTACTAATGCGTGCTGCAGCAGCTTGGCCCCGAGACAAACGCACTTAGTGCTATAACAGCATAAGAGTGTCTGTCTTCTTAACCAGTCACTGATTTCTAAACACGCTAGTCAACAAGGTAAAGATGACTCTTAATTGCGCAGAACAGGAAGCCTGAAAAAGTATTTCGCATTGACCAACTTTTAAAACTGCACGGACACGATGTTNTTACGGGGGACTACCATGGGCAGATGAATTCTGCAAACTTCGAAAAGAGGATGCATAATAAATTATTGCCAACCTACCGGAAAAGTCCCGTGTTATTATAGACGATGTGCCTTACCACTCATTGCATGAAAATAAATCCCCCATTGAAGTATGCAGTGAAAAAGGAAATGGAGTCATGGTTGACCAATAACAACATTCCCTTTTCTCATGGAATACGAAAAACAGAGCTTTTCATCTTAATTGCGCAGAACAGGAAGCCTGAAAAAGTATTTCGCATTGACCAACTTTTAAAACTGCACGGACACGATGTTCTTAGACTTCCTCCTTATATGTGCGAACTTAATCCCATTGAACTAGCGTGGTCTAAAACAAAGAGGCTAGTGCGGGAAAAGAACATTACTGCTAGTTTGTCGTTAACAAAGCTAATGGAAATCACGACGGAAGCAATATCTTCCGTCGCTGAAGAAGACTGGCAAGGATACTGTTCGCATGTCCAAAATATAGTAGCATACTACTGGCAAAAGGACTGTAGTGTGGAAGACGCAATAGACAGTTTTGTGATATGCCTAGGCCGTGACTCCAGTGGCTCGAGNACTGAAGAAGGCTGGCAAGGATACTGTTCGCATGTCCAAAATATAGTAGCAGACTACTGGCAAAAGGACTGTAGTGTGGAAGACGCAATAGGCAGTTTTGTGATATGCCTAGGCCGTGACTCCAGTGGCTCAAGTGATTCATCTGACGACGAATTTTCCTCTTCCGAATCGGAACTGGCGCTGCCACTTTCCGAAAGTGAATAAATTATCACCGAATAACATCCACTGTTTGAGGTAAGCAGTAAGAGTATCTCCTTTCAGAGTATTTTAAAGTTATGCATTCCTGATCTTAACTGTTTTCGCCATAAATTTATGCCATCAAAATTGTTTACAGGTCACTATGGTTGTTTCGCAGGTATTCAAGTAAAACAATTTAAGTTAAAACAGTTTGAAAATGTTGTTTTTGGCCATGCTAAAAGTCTTGAAATTAGTGTTGGTAATATGAAAGATGTTTTGAAAATTGTAACTATTTTGAAATGTGATTAATTTCCGTAGGGAACAGATTGCGAATACGTACAATAAATAGTTTGCTTTAAAAATTTGTACTTCAAACACAATGTAAAACATTTCTCGCATCAGGCAGGCGGGCGCCTAAAATGGCGAATTCAAATGTTACTGTTAAAAAAAAAAATAGAGGCGTGTACCATAACATTATAGAGTGTGTTTGTATGCGTGTCGTATGAGAGGAAAATCTCCCTGCGAACTGATAGTTTTAGTACTTGTAGTACGGGCTAGAGACGACGGTGGCGACATTGCAGCCCACCGGGTCCACCCAACCGCCCATCCACCCTGCCTCTTCTCGTGAGCACTGGACTATAAGTTACCAGGCGCCGATAAGCGTTCCGACATGTTGCTGGCCAGTGACGCAATACTGGCGTGCGAAGCTGGAGTCGGCGGTGTAAGCGGCTGTTTGACTTCTGTATTTTGAAGCACTCTGTGATCGGCGACCAAGCGGCTGACAGCTTCTCGGCATCTGCTGCCTCCTGCGACCGCGCCCTTCCGCTGCAGTCACCGCAGATTGGAAGAAGTTTTTGGAAGCGCGCTCGTTCAAACCTGGAAATTAAAAAAAAAACCATCCGCGCGTCGTTCTCTACCTTACGCTCAGTCCGCGTAGAGCGAGTCTCGAAATTCGCGCCCATGGAAAGCTACGCCGAGACCAGCGCACGGAAGTCGGGCGACGAGGCAAAAATTCCTGGAATGTTAACATTGTAAGAGTATCGTTGGCAATATTGTGTTGCGTTTTTCATAGCCTGTCCGTGGGTAGCTGAGCGCTTTTGAAAGCCCTGACAAGGATAAAACTTTTCTAACCCTGTTTGAGTCGCAGTGACGAAGAGGTCTCACTACTCGCTTCCCGCCCAGGCGAACCGGGTTCGATTCTCGGTGGGGTCGTTCCCGGATTTTCGCATGTGGTAATCGTGCCGGATGATATCGTTGGTCGGCAGGTTTTCTCGGGGATATCCCGTTTCCCCCGCCCTTGCATTCCGGCGCTTCTCCATACTCACCTCGCTTCACCCTCATCGGCTCTCGAGACCTCGATGTTAAGAGCCACCGGAATCCCTCCACTCCACTCTAACCCTATTGTGTTATTTCACTTTATGTATTACAGTAAACATTGCTTTGAATCTGTACACTTTGTCCATCCTTCGATTAAGTCAAACTGCATTTTAATTACGAATTTAAATACGGTACTAAGATACAGCTCTTTCACTCATTTGTATTTAACAAACACGAACAAAGTAAACTAACTTAAGTGAGTGAGTTAAGAGATATGGGCGGCTCTTAACATCGAGGTCTTGAGGGCCGATTAAGGTGGTTGAGGTGAGTACGGAGCAGCGCCGGAATGACGGGGCGGGGAAAACGGGAGTGACCCGGCCACGAATAGGCAAAATGGAAATTTCGCAAATATAGTTAAAAATGATACGAACACATTTGTACATGCGTATGAAAATAAACTGCACCTTTTGTTGCATAGAAATCTGTTTTGACAAAGTTATTTTAGTATTAAAACAGTAACTTTCGTGGCCGCTGTCACGTGAATGCGGAACGCTCTCTCATTGGTTTGACGTCACTAGTCACGCCGGCGGCCGGCCCCGGCACGTTGCAAACACGCGGCACTAAAATGGAAGGCAACTTTGTGAAAGCGCAGTCGGACAATCTGCCACGAATATATACCGATATGGTACTTGATTACTTAAATTCCCATTGTCCTGTGGAACCTGAAATAAGAGGTGTAAAATTACAAAGGTAAGAACGTGTCTCATATCGCACAGTCGTGATCTTCAAAGCGACAGTAGGCCTACATCACATGTAAAAACTTATATGTTGGTACGTTTTATTGAGGTACGTATTATTATTATTTGTGTTTATGTCTGCTATTGCTAATATTAAAAGTTGGAAATTAAAATATGGAATAGGAATTACATTCACAAGAATAACAAAACTGCATTGAAGGAGACTGCAGTGAGCGCGCCATACTTGAGGTCTGTGATAAATTAACTACATTATTTGGAAATAGAACGTAATGTTGTGATGAGAAAGAAGGTTACAAATATTTCCGGATTCTAAACTACGTTTCATTATTCATAAAACACTTTTTTTACTTTAGGAACGTTAGATAACCAGCAGTATGGTCACAGTAGGTCTAAAGGTCGACTTCTTGAGCAACTGCGGGCTGGTGGCGGGCAGAATGCCGCACTGCCGGCCGGCAAACCTTTATTTCCGCGTTCCACCTCGTTCCTAAACACTATATTGAGGCCTCAAATATAGTGTTNTCTAAACACTATATTGAGGCCTCAAATATAGTGTTTAGAAACTAAAAAATTATTTTGAAAATAACTAGCTTATATTATTGTTTCTTATGTTTTGTGTACCTAACATACATTTGATTATTCTGACGCCACGTTAGCTGTGTCTACACTTTCTTTTAACTGTAAGAACTGCACACATAGGCTGAAAATATANATTATTCTGACGCCACGTTAGCTGTGTCTACACTTTCTTTTAACTGTAAGAACTGCACACATAGGCTGAAAATATAGACATGGTAGTTTGAGAAACACTTAATACCTGGGGTGAGATTAAATACAGCGAAGAAAATCTGTAATAAAAGCTTAAGANGTAGTTTGAGAAACACTTAATACCTGGGGTGAGATTAAATACAGCGAAGAAAATCTGTAATAAAAGCTTAAGAATTTGTTTTGTTCTCAAAAGCTGTTTTCTTTCTGTTTATTTAAGGAGGAAAGGTTATAAAAGTAAAATAGCTTATTGGCGGGAATGCGTAGGCTATTTGGTGTCAGTTTTCTGGACTTAATATCGTAATTTTTTATAACGTCCATCTCAGTAACTTAAAAAAAAAATAAAGGGAAGGGTAAACATGAAAGTAAGATCATCCGTGATAAACATTTCTAACAACATGCATTTTAGTCTTTTGAAAGTAAAAATTAGTTTACTATTTAGCTTTAATTGTTAGGCTTATGAAATATAACCAGAAACAAATCAAAACAACTTAAATTATTAGAAATTTCTATGTTTTAAAAATACTGTATAACATAAACCAAACTTTTTGCAGGAGGGACTCTGAGCCCCACCCAAATAATTTGTTTACATGCTATTATTTAGGCATACAATGTGAATGTAGCCTAAATACGATAGATGTGNGCCCCACCCAAATAATTTGTTTACATGCTATTATTTAGGCATACAATGTGAATGTAGCCTAAATACGATAGATGTTCTCTTAAAACAAATGTTAGAAGTCATATTAAATTAATTTAAAAAATATCTATACCAAATTCTGTATGTTCGGCCTAACTCGGAATGTATACATTTATAAAAATGTAAAATTTATTTTTTGTGGCTGAATTTTTTGTAAACATATTTATATGTCTTTATTATTATGAAATACATTAACGTATTTTGTTATGCTCACGTCTACATCACATACGAATTGCTAAACCCGTTGTGGTGCGTATTAAAAAATACCATTTTACCGTAATTAAGGTTTGGTCAGATGTAAATAGTAGACATTAAGAAGTTCAGTGTTAAAACTACCTCCATAGGGGAAACATAAACGCCTTAAATATAATTGCGTACGTCAAAATGGTCTTCGCAAACAAAAATAACTTATTTTGGAGAAACATCTTCAATGTCTCGCCTAACTGCGTTAAACCACGTATTCCTGTTTGTTTCGTTTTTTGTAACTAACAAATATTTTATCAAGTGCTTTGTGAGATGTACTAGTACACTGCGGTACAATAAACCATTTCGATGATTTTGGTATACTTGACTGTTTATTTTCTCTTTTCATTACTTCAAACAATTTCTATTTAATCAAATACGTATCACCGCTGAAGTAAGCAAACGTGGCGGCCGAGGTTATATCTGACATGTGACGTCATGGAGTGAGCAGGCGGGACAGACGCGCTTTGGCGGGNGCCCCACCCAAATAATTTGTTTACATGCTATTATTTAGGCATACAATGTGAATGTAGCCTAAATACGATAGATGTGCTCTTAAAACAAATGTTAGAAGTCATATTAAATTAATTTAAAAAATATCTATACCAAATTCTGTATGTTCGGCCTAACTCGGAATGTATACATTTATAAAAATGTAAAATTTATATTTTGTGGCTGAATTTTTTGTAAACATATTTATATGTCTTTATTATTATGAAATACATTAACGTATTTTTTTATGCTCACGTCTACATCACATACGAATTGCTAAACCCGTTGTGGTGCGTATTAAACAATACCATATTACCGTAATTAAGGTTTGGTCAGATGTAAATAGTAGACATTAAGAAGTTCAGTGTTAAAACTACCTCCATAGGGGAAACATAAACGCCTTAAATATAATTGCGTACGTCAAAATGGTCTTCGCAAACAAAAAGAACTTATTTTGGAGAAACATCTTCAATGTCTCGCCTAACTGCATTAAACCACGTCTTCCTGTTTGTTTCGTTTTTTGTAACTAACAAATATTTTATCAGGTGCTTTGTGAGATGTACTAGTACACTGCGGTACAATAAACCATTTCGATGATTTTGGTATACTTGACTGTTTATTTTCTCTTTTCATTACTTCAAAAAATTTCTATTTAATCAAATACGTATCACCGCTGAAGTAAACAAACGTGGCGGCCGAGGTTATATCTGACATGTGACGTCATGGAGTGAGCAGGCGGGACAGACGCGCTTTGGCGGGCGTTCCAAACGTAAAACTTTCATTAAATCATAAATTTTTCAAAACTGATTTTTAAATCGTGATACTTTGTAAATACGTTTCTAACACACAAATGAATGAAAACCAAGTGCCAGCAAAAAATGTGCATGTTGCCTACTGAACTCGGTTTTCCTTGGTGGGAGGAGAGCAGACTAACCGCTCAGCCACCGCGGCCCGAACTAACTTCAGGTGTTCTCAAGATCAAAAGTGGCATTTTTAATATAACGTTAAGAGCGAATTCCTGAAACACAAAAATCCAAGAACAGAGTTTAACTACTTTATGTACTCTAACGTTTGTGAAAAATGTAACACCCAGATAAGAGAATGTTATTGTATCTGCTGACGTGCAGTAGCAGAACGTGGCATGAAGACCAGAGATACCCTGCAGTATGTGAGGCCTGCACTGCATTTGCTGGTCTCGAGAACCATTCGTCTCCGTTTGAATGTGGCTAGTCCACAGGCACGGCTTCCACTGCGCCGTTTCCATTTGACCCCTCGGCGCTTTGCGACACGCCATCAACAGCGGCAGGTACGTTAACACTGGGCTGAAGAATGGCGGCGCATTGTGTTTTCCGATGGGTCAACGCAGATGATGGTCGCAACAGGCTTTGGCAATTGAACGATCCTGTGCTGATTCGTGAACGTCATACGTCCCGTCACCAAGTGTTATGGTTTGCGACGCTGTCAGTTATGACTCCCGGTCACATCTCGGGGTTACAGAAGGCACGGAGACAGCACAGTGATGGCAGAAAATGTGACCGCAGAACTTCATTGACACACCCGTTTTAGCGCAACATACACAAAGTTATCATGCAGCAAGATTATGCTTGTTCCCGTACAGCTCACATCACCCAACAGGCTCCACAAGACGTGGACACGATTCCTAGGCCTGCATGTCTCCGGATTTGTCCCCTATGGAACACGTGTGGGATATTATGGGGTGACGTTTGCACCACCGCCAACCACCTGCCCAAAAACTGGCTGATCTACGTAAGCAATTGCAGGAAGCATGGTAGAATGTGTATCGGGACACTATCCACTACTTGTACGATAGAATGCCTTATCGCCTCGCTGTCTGCATAGACGCGAGGGGAGGCTCTACCCCAAATTAAACGCGTACTTTGCGGACGCTAAACAACACAACCTTTATGCGTGAAAGACTAATCACAATTCATTTGTACTCTTATCTATCAGCCTGTGATGGTTTAGTAAAGCTTCACGCAAGGAAAGAGGGTGTAGTGATTTCCACATCCAGTAAAGGTCTTGAATTAACACAACCATCACATGCAAAAGGAATAGTTTACAAAAGTATGTTTTTCTAATAAAATTTGTTGATAATGTTCCGAATAATAAAGTATAGAAACCACAAACTCAGCACATAAACATATGCAATTATTGTTTTAAAACTGTAAATTTTATTTTGTAGAGCTTTATGGTAGCCAAATTAAAAAGCATACACATTTTTTTAATCGAAGTTGATTTTTTTAAAAGGTTCTGTTAATAAAGTGTGTGTATTTTGTTTCTCCAGTAAATATAAATTTCAATGCCATGTAACTGTAAAGAGTAATCTAATGTTGTTTACTTTAAGACAATTATATCGGCATATTTACAGATATTGTGGTTTATGGCTCTAGTTTCCCCCCCCCCCACAATGTTGCCTATTTTTAAATCTAAAACTAAATACCATTTCAACTATTACTTTATATGATAATTACCAGCATTAAAATATATTTTCAATAAATCTAAACCCAATCAAAATATATTATTAGTTTAAATTCTGTGCTTGATTTTATGTTTAAGGAATTCACAAACTTCTGACCTTTCTATAGCCTTTAAGACATGGAACTATTTAACCTACGTACTTGTCAACTTAACTGAAAGGATGCTAATAAACGTTTACTTTAAAATATATAAAGTAGGTGTTCAGAAAACATTTTTTCGAAGCTTCATTTCGAAAATTCTTAATTAACCACGAACAAACTATAGTAGTAAGTACATATCTAAATTTGGTAGCATGTTGTTTGTACTGTGGGTAATGACACTGTCTCAGCCAAGTGGGGAGTGGTGAAAGCTCGAGTGCGGACCTCGGACTCGGCCATCGCTGGTTAACCACGGAGGTCAGAGCACTGTGTCCTGTCGAATGCTTGGGTGGTGACCCAACTTAGCGAGTCAAGAAACCCATGTCCAAGGTTTGGTCGCAGAGTACTTGCGAGTACAGAGGTGAAACAGCTGCTTATGCCGTGAACACCAGCTGCAAAATGGCGTCACTGGCCAAAAAAAAATGGTAGAACGTTGTTCGCGAAGCAGCGCCTGGTAACCTACACGCCAACCGGCAGACCAGCCAATAGGGAACCTTTCGCATCAAGCCAATCAAAGACATACGGTCGGTTTCCACAGTCTCGCTCCGTATATACAATATAATTACCTTCGGAGTTCTGTCTGATTGCATATCTTAAGCGTCAGCTGAAGCTAGTAATCCTCTACAGGCACTTGGAATTGGTTGAATTCTCACGAAAATCGATTGATTTGATGTCATCAATTTCGTGAAACTTTGCAACAACACAAACTTTATATAGTTGTCCACTAAAGCTCCACACTTATAAGTGGTATAAGTGAAAAAGCTCTTGTAGATTTACAAAGTGTGTTCTTGTGAATCATTAAAGGTTTGTGGGGGCCGCGCTGGCTTAGTGGTTAGACTGCTCGCCTGCCACCATGGCAACCCGGTTTCAATGCCCTGCCGGGATACTCCTGCTTATTTTCGCAAGTGGAAATCGCGCCGGACGATGCCACTGGTCGGCGGGTTTTCTCGAGGATCTCCCGTTTCCCCGTCCTTGCAGTCTGGCGCTTTCCCAATCACGCCTCATTTCACCCTCATCGGCTCTCATGACCTCGATGTTAAAAGCCGCTCAAATCTATCAACAAAACATGTGGAAAGGGTTATAAAGGAAGAAGCGAGGCTTCAGTTCTTCAACTACCTCCTTGGATACGCCAATGGTAAAAATATGTTCACGACGGTGATGTGAGCAATTTTGAAATCAACCTTTGAAAAAACTCACTGTCCGTAACTACGCGTATGCTACAGTCCATACTGATGTGCAGGGTAATTAAGTGGAGATGGGTTGGAGAGATTTGGGCGGGTCTTAACATCGAGGTATTGAGAGCCGGTGGGATGAAGTGAGGTGAGTGCGGGGCAGCTCCGGAATGCAAGGGCGGAGGAAACGGGAGATATGCGAGAAAACCCGCTGGCCAGCTGCATCGTCCGGTAAGATTCCCACATGCAAAAATCCGGGCCCAACCCCACCGGGAATCGAGCCCGGTTCGCCAAGGTGTAAGGCAAGTAGTCTAACCACTACACCACCGCAGTCCCCAGTGTCCTTATTAAGTTGTAAACGAATTAATAAAAGTATATCTGATACTTGACGTTGTATTGATAGTGCAATATGTAAATTTAATTTGACTGCAATCAGTGTTTCTTGTTTTACACGTATAAGATCACTAATTTGCATTTTATTATCACATTTACCTTCATAACAAAATTCTCTGTTGACGTAGGAATAAAGTGAGACTATTGAAGGCAATGTTAATCTTTCATGTAGAGGAAGGATACAAAATGAGAGGAAAATTAGATCCTAAGCAGGCCTTTCTAAAGCGCTCAATGAACAGTGAACAGTCTATAAATACAAGAATTTCCCTGAGCTAATTTCAAAACGGTTATACGATCCGCGGCTGCACACAGAACGAGTCGAGATGACATGACCTGACCCAAGTGGGTTCCAAACCTCGCGGCTGCCGACTCGGCGGTCAGGAATTGTGAGGCACGCCAGATGTTGGACTCGAACCATCCCGGCTCCTGCCTTAACGTCGTGTGAGAGAAACGCGTCAGAGATCAAGGTCACCGGCGACACTTCACTCAGGAATCGTTGAACTCCAGCAGGAGTGACAGCATCACAGTAGCGTGATTCGAGGTTTCTATAGTTTAAGTAAGGTTACTTCTACCACAGGTTGGGAAGATCAATGTTAAAAGTTTGGCGAAGTGAAAATTTTCGCCACTTGGTTAGCGCTAATGTCGCTAATGTACCAGATTTTCTTTATTTTCTAAGTTGAAAAACAGGATAATTGCAATAATCATAATTCAAATATAAAATAACTTCGTAACTGAATAAAATCGTTCTCTTTTATTATTCACGTAACTTACAATTTTAATTGAAAGTTACCTTTTGGAACATTGCGCACCTAGCGGCGGAAATGTTTCTTATGCCAAACCCTCCCATAACAAATCACGTTTTGTTCCTAACCTGAGTAAAACAAACCTTAGTTTACATCACTGGTAACTGAATAAACTTTCGTAATCGCGTTTACCAAATTGAATTCATCATAATCCATAACTACATTGCTGTCCATTACACGTGTCATGAAATAATTCATTATTTTTAATTTGTACGAAATTCACAACTTATAGGTATTACTTACAAATACTCTTTACTCAATTAAAAAATGTTGACTGCATATTTTTTACCTGATAGCAAGTCAAAATAGTGATTTTTGTGTTTTTTAACGTGCAAATAAATAAAACTAAAACATTTACAGAAAATTGAACAAAGGTTACTGAAAGATCATGTCTTAATTAACTTTAAGGCATGCTTAACACAGTATATAGAATACAAAAACACACATATTGCTACAAATAAAAGATATGCAACAAATTTCCGTATTTTGAACCATTTTTAAAAATTGCAAAAATATTTCATATCGTGATTTCCAATATTTCTCATAGTAACTAGTAACTTATGATACCTAATTTCAACGTGAATTATCTCATTTCGGTAGGGGAGTTGGTTTTAATTATNATAGTAACTAGTAACTTATGATACCTAATTTCAACGTGAATTATCTCATTTCGGTAGGGGAGTTGGTTTTAATTATTTGTACATCCCAAAAACACCAAACTTGTGATATTGGCATGCGATAATGCTATATATATATATATATATATAAACAGGTATATGTTTATTTGTTTTAGGAAATAGCACTTGTAAGTAATGTCTACAAGTTGAGCATTATATTAAACAAATTTAAAATATTTAAAATCAATTTTTTCGTGACTAGTGCCCTTAAGATGTAGCACATTCGGTAAGGACCAGCGAGCGAGTGGCAGTGAAAGAAGTATCGTATCAAGCGGTGACTGACGTTACCCAACGTCAGTACGTAGGTACTGTCGGTCGCGTTGTGGTGCGTTGACCCTCCAGTTCTGTGACTGCCTCGTCAGCAGATACTGCCATGTCGATGACATCACGGCTCACGCGTCTTTCTCACACGGGCGATGACAAGCGATGCTGTGATCTCGCGTTGCAGTTTGGCATCTGCCTACACTCTAGGCAGTTGCTGTACGTATCTCCTATTAGTCTTATCGGGCCGTAGTAAACTTGTCACTCCTCATAAGAACCTAAACTATTAATAAACAATTCCCCAGATTCCGTGAGTTCCAGTCAAAGCCGAAACCGACAGCCTGGTAGTTGAATATCCCACGAAATAGCAGTCTCCACTAGTGATAACTGGTTTTATCATCCGTTAATAACAGCGAGAACTTCCGTTGCAAACATAATACAAATGCATCTTGTCAATTTTCTCTTACCAAAGTCAAATGACTATTATTATTCGGAATAATTATGTTTGTGGGTGTGTACGAAAGCGGCCGTTCCTATCATTTAAAATGTGCATCTTCAAACGCAGTCACATTTAAGGTTAAAAAATGTATTAATTTTTAGCTATCTGTAACCAACATAAAATAACAATTTGCTATTGAGCGTGTTTTCCGAAGGAAATAAAGGTNATTAATTTTTAGCTATCTGTAACCAACATAAAATAACAATTTGCTATTGAGCGTGTTTTCCGAAGGAAATAAAGGCCTATGAGATCACTTTCATGACTGTGTCTGTGTGTGTGTGTTTTGTGTGCGTCTGTGTGTGTGTGTCCCCTATATATTCAAAACCCCATTCTCCGCCATTTTGTAAGATAGCCCCACATGAAATAATACGATTTTATGTCGTNCCCCTATATATTCAAAACCCCATTCTCCGCCATTTTGTAAGATAGCCCCACATGAAATAATACGATTTTATGTCGTATCTCGGGGAACAATTAACCGATTTCTTTCAATTTTGGTGAAGAAGTTGTACTGTGGCAAGCTATATTAATTTATATTTTTTCAGTATGAAAGTGTCTTATTTTCTGAATGGCGCGTATACAAACATTTTAGCTTAATTCGCTATATCTACGAAACTATGTAACAGATTTACCTTTAACGTTGTATATTGTACCTGTGACAATAATCGAATGTGGTATTATATAAACTTTTTGCCCTCCATTTATGAATATCGTCACATGATCAGATCAATGGAGCTTTTATGACATATCTCGAGGACCAATCAATCGATATGCATACAGAGGTCCTCCTTTGCCGGATTTTTTGCAAATTAGTATCAGGTGAATAAACTGAACATTTTGTCATATTTTCGGAATAATTCGACTAATTTCCACAAAATATTGCACACCCACAGAAGGCCAAGTAAAGTTACATGATTTAAATGGGGTCAGATAATGATTTAAAAACAGGCAGCCAAATAAATATTTTTATATATTTGGCATATCTATTTAACAATTTAACAATTTCAATCAAACTTTTTACGCTGACATTATCTATTACAAACATCGTGTACAGAGCCTCCTTTTAAGCAATTTTGTAAGATAGCACCATTTAATAAAATAAGATTTTTATGCCATATCTTGGAGACTAATAAACCGATTTCTATCAAATTTTTCACGCAAGTAGCGTTATGGTAGGCCATGTGAACTAATGTGTTTTAGTGTCTCAGACACTTGTTTCAAAATTATGGCCGAGTAAATATGTTAGGTTAGTGAACCCTGTCATTCAAAACACTATACTGATTACACCCGAAGTTGATACTCCAAATCCTACCTCCATGATGCAGTTGATTGCAAGTTAGCTTAATTTTACGGGTTTAGCTGAATTTTAATCCCGGGTAAGTCACTCGTGTATTTTAATTGTCTTTGTACTGTTTCACATATTTCTGGTTTCATCTCTAATGATATTACTTTCAATGAGACTTCAACGGCTACCTACCTTCTAAGCTTTTAAAAACTTCACTAAAATTTATTTGCGCCCATGTAGAGTAAAGTAGGCTCATTAGTTATCAGTAACTTCTTGTTTAAGATGGTCTTACATTTGCTTCAATACCAGCAGTACAAAAATGATGCTACAATTTTTTTTTTNGTAACTTCTTGTTTAAGATGGTCTTACATTTGCTTCAATACCAGCAGTACAAAAATGATGCTACAATTTTTTTTTTCATTTTGGTACAACACTCACGACCCATCACACGAAGCAGCATTTCAATAAGACAGAGAAAAGAATTCGTGGGCAACCATCGCGACTGCTAAATTAAGTTTTGTGAGCGCGTTTACAGTTTCGCAAGAAACCTCGGCATTTTATAAGTTCGCCGCAGCCATTCGCGGCGCTCGCGACTCGACATTTCATGGGCAGTTTCACTCGGCGCTACGATTTTCACTGCCAGTCTCGCTCATACGCCGGACAATGAAGCAATCTGACCAGTAAACTCATCGCCGCTGTGCGCGCTCGTAAAAAAAACAAAACTATTAAACTCGCCGCGCGATTTGCACAACCATTGTTCGCGGCTGGTCACGGGAAATACTGCATTTGGCATTTTGCAGTGTCGTCCGCTGAGCCGTCGTGGTTAACTGGCCTAGCAACGTTTGACCTGGCTCTGCTAGTAATTACTTAAGTGCGCTAGATATTAAAACAGTTTTTTTTTTTTACGGATTTTTAGTCTTGTAGGTACTGCATATGACCTCATTCACGGCAACTAAAAGAAATTAAAATTACATAGCTCGTGCATTTCACAGTTCTCCTTTTTTCGGAACACATAAATAATATTAATTAAATTGCATAGATTAGATATATGTTATCACAGAGCAAAAATATATTGCGTATTTTTTTTAATTTCTGAATATAACTTTTTTGCATATTTTTGTCGATGTCTGTTCCTCAAGTTTCGTAGGTATCATACTTTTTCTTAGCAAATGATTAAGATAATATGTTAAAGATTCCGTCGTTAGTTAAATAGTTTAGTTTCTTTTATTTCCTTGTTTTGCAACATAGTAAAACAATGATTTTGAACACTTAACTATGTGAAGAACTAGGGAAATATATATCAAATGGTTTTTTGCCTTTATTTGTAAGATGCCGAACGGACATGCAGTAATTAAACCATGGGACTAATTCTTCACGTCACTCAACTACTATCTAGTTAATGTATCGTTGAGACCTCCAAAACTCGCGTTATAATTTAGCTGCGGACTGAAATCCAAGTTGCTGTGCATTTGACCGACTTCTGCCATAGGCCGGCAGTGTGTATGGCACGATTCGCGGGAATCTTGAGCCAATAACGTAACTTCAGCGACAGACTGGTCTATCTTCTTTAACGAAGTCAAACAGGTAGGTGACTCCACTTAAATGTTAGCTTCCAATGAAACCACTGACTGTGCTCAAATATGTACAAGGCAGTGGAGTTTACCCTGTCATCCAAAGAGAACGCGAATTTTGCAGGTCTCGATATGTCACACAGGAAATATCGTCGAAACTCCCGTTTAATCATTTCCGCACCCAACAAAATACTCTTTAATAACTAACAGAGCAAAACACTCCTACATTCCTCTAACTTTTACTAAATGATACGTGCAGCGAGGCTCCACAACAGAAAGCTATATTTCCAACAAATTACGTAAATCGTTTTGAGTGACTTTAATGTTAACTTAGGACGTATTTCACAGGTTTCATTTACTGTTCAATAAATTTCTGAGTTTTGTATGATAACGTGACAAGGGATAATTAAGGGAACTATTTTAAAACATAGTAATTTAACTTATATGATCTCTAATATTGTGTCCACTGAACCCACATAATTTGTGAGCTACACTTTTAATCAGTAATTTCTAGTTACAATGGACCATACGACGGTGACAGGATTCTGCAAGTTATTGTGCCGAGCTTGGTGCAGCCGTTAAAAGATACATGTTAAATACTTCAATAATGTTGCTACGGTAGATGCTGTAAAGTAAAGCAAATATTATTATACTTACAAAGCATTCTGCCTTCAATTCTTTACGTAGCCATTTCCACCCATCTCTGACTGACGTATTACCAGCGATGTAACATAGGAAAAAAATTAAATGGCAAGGTATCCCAGATGTAGCTAGAAACCCGAACATTTCGTGAGTTCATTTGACGTCTGGGTTAAATTCGACAGTTGTGCAAACACCACAGGTGCTGTAATTTATGTATTGGCCGGCCCNTTCTTTACGTAGCCATTTCCACCCATCTCTGACTGACGTATTACCAGCGATGTAACATAGGAAAAAAATTAAATGCAAGGTATCCCAGATGTAGCTAGAAACCCGAACATTTCGCGCGTTCATTTGACGTCTGGGTTAAATTCGACAGTTGTGCAAACACCACAGGTGCTGTAATTTATGTATTGGCCGGCCCNTTCTTTACGTAGCCATTTCCACCCATCTCTGACTGACGTATTACCAGCGATGTAACATAGGAAAAAAATTAAATGGCAAGGTATCCCAGATGTAGCTAGAAACCCGAACATTTCGTGAGTTCATTTGACGTCTGGGTTAAATTCGACAGTTGTGCAAACACCACAGGTGCTGTAATTTATGTATTGGCCGGCCCCTACATGATGAGCAATTTATCCTTTGTATAGGATATTCGCGGTAAAGTGAGCACTTCTGAATGCCCTCTCATTTGAAATAATAGTCAATAAATATGTTTTATTGTAGCCTTAGGCGTTAACTTCGGAGTTCGGTGGAATATATGCACTGTGTTTATTACTTACATTGCAATATTTACATAAAAGGGTGGTTAAAGGATAAGAAAATGGCTGAAAGGAAAAAGTAGCCAGAGCCTCGAAAGTGCTCACTTACCGTGATCAGCCTATACTTGATTGTACGCGATTCGTTCTGTCTCTTTCTACATGTGAATTAGGCCTACTGGTTCACAGTCCTGCAAGCCGTGTTAGGAAAAGAATGGCTCAATTACTTAAGTAAAGTGAAAGTAAAATCCCCGGGTCTCTAGTTGTAACTCGTTGGCAGGTTATATTTCAAGCACGTGTGACACTCTAAGACACGATTCGCAAATTTACCACATCAGCGTATACGTATAGTGGAAAAGCACGCACGGTAAACTTTTTTTACTACACGTATTTGGTAGTGATCCTTCATTTGTTCAGGAAAGTGACAAATTAGTGGTAAATTTCCCAACTGTGTATAGTAACGACGTTAAACATTCCTTTGCAGCTGAATATGTGGTGTTACTGTATTTCAATACTATGAATTACAGTTCAGGAAGTTTACCAAAACGTCATTTTTTTTACAGTGTGCATCTACTTTGCTCATGTCATTAGACGGTAATTTGTATTATGTACGCCCCGGTCTATTGTACGCTAATGAATAAACACTTCATAATAATGTTGCCGAATCATGAAGGGTTAGTGACGGGGTGTATGGCTTCACATCCAGCAGACAGCAGCCAATGAACACGTGACATCAGGTGGAGCACGAACAGCACTGTGATGCCGACAGGTCCCTGAGCATACAACAGAAGAAAGCCTTGTTTAGTCCATAGAATCAAGAATAAATAATTTTATTGACTATAGAACTGTACAGATATGAGTATCGTCATGCAATATTGCAATATAATGATAATACTATAGAATAACTTAAGCATACAAATTATTAAACTCTCAATTTAAAAACTTTTAACAATACATAAATGATTAAGAGACAAAAAATGTTTTAATATCTTTTCAATTGTATTAAGACGCAGACTTATGCAATTTATGGGTTTTAGTTTATATAAATTTTGTCCAATTACTAAGAGACCTGCAAAAAATCGCGTTATTATTTGGGGACACATTAAACTTCAAACACATGTACCTTTGCAATAAGTTTGTCTTTGGACCATACTTTGTTTGACACGCCCTGGGTAACTCTGAGCCAATAAATAAACACTTCACATTTATTTTGTCCAAACACATGCAGTTCAGTCAGTAAGGCAGCAGCAAATAGAGAAACGACGCCGACCCGAGTATATATAGTACTGTGAAGTCTAGCTTGATGCCAAATAATAACGCAAGTTTTGCAGGTCTCTAACAATTACATTAAATTTCTTAAGTCTTCTAAAATATTTATTTACAAAAAAAATGCTATTTTTCCCTTACCATAATGCTTGTGTAGGCCTATATTATCACATACAAAAAAATTTTCTAAATTATTTTTCACATTCAATATAGATTCAATTACGTGCATAGAAGACTATGTTAAGATTTTTAACGTAATAATTATACCTAGCTAGAGCTCAGCATATGAAGCGAACTGCTTTTATATTTTGGCAATAGCAAAAGCTTACGAGCTGGGGCATAATTTTCCCTAATAGTATTCTATATGCTAATATGGCTCATGACATTCTAAATATGAGTTAGACCAATTTTCGTTTTATGCGGATGCCCCTAACATTATATCAACCATTGACAATATAATTGTAAGAATCACGTGGTCAACAACGATTATCGTCTTTGTTTACGGTTGGTTTTCCAACAAAGCCACTTTTTTGTAAGAGCAAAATATTTTTACTAACTTGAGTATATATTCTAGCTTCGTTGAAACTAGGCTAGAGGTAGTACCCAAAGGTTCAAACCTTTAATACATTGTGGTCTATACAATGGACTTTGCATAGGAAGCGTATTTAACAACATAAACTGTACACGGAAGGAAAAATCTTTCAATAAAGGAAATTTCCTCGCTTGTTGGAAACATAATTCGTTGTTGAGACTATATTCCTAAGTACCATAAACACCTGCTGCCAATATCACACGCAAAAACGTTATTATCGGTTCTGATATATGCCAATTTGCTGTTCTGTTATTTGTAATTCCAAAAACCTTAATATATGTATCTGTGTCTAGAAGAGTTCAAATCACATACATAAACAGTGCTATAACTTCAGATCCTATCCATGTTTGTTTTAATACCGCTATTGGCAGAAGAAAAATCAGACTCCAATGTGTTGGAAACGGAGAGTGGTTACTGCGGAGTTGGAATGCTAACTCTACCACACATTCACTCTACGGTTCAAGATGGTTCCACAATACAGCGTTGCGTTGTGATGCGATGTGATGTGATGTGATGTGATGCGATGTGATGCGATGGGCGGCGACGAGCTATACTCACTGTTTCACAATTGTGCGACGATTTGTTGGCGACGCACGCCGTCTGAGAACGGTGCTGCTATCTATTTCAAGGTTGAAAATGACATTTTTAGAACTCACGATAGTAACAAAAGACACACGAAAAACATTTAAACTGTATGTTTTAAGTGGCTAGAAGATAAACAGTCAAGGCCGCATGAACGCGATGTGCGTTGAAAACTACGCATTAGCATACATCGAGTACGAGAGACATATAAGACGAAGGAGAATTATTAGGAAGCCTTGTCTTCTATTTTGTATATCAACGTAGCAACAATAAAAATGCAAACACAAAAACGTAATCGTAAACGGGTTTGCCGTCTTCAATATGTAAACAAATAGTTCTTATTTTCCGCGTAAACAAACACTTGTTATTCTTCTTCTGCGTCGTCGGCTAACGCCAACCGGCGCAGAATTTCACGCAACGCACTGGGAAGCCAATCATCCTGATTGGCTACAGATGATTGGCTACAGCTCATTGCAACGCATCGCATCGCTGTATTGTGGAGCCAGCCTCAGCCGGGGGTCCGCCAGAAGCCCATGCGGCGCGCGGGAGCGCTTCCCCGGACCTGGCGGGACGAGGCTTGCAGTGGCCAGGGTCAGGTGCACCGGGCGCCGGCNGGCGCACTGCTCGCCGGACGACACGTCGACACGCACGCGCCGAGACGATCCTCGCGCACGCCGCTGACACTCCGCGACCGGTGTCGACCTCGGGAGAAACGAGATTTCATGTCCGTGAGCGCCAAGGACTCGTCCGGGCACAGCGAACCGTCCCAGCCCTCGGGAGTGTCGAGTTTTGTCGCCGCTGTACGTTTCGCACCTCGTGCCTCAAGCCAAGTGTTCGACAAGTTCTTCCCATCTCCACAGTCGGCCGGACCAGCCCGTCGATGCGGGGTTTCGTTCCCTTTCGCTCGTTGAAGTCTCCAGTGCTGCGAGGTGGGAGTGTTTGTTTACCTGCAGATGATCTCTCCCCGCGTGGTGTTTTCATCTCCCGACGCGAAAGCGATGTTTTAAGTGCGCAAAACGACGTGCTACAAGGCCCACCGACCCACGTCGACGAACGAGTGTTATTGTTGTTCTTCTTCGGCGCACAGCTGGAGATGCGTCAGCAGAACTGCTAGAGAGGGGCTTCAGGAACGTGCAGGCTGCCCTCCTTGAGGTGAGTGGGCGTGTGTGTGTGTAGTGTGGTAGCGGTCGGCTGGAGGGACCTGGGTTCACGGCCGGTCGACGGACTGCTCAGCAGGTATCTCCGTCTTCCCCCTGACACAGTGACATCTAGGGATGACTGGCAGAATGAAATTTATATGTGCGCTGCAGACCGTTGTAGTCCTCTACATTGTCCAATTTTTTTTCAAACTTGATTTTGCATGTTGTTGCTAAAACGTTTCTAGACTCTCTTCTTACGGGTGCAGGCTACAAAAATTATTAAATTTCTTATTCGCCCTTGGTACTGTCCCAAAATTGCAGAGCAGTTACTCGGAGCATCCTATCGGACCAAATGGTAGAGTGGAGGTAATTGTTAAATAAATTTGCATATTGAAAGACAATGTGCACTTCTTTTACTCGTCACTGATTCAGTTTACCAAGTGAAAATTACGTATTACGAAATCGAACTTCTTGACTAGAACCATTTTTTTTACACCTCTATATATAACTTGTGCAGTTGTGTAAGTTATGTACAACAGCAACGATAATCACTGTTACTGTATATCGGTTCATATTTGTGCAGTAATTTGCCTTTTCACAGCACCAAAGTTATTGTTTTTGCGTATTTGTCTGTATAAACATTTGAAAGTTTTTAAAAGTAGAATGCCATCTACTCTGCGTTCATTCTGAAGCCGTTTTAAGTCTAATTTTGCCTAACTTTTCTTCGTATTACTACACTTTCGGAGTAACATTTTGGAACACAGCCCTTGGTATTTAATCATTCTTCATTAATATAATGTACGTGATAATATATATTCTAGAGCTTCTGTGCAAAATCTAAATTTCCTAACACTCTATTTTTTCATGTTTATTTGCCTGGGAGCCGCGTGAGGCGGTTTGTAAACTCAGAAAAAAAAGAGGCAAAACTTCGGGCCAATCCCAGTAACTGTTTCCAATACGTTTCGTTAATTTTATGCGAGTTCAGTTAAAATATTTAAATCGCTGCATCTTGATTTTAATTTTTGTTGTAGAAAAATTTTTAAATTGTAATTTTTATAATTCCTTCTTAAATTTATCAATATCACAGAAAAGAATGAGTTTCACATGAGGTGATATATCATTACTATTGGTGATGTTCACATTCGGTTCACAAGAAAAGCCAGTAACGATCTTATTTCATGAACGGTAATAACTTCCAATCAGTAATGTAAGTTTAATTTTCAACAAATGAAAGTGATGTTAATTTTTAAGAAATGAAAGGAATGAAATGTGGTGTGTGTTTTCAGTAAACTCATTTTATGTTTTTTTTTTTTTTTTTGCAGAGACCGTGTCTTTTACCGGTTTAACAGAACTAACAGAAAGTGACTATGGGCAAAAAACTTACTGTCTGTAATTTTCATCACTGAAGTGTTTCAATTTTGTAAACGTTCTAATGTCTTAAACTGGTACTGACGACTATAAAGATGTAAATAATATTTTTTACTCAAAAACTATTTATCATATTTGTGAATTAAGAGTTAATAAATCACTGTTCTTCCGTATTTAAAACGTAGGTATTAATTTCAGAAAGTAATCACGTTAATGTCGGTGAGTTTACGTAAATGATAAATAACGTGGTTAAAAATGTAACCAAAATGATTCACTGTGAACTCATGTGATTATGTTCAGGCTCCGGCCTTAAACATGTTCAATTTTTTATTTGTATATGTTTTTCAAACTGTAGCTTGTAGCATTTAAATTTTTTATCTAAACCACATTGCGAATTTTTCTCTTGTGTGGCGCTGGGATGTTCGCTCGCTCGCGATAGTTGTTCAAACACAGGGGTTCGCTGCGTGGTCCTGCTGTGTACACCTTGTTTAGCGTGTTTGACGAAGTACTGGGGGCTCGCTAAACTTAAACAAGGATGATCTTCATGCTTCACGCGAAAGTCTGATGCTGTTTCCAGAGAAGAATGCATCACATACAGCATATTTTTAGTGACGATTTTAATTATTATATTTCTTGATTCTCTACTTTCCCGATATATTACACGAAAGTACGTTTCAAAATGTTCTCGATGCATTTAATTGCAGCTCGTGCATACGTCATTCATAAGAAAGTGTTTGTTCGGCCAATTATGAAATGTTTTAGTGGCATGCAACATGTTTCGGAATATTTTTTCGTGTCTGTATATAGGGTCAGGTGAGGCTATTCGGGCCATGGGGCTTTTTGGATCAAAATGAGAAGATTGTTCTTTGTGTCTTTTTCGCGCACAACCTGGACGCCATTTGCAGTGTGGTAGCTCGTGTGTGGTGTTGCAGAAGATGGCACAAGAATAGTTGAGTAAATATCTTCAACGGATCTCACACGAAATCAATTTGAAACAACTGCGGTAAGTGTTAACTGCGTAGAAATGACCATGATGTAGTTTCCAATGTTTGTAGTTTAAGATCTGACGGGGAAAACGATAGCTAAATTGTGCATGTTTTGTTTGTATCATGGCCAGCGATGACCACTAGCGGCATACGTTGCATGGTCAAGGAACTTAGAAGTTGACAACCGTTGCTGCACGTGGGCTTTTTGGATCACAATTAAATATTATTTCTTTTGCGTTTATTTTATATATTTAGTTTATTTGATACTTAAAAACATTTAAACGTGCAATCAGTTACTAAAATAAATATAAATAAAATATTTTTATACGGAATATTTGTTGACGAAGTTGTAATCTTTCCAACAAAGTTGTTTGTACAATTTGTAGTGACTCTAATGTAATAAATTTTACGAATAAGGTTCCCATTAAAATTATAAAATCAGGATATTCTTCACAGTCAGTATTATTGGTTTATCCAATGGTCGTGAAAAGTAAGTGGCCAATTTAGTTATAGGAAAGGCCTATCTTAAAGTAGCAAATTTCATCACCCTAAAAAAAATGTATAATACAGAACAATATATTTAAAAATTATTCCTAATATCTTGCAGATAAAATTTATTTGTGAGATTTGCACCGATGCGACTTTGTGGTTTTTTAATGTTTTCCGATGGCGAGGAAATATAAAACGAAAAATGCGTATTTGCAGTTGTCCGAAGAAAGAATGACTCAATCAGAAATAAGTGTACTTAATGGCCATTTATGTACGAGAGCTACAGCATTACACTTCAATGTACCATATACAACTCTACAGAGAAGAGTTCAAGAACCTTGTATGCATAGACTCTTCGAGAATGAACCCAACAATGCACAAATCCCTACGATTATGAAGTCCATTGGTCATCCCACGAGTTTGTCCCCAGAATAAGAAACTGATCCGGTGGACAGGCTTACAAGTCTTTGAAGTAGTGGTTTTGGTCATTTATCCATGAGTGTGATAAGGGCAGTGTACCATTATGCAAAAGTGAAGAAAATTAACACTCCATGGAGTAATGATACAAAAACGACTTCGAAATATTGGTTTTCTTCTTTCGTGGACAGACATAGAGATTCAATTTCCTTGAGAAAACCAGAAGGTCTTTCGAAAGCTCTGGCAATGGGACTGAACAAAGAGACTGTGGATAATTTCTACGTCCTCTTGAAGGGTATATACGTCGAGTTAGATATTCGAGACCAATCTTAGAGCATCTATAACGTTGACGAGAGCGGGTTTCCAATTAACTACAGGCCCTGAAGGTGGTTAGTGAAATGGGTAAGAGAGAAGTTACGTCGCTGACAAGTCTAGAACGAGGGGAAAATGTAACAGCAGTTGTCTGTTGCAGTGCCAGTGGGGTATTTATTCCCCTATTCATTATATTTAAAGGGAAAATAATGAGGGGAGAATGTAAGCATGGAATGCCTCCTGGTAGTCCAGTTGCAATGTCGGAGTCAGGTTACATTAACGAAGATTTGTTTCTGGTTTGGCTGCAACATTTTCAAAAACACCTTTCACCGGGACGATGCTTATTGTTACTGGATGGACATACTTCACACCAGTCACTACACAGCTTGTAGTATTGTGTGGAACACCAAATCGATTTGCTATGTTTGCCACCACACACCACTCATGTCTTACAACCACTGGACAGAACTGTTTTCAAGAGACTGAAAACATACCACGAAACAAATTCGTTCGTGCACACCAACCCCACAGCTTCATCACAAAGTTCGTTTTTAGGCATTTTCAACGCATGGAGGATTGGTGCAACTGTCGGCAACGCACTTAAAGGATTTGAATGCACTGGTATTGTCCTTTCCAACAGAGTAAAATATATCCAGAAAAATTCCTCCCTTCAGCCATTTTCGATAATGAAATGCCTGGCGGTCATGACAATGAATGTGAAGTACAGAATGGAGAATCATCAGAAATGGCAACGTCATCAAATAGTAGGGGTGTGCACCAAGAGTCTGATAACGGAACATCTTTGAATCCATCCACGTCCTTTTCTGTTGTGATGTAAAGACCACAAAAAGAGAAAAGGGAAAAAAATTTTAAACCGAGAAAAGGGATCAGCTTGTCTCCAGACATCTCCGGAACACATTGAAAAATCAAGAGAAAAGAAGAAGTTAACTTTTGAGAAGGTAACAATGGCAAGAAACAAGTTAACAAGAAGTCACCGTGTTAAGCCTGATGGGAAACGGAAGCTACGGCCCAGAATTATGAAACAAAGCCCAACTTCTACAAGTTCCAGTGAAGCGTTCTCAGAATCATCAGATGGAGACAACACGTCATGTGGTTTCTGTGGTGTGAGATATTTGGAAGAAAAGGAATAAGTAAAGATGATTGGATAAGTTGTTAAAAGTGCTGCGGATGGTTTCATGAAATTTGTATAAGTGCTCGTGGGAAAAAAAATTATTTGTGGTGAATCTCTTTAAAACTTTTTGCGGACTATTATAGACTTTATAAGCCTAATTAATACATGCGCTATGAATCAGCGAATTATGTGATCCATATAGTCCCATGTGCAAACCAAATGGCCCCACACTTTCTGAATTTTCATACTTATGTAGTGTTTTGCTGCATTATTTTTATCAGTAAATGCATAGGCTATTAATTTTTTAATGTAGCTTTAATCGTTGAACAACATTAGGAGCGAAATTTATATGTTATGTTATATCTGATAGCATGCACTGGTGAGACATAATAAGGCTTCAAATTTGAAATGGTCCTAATAGCCCCACCTTAACTTACAGGTCAAAATATCTGGACGTGGTATTATTTTTTTTAAATGTTTCTCTGCCGTGAATTCGTTGAGATATTAAGATTATGATTCAGATGTTTCTTATGTTTTACTTAATATTAAGAAACCTAGAACGTCTTAGTAAATTACATTAAGCATTCCATTAGTTTTCAACTCGTGTTAGTTTATGATGATTGTTCGCGTAGATGTGAATGGCTAATAGAAGACGGAAGGAGAAGAAAAGCTGACAATCTAACTCCGGTAAATCAAAACTTTTCTTCTAGTCACTCGTGAACTGGGATTCGAACTAATAACCTGTTGATTGTTGGGAAAACTTCAGTACTCCTCGTTCTCCCACAAGCTGTAGGAAGTCGGAGTTAGTGCCGATTACCAACCAGCCAGGTTTTGTTGTATATGAGATCTCAGCAGACCACTTGATTTAAAGATAAGATATTTTCCATAAATTTATTCCGCGTAACATTCGTTTCTTTTCTGGGATTCGAACTAGAAGTTAACACCCCAAAACTCAATCATCAACGTTTCAGGACACGGAATGTAGACAAATTGCAAATCTGTGGGCTTGGCTTATTTTAGAACTGTAAATGAGGGACAGGTATCATAAATTGATGTTTAACATAACATAAGGAATTCTTGCATAGTTTCATTTCACCCCACTGCAATGCCTTCCGCCACAGTTAAAATAAACTTCGTAGCTCTCATGACCAGTATCTGTTTGTCTATGTAGACACACTTAAGTTACTAATACACCTAGTCAGTTTATGCTATCAAGTGTACAAAACAAATGAACAACTTCAATGTCCGCCATTTTCAGCCCTTTTGCTAGAGGGCGCTAATACGTATAACTAGGCTTTCCAAGAGGGCGCGGTGGCTGAGCGGTTAGACTGCTCGCCTCCCACCTAGGCGAACCGGGTTCAATCCCCGGCCGGGCAAGTGGGAATCGTGCCGGACGATGTCGCTGGTCGGCGGATTTACTCGGGGATCTTCCGTTTCCCCCGCCTTTGCAATCTGGCGCTGCTCCATTCTCGCCTCATTTCACCCTCCCCAGCTCTCAAGACCTCATTGTTAAGAGCCGCCCAAATCTCTCAACTCAACTACGTTTTACAGTTCATTGTCGACATGACTGTATGTATACTCTCGAGTGTTTGCATAAAATACAGATATTTCCTGAATTACAGGTTCAAACCACGCAAGATGATTCGTTATGTAAAATAGGACAGAAAACAAAAAAAAAACCTATGATATAACGTAATTATTAAGATAAGACACGCCCTTAAACATTGGGAATTAAAATTAGGTATTTTCAAAATGTCTGCAACTACGTGAGAAGATACAATAAGTTAGTTAATAATGTTAGCCTAATTTGATCTTTCCACCTGTGAACATCTGGTGGGTGACAAAATCGCTCGTTATTAGGAAATTAAGGAGTTAATTTGAATATCCCTTTATTTGCAATCCAGGATTGTTTCAAAGGTTCATTTCAAACGTATTTAATCAGCCACAAACCCGCTCTAATATTTACTCGACACAAGGCTTTTTGTGTAACTGGAAGCCACATTTAGACAAGAACCATTTCCTAGTAAGGTCACTGGAGAACAAGGTAGTTTCTTCAATAGGCAAAACAAATTTAATTAGGTTTAATTGGGTAGAAAATGAATTCCGAAATTAGTGCTTGTTAGTGGCCCAAAGGAAGTCATTAAAATCATAGCAGCGTGGACTGCCTGCCTATCCAATTCTTTTTTTGGTACAAAGCCTTTTTTTTGTCACGTCAGTGGCATTTTTATTCCGCTCGTAACTCAATAAACGTACGTTAGTGTACGTAATAGTTCAACACGTGATGATAGTGCGCGTGATTACAGTACATTTTTTGCATGAAGTTGCGTTTTTCGTGTTGATGCCACTATGTACATGCTGCTGTATTTTATATGTTGATTTTATTATAAAGAACTATAATAATTTGTTTGTAATATGCCCTACACTTTTGTACAACATCGGCTGTTTAGCAGTAACCGCAACCTCTTAAATCTCTCAACTCGTACACAACATTGTCTATCATATACGGATGTTGCCTGAGAGCTTCAATTCTTATCTGCTCTATGGTATAAGTAGGGCCAGTGACTTTTTGCGTAAAAATCGGAGCACGCAGCCTACTTCAATACTATATACACACCTCAACTGTCGTTATACCTCCATTGGCTGCCGGTGCCGTGTCCGTCTTTGACCAAGCCACTCAGGACTAAGTAACTCCGACGCTGAATCTTCGTGATTCGTGCGCACACGGTTAACACGGGCCAGGACATTTTTTAGCCAATCAAAGAAGTTGGACGACCCTACAGTGCTTTGGACTGTATCTTGTCTCGAAATCTTTTCGCGAAATATCACTGCCCCTAGGTACAATGTAATTTGAGTAATGTGGGTGTAATTTGAAATGACATAATTACGCATCCAGTCCCTTACTGGTTTTCCTAGCAAACCACGTGAAGGTTTTGGGCAAATATGTGGAATATTTTCCTTTTGCACATAATTAATTTTGTTTATATAGTTCCTGATGACGTGCTGAGTATTGACTCACTGAACATATTCAGTAGAGAAGTTAATAAACGCGTGGTACTACGCCTGGTGACACTATCGGCTACTTCAGTTCCGGTCTTGTATCTGCAGACGTTGTCGCTCATTATTGTCGAAAATTCCAGCCTCAGCACACGCTATTCGCACGATGGCCGAGTGCCAGCTCCAGCCGCCGAGGGCTAGGCTCAACCAGGCGTTTCCCAACAGATCCACCCGTTCTGGTATTCGCGGCGCGGCGTGTAGTTGTTGATTTGCAGCACAGAGGAACCTTAACTTTTTGTTTTCGCGACTTTCTTTTATTGCGCCTGGTGCACGGGCCATGACTTGCAGAAGCGGTACTTGTTTTGTTTTTTCTTCTCCTTTTTTGCGCGGTTGTCGCTGTCCTTCGCCCGGGAAGACTGCCCGGAGATGATTCTGAGGAATCAGCGGTCTTCCGCGGCGGTTTGGTCACCTTCCCCCCCCCCTCCGCTTAACGCTTCATGAGACGATGGGACACATCGTGTTGCAGCGAGCGTACGCAGTTAGACGTAGACTGGGTTTCCCTGGAGCAACGCACCCGAGTATACAGCACGCAGCTGTCGTTAAAAAGTAGTACACAATTTTAACAGAATGGCCAAAAAGTACCTTTTCCGTTGCGTATTGAAGAAGAATGCCTATATTTTGCAACACTGTAAACTATTTACCTAGAATTAAATTATTTAAATGTTACAAAAATAATTTGATAATGGTTTATTTCAATTAAAATCCAAACGCATTTACATTCTTGATGATTCAAAAAGCCCATTTAGCAAAAAAAAAAAAAAGAAACCTTTTTTAACACCAACACTAACTTATTTATTAGTCTGATTGAATGAAATGAAAATTAGTAATAATTTTTACAAGTACATTTAATAATTGATTTTATGCGCAGTCATTACGGCCACACAAGTTGGCATTTTTATAACTGAAATAAATGAACATGAAACAATTATTTTCAATATTGTTTAACATTAGTAGTCTACCAATATTTTGTTACATGCAACCATAGTAATTATTATGAGTGTTCTACTTTACGATTGGTTTATTGCAAAATCTGCTTTCTGAAGAATTCACAACGGAAATACACTTCAATTGTAATCAAGAATAGATTCTTCATAGTGACTATTTTAATATTTAAACAAGCAAATTCTAGCAAAATATTTCACAATGTTACGAAGCAGGTATATGCATTCTTCTTTCTCATGCCACATAAATAATATATTTCTGACAATTTTTCTCCCACGCGGGAATCTTGCCGGACAATGCGGCCGGTAGGCGGGTTTACTCCGGGATCTCCCGTTTTCCCCCGCCTTTGCATTCCGGCGCTGCACCATACTCGCCTCGCTTCACCTTCGTCGGCTCGATGCCAAGAGTCGCCCAAACCTCTTCACTCCAATCTTACAATTTCGGTAGGGTGTGTACTACTTCTTAATGAGATCCATCTTACGGTTATCTTTACTGCCACCAGAAGAATAGATAAAATGACATTTTTAACAACAACCAACCTTGAAGAATGCTGATATATACTGTACGTTTCTGTTGGCGTCAGAGATTTAACACTCTCATTTCACTGAAAAAAATCTCTAGTATTGAGCCCACATATTTAGAACGCAAAAAGTAAATACTGGAAAAAATAAACTAACTAAAATTTTTTTTTTTACAATGTTTGAAAAATATTTAGCGTATAATTGCAATTTCCTTAATGTTTTAATACTAGCATTTTATATATCTCTAAGTAGAGACCAGAAAAAATCGCGAGTTCAATGACCTGCAGGCTAGACTTTCCAGTCTTATGTACAAATATGCCGATTACAACTGCACATTGGTTGTCTGTTGTCACAGTAGAAGGCGACGATTGGGCCAGCCTTCTCCAGGAGGTGTCAAACACCGTGTGGACCAATGGCTGAAGTTTTATAAACACACGTGTTTCGAATTCTAGCTTGTCCCGAAATGAATCCGCGAATTTTTCAGGTCTCTACCTACAAGACTCAATAGAAAAAACTTACGTTAAATATATTTACTAACTTCTCTTCGGTCGTACGAATGGCTTCTTACAGAAGGAGAAAGCTACCTCCGTGCCTAAAGTTTTAAGGTTCCTGGTTTGAATCTCGATTAATCAATGTACGTATGTGTCAATAAATGTAAGTTAGGGTGGCTTAGTATTTCAGCTGCCCATCTGTTAGCCTTCGAACATAGAATGGGTGCGCAAAAAGGGAATATTAAAAATAAAATCATTACAGAAAAACTTTTTTTTCTGGGTTTCAAAACACGGGTTAAAATTTTTCAATGTAGCTATCACTTACTTAATTGGAGTAATAAATACGATCACAAAAAAAATTACCACAGTGGTCATTTAACACTTTTTAGTCAAGGTATGAAAAGCTGCGGAAATATTCGGTATGTGGTGAATAGCACATAAGTGCTTAACAATATAATCAGTATTTTCATCTGTAGCATCCTTTCCCTCAGATAATTCGAGACCGACGAATGTTCCCCGTGGTTAATATGCATGTAGAGGTAGTGAAATTTAGCGAAAAGATTGAAAGACAAGTTATATTTCAAAACACTGTATGGTCGTTTGCCTATCTTGATTGGCTGAATTACTTTTCCGCACCTGTTAAATTTCTGCACACGAATCACGTAGGAGCCGTGCCAATGTTGCTGAGTTCTGAGTGGCCCGGCCAAATATGAAAACGCCTTCTCAAGCAAACAGCAACCAATGGGAGTAGACAAACTGCAGATGGGTACTTAGAGTATTTGAAGTCTACCGTGTTGTAATATTTTCTGGCGAAAAATCACTTAGCTGTAATGATAAGGCGTAATTAGGGGCCACCTGTTTTTTCGCGAAAAGATTCCAGGACTGGTTGTACTGCAAAACACATTAGTTTCAGAAACAATTTTGTGATTGGAGGATGTCAACTTTCACGTGTCTTACCTCTATGCCAGCCGTTCACTGACTTCCAATGTCGGGGTAACTTAACTCTGATTGACCCAGTCGAGTATAAAATGTCTTCTTACATAGACACGTGTTCACATACGAAATTCAAGTATAGCCTATGTACCTTTACGCGAAAAAAAAGATGGCCGTAGGCCTAATATACAGGCATACCTGTTTTATGACAACACTTGTACGGCATTTATTATTAAAAAAATTGTACATCTCTATGTAGATCGTGCTAGCGGTTTTTTTTTCATGAGTGACCTACCACCTTGGCGGGGGTTGAAGAGTACTTGAGAATGCAGTGGTGAAAGACACACTTGTACCGCGAACTGCATCTGCACACGCCAGCAAAATGGCGTCGCTAGCCCGCGACATGGAACGCCGTTCACCAATCAGCGGCGGATAACGTACTTTACAGCCAACAACCCAGCCAATGGGGAACCTTTTGCAGCATGCGGTAACCGATCATAAGCAAGGCCCGTTCTAAGAGCCTCGCGTAGCCAATCAAATCAAACTAAACACCACGTGATTTATTCTGTGTGTACTCATATACACTATGCTACCGTTGCGTTGGATTCCTTGAACAAGACATCGACGGAGACGCTTGGAAGCAGTTTTTCTGTTAATAACGAATTATTTTATAGACTGTTAACAGTAAAGTGAGCACTTTCGATGTCCTAGTTACTTTTCCTGTCAGACATTTAATTTTCCTTTTACCACCTTTTTAAATAAATATTGCCATGTAAGCTATAAACACAGTGTATATATTCCACCTCACTCGGATGTTAACGCCCAAAGCTAAAATAAAATATATTTATCGACTATTATTCCAAATGAAAGGGCTTGCAAAAGTGTTCACTTTACCATGGACAGCCGATAAGAACGTTCGTCACTTTGTGAGCACAATATTTTATAATAATTCCGTGGAATATTATGATAGTCCATTCAGGCCCAGTGTATACAACTGTGTGCATTTCGCAACTTGTAGGTAATTTTTGGTCTGTACTCCACACTGCGAAGCTCAGAGACCAATGATCGTACCTGTGATGGGTATATGATTCGCAAACCGTCTTACCGGTCTAAATCGTAATTGGTTTACATAACTGGAGCCGAATATACAGCCTGCAGCACATTGGTTGCGACAACGAAACAAGTGTTGTGCCGACTTAAGTTCAGTACGCATCATAGCATTTTTGTTTGCAATAGATGAAACCATAAATTAAAGTGGGTCTGAAAGAGCTAGAACAGCTGAACCCATGAGTGGGTCAAAGAAGAAATCGTGTGCGTGGAGTGTACTTTAAAACATTTCCACGCCCATTGTAGACAATCCGTCAACATGTTGCACGTGAAGATTATATTTGACCGGTATTGTACTATGCGAGGCCCAGTGCCCAATGATCTTCCCTGCGGGAATCTGATTCCCTAAACTATGTTACTGCCCTACGTTATGACTGATTCATATCACTGATCACCGAGCAGAAAGACTATGGCTTATTGGTTGCCATAACGAAACAAGTTCTTTGCTAGCTAAGTACAGCATGCATCAAAAAAATGCTAATTTGCAAAATCTCAAATTATAATTTAACGTGGGCATGAAAGAGTTGCGACATCGGACAGCACTTAATATTTTCTTCCATTTCTCAACTTCCAAATATGGGAAGAAATAATTCTCTACAAGGAAAAGCAAGATCTCTTGCACTTGTGGTCGTTTTGTGCCAGGAAGTTGATGTGCAGTTACATCTCTGGTCATGCAAGTCTTTTATTAAGACATCAGAAAATGTTTTCTTCTTACAAGGAAAACGTCTAACTTGTGTATGTAGGAATTGGAAAAGTTTATAATTTTTTTTGGAGTCAAGAATGTTAGCGGTGTACACAGATAATCACGTCACAAAGTAGATAATTAGGGGCGCCTGTTTGACGCGAAAAAATTTCAAGACAAGTTGTGTTCCTACGCACTTTAGTTCAGAACCACTTTCGTGATTGGATCATTTGAACTGTTACGCATCTTATATGTATGCCCGCGAATCACGGGCGGTCAGAATCGGAGAAACTTAATTCTGATTGGCTCACTCATGTAACAGACACTCTTCACACATAGACCAGCGACCAATAGTCAAACGAATACTGCAAGTGTGCACATAGGACATTGAAGTGTAGCCTTCGCGTAAATCGTTTCGCGAAAAACAAGTGGCCGTATAGGTAAGTAGTGCAGAGAGAAGAAATGGAGTGGAGTGGAGTGGAGTGGAGAGATGTAGGCGACTCTTAACATCGAGGTCTTGAGAGCCGATGAGGGTGAAGCGAGGTGAGAACGGAGCAGCGCCGGAATGAAGGGGCGGGTGAAACGAGAGATCCCCGACATCGGTATCGTCCGGCACGATTCCCACTTGCGAAAATCCGGGAGTGACCCGGCCGGGGAGTCAACCCGGTTCGCCTTGCTGGGAGGCGAACTGTCTAACCGCTCAGCCACCGAGGCCCCGCCGGCAGAAGGATTAACGGACGACGGATTGTTATGAATCGATTTCAACTGACGGACGAAAACGATAGATGAATGACAGCCGGAAGGACGGACGGGTGCGGCGGAAAATGGTGAGTTCAGCCTTTAGAATGCAGAGGTTAAAGAGCCACCAATACTGCCAACTCAAGCCTGCACACGCCGGATAAATGGCATCACTGACCAGCAAAATGGAAAGTCGTTCCCCAGTCAGCGCCTGGCTACGTACTAGCCAGCCGGCAGTCCAGCCAATAGGGAACCTTTCGCACGATGCAGTAGCCAATGAGTCACAGTGCCCGTTCCCAGAACATCACCCAGCCAATCAGTGAAGTGATACTACTTCACCAGCAATTTACGTAGGAAAGAACCTTTTATCGGGACACTTTCAACTAGACACTATATTAGCGGAGAGCCGGCCAGTAATGAACGTTGTGTGGTATAATAACCGTGCGTGGTGTCGTGTGAGAGTGCACCAATAGGACAGTTGTAAATGAGAATGTACGGATGCCAGCATAACTTGTGGTCATGCAGTCGTGAATATAAGCGACTAACTTCCCGCTTGTTTTTAATTGTCAGGAGATCTGTACCACGCTACTTTAAGACATGGATCTTCTTTTCCTACGTTAGTGCCAATTTGTCTGAGAACATGCCAGTATGGCCGATTAAATACGCGCAGCTACAGGTAGGAAGTAATTTTCCAAAGGTTGAGTTGAAAAATTCTTAGTCAACCGCAGCCGGCTTTAAAATCCCAGAGTAGATAAACACATGATGTGGGCGAATTCACTGTTTGGCGGCACGAATCTCTAGAACAAGTCTTGTGTCTGATTGGCTACCACATGCTGCGAAACGTTGCCTATTGGCTGGGAGGGGCCGTGATGGTGTAGTGGTTAAGACTACTCGCCTCCCACCAAGGCGAACCGGGTTTCGATTCCCGGCGCGGTCACCTTCGAATTTTCACATGTGGGAATCGTGCCGGACGATGCCGCTGGTCGGCTGGGTTTTCTTGGGGATCTCCCGTTTTCCCGCCCTTTCATTCCGATGCTACTGCGTTACTCATCTCGCTTCACCCTCATCGGCTCTCAAAACCCTCGATGTTAAGAACCGCCCAAATCTATTCACTCACTCACTCACTCACAGTCTTATGTTCAGTCAAGCAGATGTCGACTACTCGTTGGTTTGTTGTTGTCACAACGGAAAGCAAAGACTCTGCCAGCATTTTTTACCATATTTATCATTGCTATGCGTTCTCTTGGAGGTGTTAAATAGTGTGCAATATGNCACAACGGAAAGCGAAGACTCTGCCAGCATTTTTTACCATATTTATCATTGCTATGCGTTCTCTTGGAGGTGTTAAATAGTGTGCAATATGAAAAGTCATATAAACGAACAGATTTAATCTCTGAGTGTTGAAGGAGAGTAGACGAGTACACATAGACGAAATGACGTGGCGGTTCCTTTGATGTCGGCAAACCCGTTCTCTGATAGGCTGCATGAGGCTCTCATAACAAGACTTGTGTTTGATTGACTGCCGCGTGCTGCGAAATGTTCCTCGTTGGTAGAGACCTGCAAATCTCGCGTTATTATTTGAGGACATTTTAAACTTAAAACACTTTTACTTTGCAATACGCTTGACGTTGGACCATTCTTTATTTGACACGCCCCGGGTAATAGGTGAACACGTCACAAAAGTGTACCCCAATAACGTGCAGTTCACTCAAAAAGGGAGTGATTTTACACCTAGGTAGCAGCCAATGGAAAATGACGCCGGCTCGAGTACATACAGTATTATGAATTTTAGATTGACGCTAAAAAAAAAATTACGTGAATTTCGCAGGACCCTACTTATTGGCTGTGCTACCGTCTTGCGAGTACGTTACCAGGCGCTGATTGGCTAACGGCATTTTAACATGTTGCTGAGTTAGTGATGTCATTTTGCTGGCGTGTGTGGCTGGAATTCGCGGTATAAATAGGGGCAACGGTTTCTCACGAAGAAATGTCAGGACTAGTTGTATTCCAAAAACTTTAGCTCATATACAATTTCGTGATTGGATTATTTGTATTGTTACGCGCCGCTTCTGTCTGTCTGCCACTCAGACGATCAGCGTCGGTGAAACTTAATTCTGATTGGTTCACTCATATAACAAACCGACTTCACACAAAGACAGGTGGCCAATAGCCACGAGGAAGTTGCAAGTGTACGAGCAGCATGTGGAAGTACAGCAAGGGACACCCGAAATTTCGCGGAAACAATTCTGCACATGCTAATTTTCAAAACACTACGGGCATACCGGCAGTTTTCTTTTGCTTATTGGTGGCGTTTCTCTGTTAGAAGTCATTTTCTTAATTGACTTGCCAATCAGAATTTGGTAGCTCCTAAACTGCACGTCTGTGATTCGTGGACAGACAAACTAAGATGCGTAACACCTATACCATCGAATCAAGAAAGTTGATTCGAGCTTAACTGTTATGAAATAACAGCTGGTCGTGAAATCTTTTCGCGAAATTCGGGCGTCCCTAAGTATAGCCAGAGTGGTTATTTCACCTCTGTGGTATTGGCGAGGAAGTTTCCCCAGTTAACCAGAAATGCCGTCGCAGATGCAGAACGCCGTTTAGCCTTCTTTCTTCCCTCCGCGTCTCCATATTTGGGAGCGAACGAGGCACAGGCCGGCCCGCTGGGGGGGAACAATCAACCCGCTCGCTCGCGCGATCTTGCAGTCGCCCGTATCTGGCTCAAGGCACTCCACCGCTGTCGAGTGCCACGTCGATCACGTCATCGCCGGCACGCTCGCCGATTACCAGCGCTTTTCGACCCGGCCCGCCGCGGAGAGAAAAATTCCAAATCCGGGTTTGCGAACCGCGAAAATTTGCGACTGCGAACGGCTGCGTTCACCGTCCGCGTTTCGCAACCAGCGGCTCTAGGCGGCGCTTGTTAGAAGTCGGACACGCGGATCTGCGGCTGCCGGTCGTGGTGGGGATAACCGAGCGAAACGTTCGCGATCAGACCCGTTATTACCTACGCACTCTCGTCGAAATAGTTTGCAACCTCGAGATAACGCATCTCGGCGCGGTTTATTTTTCCAGACGTGGTCGCCTGTGTACTTGGAGATGTTTTCGCGTTTGATGCACAGAAACGCGGGACTCGCACGAGTGATAAGTAGGGATGCACCCGAATTTCGCGAAAAGATGTTCCTCGCATATGGTTTCAGTACCCTGCGGGGGAATATCACCACTTTTCTTTTGCTTGTTGGTCGCTTGTCTTTGTGGAGAAGAAACATTTTCTTACGTGGCTGGCCAATCAGAATTACGTTACTCTTGTGGTGGGAGTCTGTGATTCGCGAGCAGACCCCGAAGACGCGTAATACATTAATAATACAGCCAAGAAAGTCGACCTGTGCTGAAATTTTGTGAAATACAACTGGTCGTGAATTCTTTTCGAGAAAATCGGGTGTCGCTAGCGATACGGACTACACTGCCACGCGCATCAAGAGTGTCATCGCCGCTACGAGCAAGGCACTCACACAGAGTAAATAAATAATTACGCAGAGACAAAATCTCGTAGCGGTTCCTTTGATGTGAGCGTGTCTGTTCTCCAACTGGCTGCGCGAGTCTTTGAAATAGGCGCCGTTGTCAGATTGGCTACCGCGTGGTGCGGAAGGTCCCCTGTTGGCTGGCCCGCCAACTGGCAAGTTCGTTTTACCAGGCGCTGATGAGTAGAGAGAGAGAGGTGTTTTCCGCGAAAATATTTCAGGACCAGTTGTGCTCCAAAACACTTTAGTTCACATGCTCTTTCGTGGTTGGATGATTTTAAATGTCACGTGCCTCAAGTGTCTGCCCGCGAATCACGGACGTTCAGTATCGGAGTACTTTATTACGATTGGCCCAGTCAAATAGGAAAATGTCTTCTCGCGTAGTAACCTGGGCAATAACCAAAGGAAGTTGTGGTTGTGGAGGTAGGATACTAAAGTCTAGCATGACCATAAATATTTTCGCGAAAACCACCTGTCCCTGTTGATGAGCAAACGGCGTTCCGACATGTTTGTGGCTAGCGACGCCATTTTCCTGGCGGGTGCGGCTGAAGCTTGCAGTTCGAGCGGCTTTTTCGCCTCAGTGTTCTCAAGTACTGCGTGGTTCAATATTAGAATCCCACCAGGCTTTGCACATACGTGTTGGGAAACAATGAGTCGAACCGCAGTCGTAGTACCGACCGATGAGTGGCCAGCTAACATTCTCTCGTTTATTTTATTTCATGTATCTACTTCGTCTGCTTATTTACGCCATATTCTTCTTTTTCTGAGAGCCACGATACAATGTCTGTATATTTGTATGTCTTAGATAGTACTTAATTCTGTGAGTGGACATACTTACAGCACAATTATCTGTGTGTTTTTTTTTTGGGAGGGGATGGGGCTATAACCTGGAATCACATGTTCCGCCTTAGCTGTATCGGTCACGCCGGTAACCAGGGATTTTCATCCACGTAAATAGTCACTGGTTAATCAGTGATTCCACTGACGCGCTTTACGCTGGTTTTTCAATTAAAGGTCAATTTTCGTAACGATTTTAACATCTAGAGCTGCAACTGTGTTTCTGTTAGCAGTGTAGCATAACTTTATATTTATCTTTAAAATCGACTTTGACTGAACACGTTTCTCTAATAAGCAGGTGTCTGTATGATTGTGATATTTTGTTTATACACTATCCTAAACGGGTATATAAGAGTGTAAAAAGTTATTGATAAGAGTTATGTAATGAACACTATATAAAATATGTTTATTTAACATTAAGGTTTTACAATATTAGTTCAATTTAAATATGATTGAATATGAACGGGGAGAGCTATACAAATATCCTGAAATATTAAATTATATTATTTTATAAAGATTTAACCAGCCACGTTCTGAGTAAAGCCTAATTGGAGAGTCCCCACGTTGTTAATGATTCCGGAGGCTGATTAAGATGGTGCAAGTCGACGGCCGACACACCCATCTTCAGTGGTCTTCTCGTTCCAATGGCCCGACGACAAAAAGAACCGCCCACGGACTACACTGCCCTATATCGGCTGCGTTGTCCCCGTTTACTGGCCGGTGGAGGGGAATCCTGTGGTTTGCGATTTCATAACTAATTTCAGCGTTCACGGCCCGTGTCCTGGATAAATAAGAGAAGGTGTGATCAGGCAGGCCGCTCAGCTAAGGGCCTGACCACAACTCGTAACAGTTAACACAATCGCAATCTGAGTTTCAAATGACGAATTTAAATAAATACTGATATTTGAAGCACGAATCGGATCAGTACTGTATAGTAGAACAATGAAACAATGAAGTGAATTTATGATTAAATTACGTGGGACCATCGCCGCGGAGTATATCGAGAAGTGTGAAACAAAATGCAGAAAATTAAATGAAACAAGTTCTCTTATTTCAGGGAGATTTTTTGCTGTATATAACGCTACGAGCTTCTTTATAATCCACAAACTAGTCTGTACTACATGGTCCATTTTAAAACTGATATTTCTACTTTAAATATTTCCAAAAACAAAGCAAATCTGCCTGCGTTTTTCGTGATTTTTTTTTACGAGAAAAAGGGGGAGGGGGCAGACATTACGTTAACTTAGCCACTTAGAAAGTTGAATAACGCAACTCCCTTACGGAATTTTCAAAAGCAGTGGGCAGAAATGCTAAATAGATGTACTTCAATTGGTTAGTGAAGATTGTGTTAGTCTCCGGTTGAAACAAGAGGGGCGAGCCATGCAGAAACATGTTCGAGGTGTCTCTGGCTGCACTCGCGTGATAAGTAACGACGCGAAGGCCAATACGAGCGCCGGGATTGGCTAAAGTGGTTTTTCGCGGATCGCAGTAGCTTTCCGTCCGTCCGAGGTTATTTGTTAGATTATACCTCGTTTACAGGCTCGCTTGCTACCTCGCGTTCTGCCTGGTTGATATTCAAATTGCAAGGTGAGGGAACGTAGATGTATCGCTCCCGTGCTTCTTTCTAGGTTCTCACCTGAACTCACGAGATCTGACGAGGAAGACTCTCAACTTTACATATTTATACATACTCTGCGTCCAATAACAGCGCATTCTCGCTATTTTTTCCATCTTATTGTTCCTTCAGTTAGTCCATATTAACTTCGGATTACGTCCGTTTAAGTGATATTTAGTTGCGTTACAAACGCGCGTATTATTTATGCGCTCATTTTGAATGAAGGGCCCAAAAAAAACTTTACTGGTCATAATCTGTCATAGTGTTGTGGCGCTCATTAATACATACAGTTGTTGTGGTGATAGGCTGATGGCGATGGTATGAAAGTAAAGATCAGCTCTCAACGATCGATGAAGTCGCCATGGCTTAACAGAGTCAATTTATGTGTTCTGAGTTCAGACGTTTTTAATACGGATAATAACTTGTTCAACCAATTCCTCCGATAGCAAATAACCAGCCCATAAGTAAAGTCAGACATTCTGAGAACGCGGTAGACTTCAATACCATATGCATGCAACAGTAGTTTTCATTTTACCGTTCGTTGCTTGTCTTCTCAACGTACAGTATTGTTATATTACTAGGTCAATCATTACGTGATAAGTTTATCACAGTGACGCCGTTATTCACGTACGAACTATTAAACTATGTCAAAGTTGAGAGTCTTGAAATACACCCTGTCACAACATCGTTTTGCGAAATATCACTGCCTCTGTCCACGAGGAACATCTGGCGACGTTTCCAAAGAACTTTTGACGTGACAACGTCTTAAATTAGGTTGCGGCTGGGAGTCACTTATGAAAAAGTGTAACGCTCGGTAACGTTACGATGAGTCACCGAGGAGGGGTAATCAAGGGAGGGAAATGAGGGGAGGAAACAGGAGGGGAGCCGAGCCGGCCAAGGAGAAAGCCACCTTGCATGGAAGCAATTCCAAAGACGAACGACGCGGTGGAGCTAGCGTCGCAGTTTTACAATTAATAAATGTAATTAGACGAACCACAAGGAAATTAATAACGCGCTTGATAAATAAAGACGCTCTCGCATTACTAAAAAAATATGTTTAATGAATATTCGTTGCAGTGACAGATATTGTGTTTTTGACGTGACAACGTCTTAAATTAGGTTGCGGCTGGGAGTCACTTATGAAAAAGTGTAACGCTCGGTAACGTTACGATGAGTCACCGAACGAGAGAGAGGCCCGCCGAATGCCTTGCGTCTCTCTCCCACTCAACTATGATCGGTCTGCCGCGCGCGCAGCACTACGTTGTCACGTAAAATCTTCGCCCGTAAAACCGACTTTACAGGCAACCATTTTTTTTCTTTTGTGCGGAGGCTTACCTTTCTCGACTGATTGCACTGTTGATGGTTTTTCCCCAAGTTATTTTCTTGCCACATTGCGTGTAAAAGATGGAACTGTTTTCTCACATGTACAGTCCGATTTTCTTGCCGATTTATAATTACTAGAGACCAGAGAAATTCGCGAGTTCAATGACCTGCAGGCTAGACTCTCCAGTCTTGTGTACAAATACGCCGATATCAACCGCGCATTGGTTGCCTGCTGTCACAGTAGAAGGTGAAGATTGGGCCAGCCTTCTCCAGGAGGTGTCAATCACCGTGTAGACCAATGGCTGCAGTTTTATAAACACACGAGTTTCGAATTCTAGCTTGTCCCGAAATGAATCCGCGAATTTTCCAGGTCTCTAATAATTACATAAAAAACCATACAATACTAAGACACTAAACCTGATACAAATTTCAAACAATTTGGTCTTTCGTTGCATTGTTTTGCTGTTCTTGTGTTTTGGTGGCGTATAGATAGAAAAAAATTACGCTCTAACCTAATTGAAACGCTGGTGACGAAAACCTAATTATAGGATGATCATGATAAAGTGAACACTTTTGAAATCAACCTTTGAAATATGTCACTACCTCTGCCTGCACGTATTTTAACGGGCACGCTAAGTGGCATGAGCCCAGTAAAGTTGGTAACGAAGGAGGGTTAGTGTCTCCGTGCTTTAACGTCAAATTAAAAGTGTGGGTGAATATTTGTGATTACTGAAATAGTTTATTTTGTTTTCTGTTTCTTTAATGCATGTGTATATAAATAAATATATAGGTATGCATATATATATATTATATATATATAAAGTGTAAGAATGAGCAAATTTGTAAAATATTTACTTTTCCAATATTTTCACAGGTTTTCTTGACCGACGCATGAATAAAGTGACCAAGACCATGCAATGTCAATTTTACGTATGGCGGAATAATACACTATGTGCACACAGTAAGATCTTAAGCACTGCTTTCGAAATTGCTCAGTTTACCGTGAACAATCTTTACTTCAGTGAATTAAAAAAATAGCATTGCCGAGTTTCATAACCAAAAGAATTAAGCAATTTCCTATAAATTACCAAAAAAAAAAAATCTGTTTTATTTAAAATTAATTTCACCTCAAAAGAAAATATTTTATAATTTTGAGTACAAGATTTTTATACATTTATCGAAGTAGTCATGTGACGAAAATTTTATTAACATTCTATGTTCTAGGCTCGTTAGGTAAAATTCCTTTTATGCACAACGTTTGGGGACGCTCTAAATGAATAGGTTGAAGTCTTGAATTAAGATAACATATGTTCGCTGTAAAAGCAGCTATTTCACCTCTGTATTCGTAAGTACTGTGTTGATCAACACGTTCAATCTACCGTGTCCTTGGTCAAGCGCATGGTGCACGTGAAGGATATTTTATGTTCGTCACTGTACACCTCAAGAAATCAGTGACCGGTGTTTTGAGCTTCTTCGCTCCGAGTAATCCGATTTGTTCAAGTTTCTGCACCTCTCATCTGTGAATGGTTAATGATGACGTCAACGAACACGCAGAACGTTGTTCGCTGGTTGCGCGAAGCACTTTTTCCGACACAAGTACAACGCCCATCAAAAATGATTAAACTATTGCAACACCTTAGCTCATTCCCACATTAATTTATAATTTCTGGTGTTGCAAGTTAGACGTTTTTCGATGCGTGCTGTACTTAATACTGGCAAAGAACTTATTTCGTCATCACAACCAATAAGTAGGGGCAGTGATATTTCGCGAAAAGATTTCGAGACAAGATACAGTCCAAAGCACTGTAGGGTCGTCCAGCTTCTTTGATTGGCTAAAAAATGTTCTGGCCCGTGTTAACCGTTTGCGTCACGAATAACGAAGGTTCAGTGACGGAGTTACTTAGTCCTGAGTGGCTTGGTCAAAGACGGACACGGCACCAGCAGCCAATGGAGGTACAACAACAGCTGAGGTGTGTACATAGTATTGAAGTCTACTGTGTGCTCCGATTTTTACGCGAAAAGTCACTCGCCCTACCAATAAGTATAGAAACCAGCAATATTTGCGTTTATTATTTAAGGACAAACTGAACTACGCGTTACTGTGCATTTGATCGACTTCAGTCATTGGCTGAAAATACGTGTGTCACGCCGCTAAGAACTCTTGGGCAAATATTATATTACCAGCAGTGCAGTGGCCGATCGCTTTGAAGGATATCAAGCAGGTAGGTGAGGTTGATCAAAGTGCAACGGCCAGTAAAACCACGGGCTATGCTCGCTTCCTTATTAGGCGGTGTGGACTAACATGCCACCGAAAGAAAACGCGAATTTTGTTCGTCTCTGACAATAAGCTGTAGTTAGGGCCAGTGACTTTTCGCGTAAAAATCGGAGCACACGGCAGACTTCAATACTATATACACGCCTCAGCTGTTGTTATACCTCCATTGGCTGCTGGTGCCGTGTCCGTCTTTGACCAAGCCACTCAGGACTAAGTAACTCCGACACCGAACCTTCGTGATTCGTGCGCAAACGGTTAACACGGGCCAGAACATTTTTTTAGCCAATCAAAGAAGTTGAACGACCCTACAGTGCGTTGGGCTGTATCTTGTCTCGAAATGTTTTCGCGAAATATCACTGCCGCTAGCTGTAGTCTTTGTGCTTGATGGGGCAGCGGTGGCGTAGTGACCAGGGGGCTCGCCTCCCACCACGGCGATCCGGGTCCGATCCCCGGCGGGTTCACTCCCGGACTTTCGCATGTGGGAATCGTGCTGGACGATGCCGCTTGCCGGTGGGTTTTCTCTGTGTACTCCCGCTTCCCCCGCCATTGCATTCCAGCACCGCTCCATTCTAGGGTTTCATTTCTGTCATGCTCGGGGATGACGGTCGCCTACGGGTCCCAGCTGGGAAGACCGTCACTCGGAGGGTGTTGCCTAGCCCTGGGTGCACTCCCCACACGCCATTTTTTTTTTGTGCTTGATTATCCGTGATATGAACGTGTCATTACGCAGAGCTGTGGCACGGTTTTGGAATCAGTTACCCGCAGGGAAGAACACTGGCACTGAGCCCCGTAGAGTACAGTACCGGTCAAATGCAACACACTGGTTGCTGCCGACGTAATATTACGTCGCTTGAATTTAACTACGTTGCACGATGTTTGCCGTAACTTTACATCTGCATTGTCTGAAGACACCGACGATAAAATAGTACTTAGCCACCAGTTTTTATAAGCTTCTCTGCAACGTAAAATTACGTTATAAACACTTAAGGTGTACATTGTTTAGATAAACAGGAGAGATTGTACAACATTATAAGCAGGAAAGAACATTTGATTGGGACTCTTTCAACTCGGCAATATACTGGTCGAGAGCCGGCCAATAAAGAACGATGTACAGTGGAGTAAGCGTGTCCGGTGTTGCGTGAACCAATAGGGCTGTTGTAAATGGGAATGAAGAGAACAACACAACTGATGGTCATGCAGTCGTGCATATAGGTGACTTACTTCTAGCATGTCTTATTCGTAGAGACGGGTATTTTTCGCGGAATGATTTCAGGACTAGTTGTACTCCAAAACACTTTAGTTCAAATGGTCTTTTCGTGGTTGGGTGATATTAAACGTCACGTGCCTCAAGTGTCTGCCCGCGAATCACGGACGCTCAGTATCGGCGTACCTTATTACGATTGGCGCCGTCAAATAGGAAAATGTCTTCTTACGTAGACACCTGGCCAATAACCAAAGGAAGTTGTGATTGTGGGCGTAAGATATTGAAATCTAGCGTGACCATAAATATTTTCGCTTAAAAACACCTGTCCCTGCTTATTTATCCATATCATAAATCTGCACCGCACTCAAAGTGATAAGCTTCCTGTGCAACGTGTTGACGATTGTCCACAGTGGGCATGGAAGGGTTAATTCGGGACTGAGCGAGTTAACATGTGTGCGTTAAGAGGTAGTACTAAGAGAATAGTTCATGTTGGGTGGGAAGGTGGCGTGGGTCGCGAGACGATCGCACAGCTGCGGTGATGGTTGAAAAATAAGGGGGGGGAGGGAGAGAGTTGTGTAACAACGGGAACCGAATGCGCAGTTCGCGACTTCGGGCGAGAAGACAGCCCACTTCAAGGTCACGGTCAGGGCCGCCCACACCCCCTTCCTTCACCTGGGGCCACGCGGCAGGCATCCTAGGATCGCGGGATCCGAGGGCGCACAATAAAAGTAACGATTTTAAGTCACACAGTTGTGTCACACAGACGCAGAGAACTTAAGATGGCCGCCTGGGTAGACCGTCGAGTGGTGTGCAGAGCTCTAGAAGAAAACGTTTTATTTAAAAACCGCCCAACGTGTCTGAGTGAGGTCAGCTTACGAAAATCATTTAAGAAACGTTACGCTTTTGTACACGTTTTTCATTTCCTCCATTTCTCTCTAAAGCATGTGTTTGTGATAGTGAAAATGTCTCAAACGGGGGTTTTCAGTGTAATTTTTAGGTATGAACTTTCCGGTGTATAACGTCAAAAAAGGAATAGAGACGTGCATCAAACCTTAATTTTTATTATTACGTCATAAATTGATAGGGTCTCAACTGAAAGTCTTGCAGAGGCGTGTTATCGACGGCAATACTGCACGCCAGTTCAGTGCTTTGCGCGTAAAGGCGATGAGAGAGTTGATGCGCATGTCTCGGTTGCCCCTAGCGCTCCCTCGCTTTTAGGCGTCAGACATGCAAAATTCCTTCAACCAGGCAACAGATTTAAGACTGCAGCGAAGATACAGACGCTTATACCCTTAAACTCCAGTCGCACACACAAGCAAAATGGCGTCGCCAATCAGCGCCTGGTAACCTATTCGCCAGCAGGCAGCCCAGCCAATAGGAAAACATTTCGCACCGTGCAGTAGCCAATAAGACATAAGGTTCCATTCCCAGAGCCACGCGCAGCCAGTCATAGAACAGTTACGTTTACCTCAAAGGAACTGCCACATAATTTCGTCTCTAAGAGCTTTATCTACTGTGTGTTGTTAGCGTATGGAGATGGAGTTCACGTATAAGCGACTCTATCACCCTTGTATTCATAAGATATATGGCTCTTTGTTATGTAAAGACCAATAAAAATACGTTTGTGTTTATTTTATTGGGAAGGGGGAGATGGATAATATATATATATATATATATTTGGACGGCTCTTAACAACGAGGTTTCCAGAGCCGATGTGAGTGAAAATGAGGTGAGAATGGAGCAGCGCCGGAATGCAAGGGCACGGGAAACGGGAGATCCCCGNCCCGCCGATCAACGGCATCGTCTGGCACGATCCCCACTTGCGAAAATCCGGGAGTGGCCCGGCCGGGGATTGAACCCGGTTCGCCTTGGTGGGAGGCTAGCAGGCTACCCACTCAGCTCAGCCAATGTGGCCCCTAATGTTATTGGAAGCATTTTATTAATGCGACCACGGAATAGTCTACACAACAAACGATGTCTTCCAACACGCGAGAGACTTCTCATACAGTCATACTAGATGCTGTTTTCTACTGTGTACATCATTAAATCCACTTCCTGCACTGCGTCCAAAGTACATATCATCATAACTTTCAACATGGTGCGCGTACGTCATAAGAACTATCATTATTATTCCCGCTTTTAAAAATGTATAAATCCACACAATAATTGTATTCTGAAGTATAGTAAACAAGCATCATAAAATGAAAATACTGTTCCTTAAATAATATTGCAGGTCTTGCCCGACGTATGGATAAAGTGATTAGGCCCATAACAACGTTAGTTTTACATACGGTGGAAGAATACAAAATAATGTACATATAAGTACATCTTAAGGCTTCCGTCTACCTGGCGCTTGATCTGCGTTACAGAGTGGTTGTAACACTCGTTTTCCCACGAAACTAACGACCGTGCGTGTGTGCTGATTTACGAAAAGAAAAATGCCCTTCAGACGAGGGCTGTTGAGTGGTTAGAGGAATTCACCCACATTAGAAACACAATTTCAGAATACTCCAAAATCCCTAAAAAAATTGCATTTTCGAAGCACCTTATCTTAAAACATACGCGTTAGATACATAAGACTATTCGAGGGCTCTGCGTTGAACCTTCCTATTGACTTTCCACCAATAAAATAATAAGGTGTCGCCGCTGAAAGTCCCACAGGTAGACGCAGCGCGACGAGAACACTACACGCCAGTTCGGAGCCTTGCGTTTAACGGCGATAGCGCACTTGATACACGTGGCAGTGTCGCCCTTATCGCTCCCGCGCTTCTCGGCCTCAAACGCTGGGAGGCGTGAGCCTCGAAGCAGAGCTTTCAAAAGTGCTCAGTTTAACGTGAACTGCCTTTAATAGGGTGGTATCCATTCCATCATACATTTTTCTTACAAATATTCGTAAAAAAAATATGTGACAATACATAAAAAATGAAAGCTAGACATGACATAGAAGACTACTTAATAATTTTTTTTTATTTGTTTTGGTTATAATTATACCTGTATGTTGCAATGTGTGATGGAAGTTATTAAATATTAATAATTTGATTACTCTTACAGATGTGAAACTAATCATATAAGAAAAATAAGTTGGATTTCAAAATAACTGTTAAAATGTTCCCTATGCCTTGACTACAGTCTATTCGTGGTTTCTTCACACGTTTTAAATCAAACCTTTGAAAATTCACCTCATGTATGACGTACTTGGTACTTTCGTAAATATGTCAAGTATCATAATCGTTTTATTCTTCTCATAACATAAAAGTATCTTCATTTTGTTTAAATTAAACATTTACTAATATTTTACCTATAAAATATATTTATTTTATATTTAGTAAGATAAAAACTGGGAGGAAATCGGTGTGTTGGTAATGCCTAGTAAGAAATAGTTCTTATGTAAAATATCATTACACTGAGTGCGCACAAATGCGGTGTGTAATACCTCATGTGTAATTTTCTAGAATTGGTTAAGCTTTGTTTGCATGAGGCGGAGGAATGTGTTTAAAGTAGAACTTTAACAGGCCTTCAGAAAAGTTTCAAGTGGCCGTGAATAGACTATGGCTTGGTTTATAAAGGAAATTAAGCCATAGAGGGAAATACGTAAATACAAGATGGCAAGGACACATTTCGAAAATGTCCGTGATAGACGCAGGTCCAGGGAGACGAACGCGAGCAAGCTCGTACCAAGACACGGGTCGAGCGTCGCCGATGACGGCAGTGCGGAGCAAAGCGCGGTGGGGCTCCCGGGCGACAGTGACGGCATCGGACGAAAAGGAGGGCGTGACCCCACGTCGGCGCTACAGTTCTCGGAAAACTGCCCCGTTCTGTTCGGGGCCCGGCCCCAGCGATTACAACACAACGCCCCGGAACCGCGAGCCTCCTCGACACCCTGCCTGCAATTACGCCCACCGTTATCCCAGTTTACTTGGCCACGGCGTCATTTGTTAATCGCCGACACGTGCCGCCGGCTGAGGTAATCACGAGTTTGGCCTTCAAGTCAGCTTTAAAGAGGCGGCTCACACTTTTCCTGTCGACTATCCCCCGCAGAAATATTCACCCGCATGATAGACATATATAGGTGATTCGAAAATCATGGGACAAACATTGAGAGGTGGTAGAGCTCACTAAAACAAACAATTATTGTAAATGAATATATGGGCGGGAGTGATGTGTTGAGGCACAAACACAAAAATAACACATGAAATGGAACACAGTGTTTATTTAGAACGTCACCGCGAAATGCCTTTTTACAGTAATGTTTATAATAATTGCTCATAATTGCTACCACCGACATAATGCAAACTTGGTAGCGTCGGTGGAGTGATGCTGATGCAGCAGGTCACTGGCGCACCGTTTGACTACCCTCAACTATGTAGAGGTCACCAAGCATGCGTGACTGTTGGTGGATGCATTTCCAGCAACTGTTTTAACATTTTCTGTACGGAATCACTCGTTAAGTATGCTGCTAATGAAAATTTTATGTTTCCGTTAATGTGTTATGTTTTTGTGTTTGTGCCTCAACGCGTCACTTCCGCCCATATATTCCTATACAATAATTGTTTGTTTTAGTGAGCTCTACCACCCCTCAATGTTTGCCCCGTGATTTTAGAATCACTCTGTATATGTATAGCCCATTCACGGCTACTTCCAATTTTTTTGAAGCCCTGCTAAAGATCTACTTCTTGAATAGTCCTCCGCCTCTTGCAAACGAAGCTTAACCAAGTCTAGACAATTATACCAAAGGAACGACGCACTGCATTCGTGCGCGCTCAGTCGTGACGTTGTTACGTCGCGTTATGTGTAAAGTTGGTGTAATTTCAATACGCGGCTGCGCTGATAGGCGAGGCGTGTTTGGTGGGTTGGCTTGGCTGTTTATGCGCGCCGGTAGTTCACAGGTATGCGTTGCAGGAGTTGTTGGAGCTGTGCGGTGCTGCGGTCTGGCGGCGGGCTAGAGGAGTTGTCTAGTGGTGTTTGGGAGAGAGTCTGTGCCCGATATTGATCGCGGCGAAGGCTAGCAGCTGCTCGCGGGCCGAGTTTCGGGGACAGTATTGATCGGGGCGTAGAGACGCGCTGCGGGGTGAAGCAGCTGTGCGGCGGCCGAGCGACGCGGGCAGAGTATTGATCGCGAACTGCATGCGCTGGGCGGGCCCAACAACCTGTTGCATGGTCGAGTGTGTGCGCCATAATATGGATCGGCGTATATTTTGCCTCGTGTTGAGTGAAGAAACTTTCGGCTGGCGGATGCTGTGCAACAAGCAGTAATGCTGAGCTGACAGGAATTATGTACCTACGGAGTTGCTTGCGCAATTAAAGTTGATATGTTGTTTAATGAACACACGGGTTATCCTCGGCAATGTAAGAGTTATTCAGTGAACTGTATCTCGTGAAACTAAATATGCTGCTGATGCATATTTGAGAATTGATGGGCGTTATTAAAGGGTTCATACAAGGAGAATTAATTTGGTGTCGCCCTCCAGTGACTCGTGATTTTGGTGATAATAAACCCGTTATGGGCGAAGCCATCAGTGTGTTCGGCGGGTTAATTGCGTCATGGGAGGCGCCGACGTGTTTCTACGCTTGACAACTGTGAAACACTGTTGTTGCAATCTTCGTGCTTCAGCCGTGGCTAGTCCTGCAAGGGGCCTAGCTGATGTCCTATCAATCGCCGTAATCGGCCAGCTGGGAGGAAGCCCGATGTACGATTTGTATGAGAAACTGCTTCAAGGCAACCTGCATCATTTATATTACGTGTCCAACTGTCGCATGTTGAAACCACACTTGCTTCAATTAACTACACTGTATTGAGGATTTAACATGAATGGTAGCGGGGATATAATGTGTTATTGCGCACTACACACAGCAAGTCACTACAGTTAACATGAGTTAATGGGTTACAGACGTTTTTACTATGTCTGTTGGGTCGCGTCTGTTTCAAGTAGCATAAAAAGGAGGCATTTGGAGCAATTACAGACTGTTTGGTGCAACTTTTAGTATTTGCATAAATGTGTGATAATTTATTTTGTGAGTGTTTGACACACATTTCAAGGTATTGGCCTCCCAAGGAGAATCAAATGCAAACCATGTTCCGTAATTGGCTGTAGGATTTTCTTTTATCACAGTCAAAGTGTATTACTGTGAATTCGCTTAAGTTGTGTAAAACTAATGAGTGTGTTATTTAAATTATTCTAATAATATTTCATGGTTGCTTTAGGAAACAGAAATTTGGCATACCTTATTATATTCATTGGCTAAAACATATCAATACTTCTTAATAAATGGGTTAGTGTCTTCGACTATGATATTTGGTTTGGTGTGCATTGCATGACGTGTGGTAGTCCTATCCCTTATCATTGTGTATCAGTGGAATTTACATTATGGGTTTTCTGTTTGGTGGAATAGCATATTGAAAGACAAACTGAGTATCATTCACACCATTAATTGTGTTTTTCAGGTGTGGTATAATTGTAAATGGCAATCTATCCTAATCTTACTGCATGCACATATTTGTTGCAAATGATGTCAAGTACAATGGTGCATCTCTAGTGATGGTAAAATTTCTTAGCAGTTGGGCAGTATTTTTATATAACATGTTTATAGAGCGTATAATATTTGGTTACCAATGCACAGAGCCGTAAGGTCCCACGCTGGGTGTAATGAAGATGGCATCATTTTGTAGGCTTTGTACCTCTAGCTGATCAAATAGGAAGATATTTGACTTTGAAATCTGCTTTTACTTTTGCACAACCCTTGCACACTGTCATTTCAGTTTATGACACCGAATAACCAAAAACGATGTATCGCCAAATTGGCCAAACTAACATCTAATGCCACCAGCTAAAGAATGTTACAGAGTGTAATAATATTTTGCATAAGAACTATTTCTTACTAGACATTACCAACACACTTATTTTCACCCTGTTGTTATTTGTATTAATTATAAATTAAAAATTGTTATTTATAGATAGTATATAGATAAAATTACAATTTGACCAAAAATAATGTACTTTTGTCATTTTTTGCTAACACAAGTATAAAACACTTGTGATACATAGCATAATTATGAAACAACCAAACACGTCATACAATATTATTTTTCAAAGGTTGCATTATAAAAGTGTGAAGAAACCACAAATATGCTATAATTACAGAGTACTGATGAATACAGAGGTGTATTGCAAACTCTAGGCACACACGCCATCCAAATGGCCTCACCGGCCAGCGATATGGCAGAACATCGTTCACCAACCAGTTACCGGTCGCCCGCTTGCAAGATGGCAGTTCGACCAATAGGAAGTATTCAATAACGCGCAATAGCCGATCAGACATATGGCCCATTTTCACAGCGTGGCCGATCAGAAAATGGTAGCGCCCACTTGAAAGGAACTGCCACGTCATTTCGTCTCTGTGTACTTATTTACTCTGTGCTGCAACGCAGTCCAGGCATCAAGTAGGCGACCGCCTTAAAACGAACAGTCACGTGTGTTTATTGTGGATAAAGTAAGCCACGACAGGGCGTAATTGCAATTACTGATCGTGACCTCGTGGTACATGTATTAACAAGGAGTCTTCGTGCAGGTACTCAAAGCTCACTTTAGATTACATGTCATCGAATTTTGATAATATGGCGGCTATGTATCGTAAGATAATATAGTAGCTAAGTATCTTTGAACATTTGGTTCAGATAAAGTACAACATCCTTCAAAAGATAATCAGTGCGGAAGCTGATACCATTAGAACGACAGACCTGAAATAATTACTTCGTTGTCTAGAGCAGTGCTTACTACACACCTCTGCTTACAGAGAGAATTATTTTTCAACAAATTTTCATCAGTTTCACATAGATATTTTACAACACGTACTTTTTAAATCCGAAGTTGTGAGGTCAGTAAAATACTGGTTACTTGAAAGTCAGGTTGTAATCTTTTATGTCAACAGAACCCAGTACTGTAGAGGGAATATGAGGTAGGGTGCGCAGTAACTTAGCTCCGTATTCTGGCCCTAGACGGCTGTTTTTAGCCTACTTTACGAAGGAAGGATAGGCTCATGCAATCACCTGGTTGTCTGTCTGGAATGTATGTCCCCTCTTAATAACTTTTAAACCCGACAACCTAATTTAACCAAACTAGTTCCACATATAGTATGTTGTAAGGGCATCACTTTTATAGTTCCCGATTAAACTAGGTACTCATTTTCAAAATGGCCACAATTTTGCCATTTAGGCCAATATTTTATATATCGGGAACCAATCATCAGATTTAAACCAAATTTGAAACATTTAATGTATTTTATAAGCTTTGCATTTAAAAAGTGATATTGATATTAATCTGCTATATTGTAAGATATCACATATTGAACAAATAAAGCTTTACCATTATATCTCAGGAACCATTTAACCAATTTAAACCAAATCTGGTATGTTGACAGCGAATGATGTAAACATGTACTTATTCGTCCACCATTTTGTGAGATCGTGCAAATTAAAAAATTAAGCATTTGTATTATAACTCGAGAACCATTTAAACTATTTAAAACAAATTTGGTATGTTGACAGTGCATGATATATGCATTGAATAGTGATAATTATGTTAACTGGCCATTTTGTAAGATAGTTCAACAAGAAAAATAAAGCTTTTATGCTATATCTTGGTAACCGCATAACCGGTTCCTGCCAAATTTGACATATACTTAATACTATTGTAGGCCATGTTTATATATACAATTTAATGGAATCAGCTCTTGTTAAAATATAATCATGTTAGGTTTATTTGTAATATCTACCATATATTTTTTCCAATCTCCAACAAATTTGCTACACAGCCTCTTTTGTATGCCATTTTGTAAGATAGCACCACGTGAAAATACAGTGACATTCAAGTAACACTACGGATATAATGTAAATTGACATGTTTTAGTGGGTCAGACTATTATGTGCAAAATGCTGGCCGTGTGAACAATTACAAATACTATGCTATATGTGCGAAATCATATAACAAATTTCAACATAACTTTGTATGCTCACAGTGTATATGCAAGCACCAAATAAGCGAATAAATAAACTCATTTGTCTGACATTTTGGAAGACAGCGCCACATAAACATTAAGCTTTCGTATCCCATCTTGGGACACTACATATCAACTCATACCTATATAAATTCAGACGACAAGGTAGTCCATATTTTCCAAATCACAGCTATGTAAATATTTTTTGTCAGTACACCACATCTCCCAAACAATTTCAACCGACTAAGTATGTAACAGTATCTATGACAAACATAGGATGTGCGAATAAATCTCCGTTTCGTTCTCCAGTAATGGAGATACCACCAAACGAGAAAATTGAGCTTTTCTGTAACATTTCCGGGACCATTCAACCGATTCCCACCTAATTTTCACACCAATAGTACCAGATTATGCTTTATTTACAGAATGGCTGCTATATAAATAATTTAGATAATTTTATCATTTCTATCTAACAATTTCACCAATTTCAATCAAACGTTTTATTCTAAGAGTATTAATTATAAGTATAAAATATGCATATAGTGACCATCTTTTACCACCTTTCTGTAAGAAATTGCCAGGTGATAAAATGCATAATTTATGCCATTTCTCGGGAAGCAATAATCTAATTCCCATAAATTTTTTTCACACAAGTAGTACTACAATGGGTCTGTAAACTTACATAATTCAAGTTGGTCAGACATATATTTTTTTAATGGTACATTATAAACTATTCAGATACGTTTATCATATCTACTAAATATTTTGACATATTTTGGTTTATATTTGAAGCATCAGTTATGGCTATGCAGAGCCTGTTTTAGGATGTTTTGTACGATGCCGTCAAGTGAGAAACTAAAACTTTTATGCCATGTCTGGGGAACCGGTTAAGCTATTTCCACAAAATTCTGCACACAAGTAGTGCTACGGTAGGCCGTGGAATCTGGCATGACTTAAGTGACTCACATACTTGTTATCAAAATAATGTTGGTAAACCTAGTCTACCAGAATAATAGACTGATTACACCCAAAGTTGATGCTCCGAATCCTACCTCCGTAAGACAGCTTGTTTGACGCCAGCTTACAGTAAGGGGGAATTTTGTGTTCGATTCCCAGCTTATTACGAAAGTACCAAGTACGTCATACATGGGGTGAATTTCAAAGGTTTGATTTAAAACGTGTGAAGAAACCACGAATAGACTGTAGTCAAGACATAGGGAACAGTAACCAGAAATCAATGCAATACTGGTTGCATCTGTTCGATTCCCAGCTAAGGCATGTGTGTATTTGTAATTGCCTTGCTAGTATTGCATTGGTTTCTGGTTGCATCTCTAATGATTTCACTATCAACGAGACGTTAAGACCCATCTACCGTCTACCTAAGATTTTAAAAACTTCATCAAAATCATATGCATCCTTGTAGAGAAAAGCAAGCACGTTAGTTATATCGATAACTCCTTGTTTTTTATCGACAGCACCAAACAAAGAAGAGACCGAATTCTCGAGCTGCTTTAATAAGTTAGAACACTTGTTGTGATCGGGTTTTAATGTAAATAGAATATTTTCAAGTTATGTTTATGATATAGCACAGAGTTTGTAAGTGCGGTTCCTTTGATGTTTGGCTGCGCGAGGCTCTGGGAACGGGCCTTGTGTCTTTTTGGCCACTGCATGCTACTAAAGGTTCGCTATTTACCGGGCCGCCGGCTGGCAAGTAGTTTACCGTGCGCTGATTGGCGAACGGCGTTTCGACATTTTTTTTCCGGCCAGGGAAACCATTTTGCTGGTGCGTGCCGCTGGAATCCGCGAATGAGCGGCTGTTCCACCTCTGTAATTAAGATCTCCGTGGTCATGGCTCGTAGTATTAAGGAGCCACCGTAGCATTCGTTGCAGTTGTTTCGGAAAACCTTGGGAAACAAAAATTCTAAACTTGTGACTAACGTAGTCCTCACGAATGCGAGTCCTACAGCGTGTTAACACTGTGCAACAACGCTCGATTTTAGGATGTGTAAATATTATCAGAGAGTTTCGTATTTATTTGCGCTCACTTCGCTAACACCGCGTTTATTGTAACGCTCTGATTAACCCTCTCAGTCCTCATGTTCGTTATCGAGGACATGTTGCACTTGAAAGATACTTATGGTTGGCACTGTACATAACAATAATGCGTTCCTTAGTAGAATAGCAGTTTAAAGGGAACCTTCCTCCGCAATATTCGATTGTTGGTTTTTATATCTTGCTTAAGTTAAAAAAAAAATTCCGATAGTACTCATATAACTAGCTAGCTATTGACCTTACACAGCAGTACAGGCACAACTACTGAACTAGTATTTATGTCACAATATTTATTTTGCCAAATTTTTGCAAAGTTAAAATTGTGACGTAATTATGATTTCGTAATTCCGTTGACTTGTCTTTGCTGGAGTGTATGGTCAATAACTAGTTGGACAAAGTGGAACTTTTGAAATTTTCTTTTTTAGAAATATAAACACGCTAGAAAGACCACGAATTCAGTGTCACGGGGGATGGTTTCCTTTAGCCCTTTCATTCCCGCATTAATTTATAATGTCTGGTTTTGCAAATTAGAATTTTTGATGCATGCTGTACTTAAGATGGCAAAGAACTTGTTTCGTTTTCACAGCCAATAATGTGTTGTCATATGTGCTTGGTGATCAGTGATATGGACCAGTCATAATGTAAACACTAAGAAATTATTTACAAATTTACCGCATTGGTGTATATGTATGGTGGGAAAGCGTATATGGTGAAGGTATTTCCACTACATCCACGGTAGCGTTCCTACATTTGCTCAGGAAACAGTCAAATGCGTAGTGAAGTTCCCATATTTGTATAGAAGTGGTACTAAACGTTCCTACATTTGCAGTTTGATGTGTGGTAGTGTTTACATACAATGTATAGGTTACAACTTCCAATTCAGTATCGGAAGTTTACCAAAAAAATTTCTACCGTGAGAGCAGTAGAGTGGTTTAGGAATCAGTCACCCCTAGGGAAGATTATTAGACACTGAGCCTCGAAGAGTACGGTACAGGTCAAATATAAGCTTCTGTGCAGCATGTTGAAGAATTTCTACAATGGGGCATGAAAGGGTTAAGGAACAAATACACGCCCACCGACGTTTAGAGATCAATTATTTTTGTATATTATCTCTGAATGACTCTTGCGATGGAGGTTGATTTCACCGGGCATGCTGGCGTCGCTGCCGGGTGCCGTGGANTCCCGGGCGTCGTGATCCACCGCCGGGTGACCTTGACCACCTGCTGGTTACCCAACGCCGCCCGAGGCGAGATCCACCCATGTTTACCACCGTCACGAGGGGTCAGCCGCTTCACGACCGCCCCTCGCTCGGAACCACGACCTGGGACCCTATCCTCTCTTAACACTTTACTACATTCGTATAAATATAGTTACCACGTAACTGTCTTTACGACACGAAATGGTATTCCGTAACCTTGACTGTCACCATGACGGTCTTTCCAGAGCCTCGTGGCTGTCTTTATACACCTTGATCCTGAAGTACAGGTGCAAACGCTGTGAGGCGATTCCCTCTGAAAAATGAGGTATAGTCTATTCACGGTAAAACTGAGCACTTTCGTAAGCCCTCTCACTTTGAATAATATTCAATAAATATATTTTATTTTAGCCTTGAACGTGAACTTCCTAGTGCGGCAGATTATACACACTGTGTTTATTATTTAAATTGCAATATTTATTTTTAAAAAGTGGTTAAATGATAAAAAAAATGGCTCAAGGGAAAAGTAATTAGGGCTTCAAAAGTGCTCACTTTACCATGGACAACCTATAGAAAACATTATACGACCTACGTCCTACAGTAATTTGCATTGGTTGTAGGTGCCCTTGAAAAAATCGATACACCAAATGATTTTAATCAAAAATAATAACATTTACTTAAGATGAACGAACAATTCCGTGGCTACCGTTGTCTTGAATCGAGATATGAAATCTGCGAATGGTTGTTGGGTAATATCATTCTCATTCATTGATTAAATATAGGAGGAACCATGCTATTGTCCAACAAGTGTGTGTAACCCTTGGGTGTTTATTGCTTTTATTGACGTCATAATCACGTCTACATTAATGTACAAAAACCGTTGTCTTGGAGTTGTAATTCTCAAGGCCCTTGCACAATTAAAAACTTTAACATTTGACTTTACGATTTAACTTTAACTTTCCTTTCCGACATGTTGTTTCTTATGGAACTTGACACAATGGAACTGTCAAAGTACAAGTCAAGCACTCTTGACTTTACGATTTCAAAAGGTTGAAATTTTAAGTCAATGTCAAGCAGCTATTTTGCCGAGAATCTAACACAGGTTATGTGGTATGAGTGTTATTTTACTGCAGGGTGATTATCATATCGGTTTATTAAACCAAGCTCGTCTAAATTAAATAAATAGCAAACGAATATAATGTGTAGAGTAAAAATATGAATTTATATTTTTTAATAAAGTAAACAAATGAGTTTTTGTTTTTAAATAAACTTTTAATACAAATTTTGAAGCCTAGTTTTAAAGAAAAGTAAGTAAAATGCATTCCTGTAAATTAAGATCATGATTTATATAACAAAAGACACATTTTTACAAAGCTCGTAGAACAGAGTTTCAATTGTCTGAACTTTGACTTTACAATTGTTTTGTGTATTAGTGGTTTCGTCAAAGGAAATGAAATGCAAAGTCAAATGCTTGTATTTCTATTGTGTAAGGGCGTTCAGGCGAGCCGTTGTCGAGGAAGCATGAAGTTTGTAAGGATACCTGGCAGGCAACCAACTGCGTCCTACTCTTATAACCACTCATCACACCCACTCAGAAAGGGCATAGGTGCAGGGGTGATAAGAAAGTGTGTTTGGTTGGTCACGTGAAAGAAACCGTCCTAGGGAACTGTTTTTTTTTTCTTGTACATAAGGTTATTTCTTTAGTTATGAAACTAGCAGTGTTTAGGCAGAGATGTTTCCGCAAGCTTCGTATGGAACCAAATCGCGGTTGGATCTCAGACTTGCAATTCCTGGATATCTCTCTCTCTCTCTCTCTCTCTCTCTCTCTCTCTTTCCACCGTATGATTTTCCTTGTGAGGTCTTCTCCCGGACCTTGTAAATTGCGTCCGTAATTGTGCGCTGAGAAGCGGCTCTGGTGATTCTGTTAATTCGATGCTGTAAAGCAGTTGGAGATACCCCTACATTTTCCGGAGTTTCTTCATCACTCGCCAGCACTTCTGCCTTTTAAGATAGAATTCTTATTCGGCGTGACTTTCATCCTTGCAATTCTGCTGCGCAGAAAGTTTACTTTTTTTAGGCTGGTGTTTTACGTTTGACGTTTCACATAACTAAACCCCCATTTTGCCCTATTAGAGACATTTTTTTCTTTATTTTGTCTGATAATCGTAGCTTCTTGTACTCCTTGTCTTCAAGTTCTTCCTCGCCTTCTTCTCTTTCTCCAGGAAGGCTCCCTATTCCACATTTTTATTTACTGTCTTCCTTTATCCTGTCTTCTGAACATTCATCCCTACTCCATTTTACGAGTGATGTCTTCATGCATCTAAATTCTCTCTTTTATGTTTGCATTCGGTGTATGATGAGACCACGACACCACACAGCTTCTTCTCGTTACATCCAACTCGAAACTTTGTAGATTTTCTCCCTCTTTTTTATAACGTCCTTCGTTTTCGAATTATAAAGAACAGTCCCTTCGATCATTAAGCTGCTATATACAGATTTTTTTTCATGACGGCTTTATTACTTTCCTACGTTAAGCACTTTATAGTTGTTAGCCCTTCCGTTCTATATCATTGGCAATTTGACTGCTTGCTGAAAATAATCCTCGACAGTTAATAATTATGTATATAATAAAATTAATACGGGGCAAAATTTTTAGAGAGAGAGAGAGAGAGAGAGCTGTTCGATAATGCAGAGTTGGTATGTGGTCCGAGCTGACATACGCTGTCTGACCTGCATTTACAAAAGTAATTTATTTAAATATTCTTCCCATACCCTCATTTCCTTCATACTAAGGTACGTTAATTCCGGGACTAAGGTACTGTGCTCTATAGATCATACGGGTCCTGTATTTTAATAATGCACGTAAACTGTTGCACTCAGTGGCGAAATTAGCATAAACCTAAACGGCAATTTTTTCTGCTAAGACCAGATACTACCGGTGTCCTTGTAATGTAACATGAAAATAGGCTTTGCAGTGGAGAAGCGACGGTGTGTACTGTGCAAGAGTAGTAAAGAAGAAGTGTAGTATCGCGAGTAGACCTGCCAGCTATGAGCAACTTCCGCCACGTTTTTCAAAAGCAATAATGCACTCCCATATCCGCCGGGGCTCGGACCCAGAGTCTGATGTATCGTATGGCAACTGAAGATCCTTACAATAATCCTGTGTGTAATTATACGACGCTGCTGTTACTTAAACAGGCTATTTTGATGCCAGGATTTATAAGCGAAAGCACGAAGGTACTCATGGGAAACAGAACGTTAGAAGAAAGGACCTTTTAAACAGACAAAATATTTTTTCGTTGGAGTGAGTGAGTGAAGAGATTTGGGCTGCTCTTAACATCGAGGTCTTGAGAGCCGATGAGGGTGAAGCGAGCTGAGTATGGAGAGGAGCAACGGCCGGAATGAAAGGGCGGGGGAAACGTGAGATCCCCGAGAAAACCCGCCGACCAGCGGCATCGTCCGGCACGATTCCCACATGCGAAATTCAGGAGTGATCGGGCCGGGCATTGAGCAGCCCGGTTCGCCTTGGCGGGAGGCGAGCAGGCTAACCGCTCAGCCACCGTGGCCCCTTGATTGTTAAAGACACTACAATTTCGCGTTATAATTAGGGTAAGAAAAAGTTCGCGTTTTAAACCGTTTGTATGCCAGACTCCACGGCCCTATGTATTTCTGTTCCTCAGTTCTCTGTTCATTGGCTGCTGCCCCAGTGTGTGGCCAGTGTTCCTCAGACTAGGCGGCGCGGTATTGTGTCTAATAAACTGCAATCCAATTGCAAACATAACAGAAATGTGTGTGTCTTTATAGTCTAGGTTGTCCTGAAATGAATTCGCGAAATTTTCCAGTCCCTAGTTATAATGTAGTACCAAGCTAAACCTCGTAGTAGTATGTCTATGAGCAGCGGTAATTCTTCTTTGTGCCAATTATCCAATTTGACTCGGCAACACGGAATTAAGCGACTGGAATGCTACGTGTTTACCGTTGATCCAGAGCCCTGAAGGTAAAATCGGATCAGTTTAGGTCCAATGACATAGAAGAAACTTTCGTATTCTTCGATAACGCCTGGAATGTTACTGAAAACAAACCGAAATTATAAGATATTTACTGACTCAATTAAACCAGATAACTATGAAGTTACACCAAACATTTTATAACCTCATTTTTTTTTAATAAAACGGAATTAAATTGTCATTAACTAAATATGCATTTAAATTAACTCCTCGTTTATTTATTTTGCCTATTCTTTCTGTATGGAACCAGAATTTCTGGTTGAATGAACCCCACACTACAAAATCAGAGAATTCCAAACTATACATAAATTAAATGGCGTTGTGGTTACTTTGATGGGAGCGTGCCAGTTCTCTGATTGGCTGAGCGAGGCTCTGGAACGAACCTTGTGTTTTCATTGGCTATTGCGTGGTGCAAAATGTTTCCCATTGGACAGGGAGGCTGTTTCACCTCTGTATTTTTACGTACTCTATGGCGAGGCTCTGCCCTCATGCTATTGGTAGGGATTGGAAAATTTCGCGAATTAATTTTAGAACAAGTTAGACTTCAAACACACGTACATTTCTGTTGCTTTTGCAATTGGATAAAAGTTTGTTATTAGAGGCGTCCAGGTGAACTCAGAGTCAATAACAGACTTGCAAGGAAATAACTTAAGCACCGAATCCCATGCCACATAGTTTGAGGTAAAACCGGATACACTCTGCGGCAGCTGTCTACGAACAGAAAACTGAGGCTCGGAAGTATATATAACCATGGATTCTAGCCTACAGGTATTTTCCTATCTCGAATGATAAGCTGGACTGGCGCTTGGCAAGTAGGTGGCCGGGTGCTGTCTGGAGAAGGACGTCCCAACGTTTTGACGTACAGCGGCGCGAGCTACTAGAGTTCGCCGTACGAACAGCTGTTTCAGCTCTGTATCGCCACTTACTCTGTGACCAAGCGAAGCCTCCCTCTCTCCGACAGGAACAAGAGCACGTGTCGTATGGGACACGGCGCTCCTGGGAGCGGCCCCGTCCAATCAAGGCCTTCCACGGCGGTTGGACGCCGTAATGGGCGGTTCCGGCGCCCGCGATGGCTTCCTGGCCAGGATGGCACCGTGCGAACACCGCCGCGCAACAGCAGCACGCATGTACACGTCGTCCTTGACATTTCCGCTCCGCCGCTATCTCACGTCGCCGACGACGGTCGAGGGGCAGTGCCCGCACCACCACCGGAGTAGGTGCCTGCACCGTTGCAAATTTATAAAGATCCACGGAAACTTTTACGGAGATGCGGAGTTAATTTACGGAAAGGAGCTTCGTGATGACAAATAACGGAAACGAGCTCCGTAAATACAAAATACGGAAGCTCTCCGCAATCTTACGGCTTCGAATTTGAGACGAGAACAATGCCGATGATACCTGAAGCGTATAAAATTCCATCTTCCCAATACTACTTCGTGTTAAATAGCAGTAGGCGAGTGGCGAACCACTCGTGGAGTGCCATTTCGTTGATTCTTGTTCAAATTCCACTACAGGACAAATTCTGTACAAACACTGAAACACGCACACAACGTAAATAAAACTATTTTTTCGTAACTTCGTTTTATAAACCGCAAATAAATGAAAATAGCAAGCGCTCTAACACGGCTTGAAACAGAGAGAAGCGCGTTCGTAACTTTCATGTAAAGTCCGTAATTACGAAATACTTTGTGCAGAGATGCAGTCAGTGGATGAGTGGTTCGAGTTAACGAGTGTAAACTACAGGACAACGTATTTAAACGTTTTTAATTTCTCTGTTATACACAGTGAATCACATTACGAAAATACAACTCTTTTTATTACCCCTGTTTGTAAACCTGAAATAAAAAACAAACTCGCAAACACTTTTACGTGACTATAAACTAAGGGACGTGCATGCATCATTGTACATTTATTCCATATTTACAACAGTTACTCATGTAAAAGCGTGGTAGGTGAGTGGATAACGAGTTCATCTGTTACGAATTTTTTCGAGTTCAAATCCTGCTATCGGACAAAATATTTTAAACTTTTTACTGTCATGTTTGTGCACAGTGAAACACCCACATAACAAAAATAAAACTTGTTTTGTTACCCCATTTTATTAGGAGCAGATTTTAAAAAACGAACTTGGAAGTTGATGGACAAGTTCCGTGAATTCATGGAGATTTATGTGAAATTTACGGAGAGAACTTTATTGAAAAAAAAAATGAAGAGTCTGTAATTTAACGCAGATATTTGGATAATATGTAACCGGCACTTTCCGTAATTTTACGGACATTTTTTCTAAGAGTGTGCGCTTGCGTCTCCGCCGCCCCGATGAATCGAGACTTGCGACTCGGTCAGTGCCCGCAGAATACTTGACACAGTCGGCCACGCATCAACCCATTATGACCCAGTGCTCACAAACGTGTGCATAACGCACAGGATCTTTTCACAATTGCGCACATAACGCACAGGAAGGTTATTTAACAATAGTAAACATACAAAAGAGGAAGGTTATTTTACAATAGCATAAATAACGTACAGGAACGTTATTTCACAATTGTGTACAAGAGCGAGAGAGAGAGAGAGAAAGAGAGAGAAAGAGGGAAAGAGGTAAATAGAGAGAAAGAGAGAAATATAGAAAGAGAGAAAAATAGAGAAAGAAAGAGAGAGAGAGAGAGAGAAATAGTTGAAATACATCTGGGCAGCGCTGAAATGCAAGGGAGGGGAATACAAGAGATCTCNGGAACGTTATTTCACAATTGTGTACAAGAGCGAGAGAGAGAGAGAAAGAGAGAGAAAGAGGGAAAGAGGTAAATAGAGAGAAAGAGAGAAATATAGAAAGAGAGAAAAATAGAGAAAGAAAGAGAGAGAGAGAGAGAAATAGTTGAAATACATCTGGGCAGCGCTGAAATGCAAGGGAGGGGAATACAAGAGATCTCCGAGAAAACCCACTGACCAGCGGCATCGTCCAGCACGATTCCCACTATAAAAAATCAGGAAGTGACGCGGCCTGAGATTGAACCCAGTTCGCCTTGGTGTTAGGCGAGCAGTCTAACAGCTCGGCCACCGCGGCCCCTACAACTATGAACATAGTGCACAGCAAGGTTATTTCACACTTGTGTAGATAACGCACAGGAAGGTTATTTCACACTTGTGTAAATAACGCACAGGGATGTTATTTTTGGCCGGTGTAGTACACTGCGAATATTAATAGCCAGTGATCTCACCTGTGGATAACTGATTTGTAAACCTTGACGCCTGCGGCGTCCCTATATGTTATCCGTCCGTACTCAAGCTCTAGCGAAGCACAGGCNAGATGGTGGTTTCGTGGTTTCGCGGGAAAATTTGACTGTTTTCTAGGATTCAACATACCGTACAAATGACCCACAGTTTTCTTTCCTTATTGGCTGTCATGCATGTATGAAGATACTACCCATTTTCAATGGACCAATGAGGATTCTGATACTATAAGGCAGAACATTCGTGATTGGTGTGCAAACAACTTAGCAGAGTAAAAACCTTGTTCATCCAACCATGAAAGAATAAACTAGTTAGAGTGTTATAAAATATATGTTGGCTCAAAATTTTTTTCGCGATTTTCCATTATCTCTACGCGTTGGTTATGACAACTAAACAGGTGTTGTATCGTCTTAATTATAGAAATTTTAAAAAAAAAATAATAATGTTGCAACGTTAAAGTGGGTCTGAAAGGGTTAATTTGTTAGCCGAAGTGTTGTATAATAATGTAATATTTTAAAGTGCTCTTCACTTGTATTTAGTATATATTTGCAACAAGTGTGCTCGAAGACGTTACTATCTGCCATTCATAAACGAGAGGTGTGGTAACTTTCACAAATCGGATTGCACGTCGAGAAGACTCTCGAAGCACTGGACGCCCGATTCGTCGCTGTGCACAGCACTGGTAGTAAATATCCTCCACGATCAACAAATGCACGGCAGTGGGCACGGCGAGTGAACGGGTTAAATATCCCGTGTTTCCGAACAACCGTGCCGATGTTCTGCGGCGCGGACGAGTTGGGATGATGTTGCTCGGGCGCTCGCATCCGGCTTGCGTGAGGAATGGATGGACTCGGCCGTCGGACGGCGACTGGTTCTCACTGCGTGTAAAGGTCACTGCAACTTGCCGTCTCGGGCCGTCCTCCTGCGCTGCGAGGAAGCACGCGAACGCGTGAACACGTGAAGAGTAACGTCGATTCCACTGCCCTCTTGCAACCTTCGCCCTCCTCACCTCCCATCAACACAAAACCCCTCGCCTACCTGGCGCTTAAAATGCGTTTCCGAGTGTTTGCAATACTCGTTTTTCTAAGAAACGATTAAACGTGCTTCCAATGTGCTGACCCAAGAAAATAATAGACACATCACGCGAAGGCTGTTAGGTTCTTTTAAGATGTCACGTACATTGTAAAAACTATTTCACAGTTACTCAAAAATGGCTAAAAAAACAACTGCTTTTTCAAAGTCCCGTATCTCAAAATATATACGTCAGTCACATACAAAACACCTCAAGGGCCCTGCATTGAACCAGGGACGAGAACTGGGTTCAATCTTCGGCCAGTTAACTCAGGATTTTCGCAAGTGGGAATCGAGCCGAACAATGCCGCTGGTCGGCGGGTTTTCTCGGGATCTTCCTCCCCCCTCCCAAACAGCTCTTTCATTCCGGCGCTATTCTCGCCTCGTTTCACCATCACCGGCTCTCAAGACGTTAAGAGCCACCCGAATCTCTTCACACACCCTGCATGAACCTTCCTACAGACTTTCCACCAATAAAAAAATAGGATCACCGCTGGAAGTCCCATAGGTACACGCAGTGCAAATAATAATAATAATGACGTGTGGGGAGTGCACCCAGGGCAAGGCAACACCCTCCGAGTGACGGTCTTTCTAGCTGGGACCCGTAGGTGACTGTCATCCCCGAGCAGGACAGAAATGAAACCCTAGAATGGAGCGGCACTGGAATGCAAGGGCGGGGGAAACGGGATTACCCCGAGAAAACCCGCCGGCAAGCGGCATCATCCAGCACGATTCCCACATTCGAAAATCTGGGAGAGAGCCCGCCGGGGATCGAGCCCGGATCGNCGCTAGGTAGGCGGGAGCCTTAACACGTCCACTCCCCAAGTTAACTTGCCAATTCAAGTGTTTCAATAGTTAAAATATTTTTAGGGACAATGACTTTGTGTCGAACGTGCTTCTCGCCAACCAGTGAACCACGTGCTGCGTGTTAGTTGACGTCAGCATTAACCATTCACGTAAGATAGGTGCAGAAACTTCAACAAATCAGATTGTTCGGAACGAAGACGCTCAAAAAACAGACCCCTGATTCCTTGTTGTGTACAGCGCTGACCATTAAATATCCTTCATTTGCGACATGTCCTTGATAATGGACGCAGGGACTGAATAGCTAGGGGTAGTGGAATATCGCGAAAAGATCTGAAGACAAGTTATATTTCAAAACACTGTAGGGTCTTTCTTTACCTATCTTAATTGGATTAATGAAATGCCATATTCTTCACAGTCGTGTACAGAAAATTCGCCTCTAGGGTGTTGGAAGCGACAAGTTAAAGCTAGTTATTTGTCTCGAAAAAAATATGAGTACACGGTAGACTTCAATACTCTTAGGCACCCNAGCGACAAGTTAAAGCTAGTTATTTGTCTCGAAAAAAATATGAGTACACGGTAGACTTCAATACTCTTAGGCACCCGACAGCAGTTCGTCTCTTGCCATTGGTTGCCGTCTGCTTGAGAATGCGTTTTCAACTGTATTTGACCTGGTCACTCAGAATTCGGTGACACTGGCATGGTTCCTACGTGATTCTTGTGCAAGACAGTTAACAAGTGTCATAAACCAATTCCACAAATCAAGATAAGTGATGGCCCTACAGTGTTTTTAATTACAATTTTACAGTTTGTCTTGGAATCTTTTCGCGAAATTTCACTACTCCCCCCCCCCNTCAAATTAACTAACTCTTTCCGGCATTCATAAATCTGCAATTCTTAGCGTTGAAACGTATATATTTTTTTGTATTCAACTATACTAAGTATATAGGACTTGCTTATATCATGGCCGGTAAGAATTTGCCTTTAAAGTGTTATTGGCAGCAGCAGTTTATGATACTGTATGATATGGAGTCTATTCGCGGTTTTTTTTCACATTTTTTGAATCTAACCGTAAAAAAATCACCACCATGATTGACGTGTTTAGTTGTTTCCTAAATGCGTTTTATACTTCCTAAATGCGTTTTATACTTGCGTTAACATAAAAGTACATTATTTTTCGATCAATTGAACTTCTACTTACATTTCATCTATAAATTATAATATGTAATTTATAATTTATATCAACAAAAACAGGAAGAAAATAGGTGTGTTTGTAATACCTAGTAATAAATAGTTATTATGCAATATTTTATTAAAGTGAGTGCGCACGAATGCAGTGCGCTGTTCCTTTAGTGTAATTTTCTATACTAGGTTTAGCTTTGTTCGCATGAGGTGGAGCAATATACTGGAATTAGAACTTAAGTAGGGCTTCAAGAAAGTTGGAAGTAACCGTAAATGGACTACAGTCTCAAAAACGACGAATGATGTCTCCACCACATGATGGACTTGCCTCGTTGGATGTCGTTTTCCGCTGTGTATGTTTTACGTCATAAATATACTCAATGTGCAGCATCCACTGTGTAGACCATCGTGACTACAAAGGTTAAGGTGTGTGCCATTTCCTACTGTCAACTGTGATGACATGTTATCGCGAGTATACTCGTTCACGTGTGCGGTGTTGCAGAATTGGTGAAATCATTGTCGGTGTTGTACAAGTCCAGAAGCCAGCACCAATGCCGACATTGCCATTTCCTGGGCAATGCTATTGGTTGCTGCTGACACGCAAACTATTTTATAATTGGCTTGTGCTGTGGATATACTGAAACCATTTCGTAGGTTCCAAAGTTCCATCTTTTTATGCAACAACTAAAAATAAAATTTAATGTGTACGTTTAGGGGTTAATGGTACCAGGATTTAGCAAATTATTTTGTATTAAAACCCTAACTTCTCAGTTCTCTACATGCGCGGTGTAGTGATTAGACTGCTCGCCTCCCGCCTAGGTAAACCGGGTTCGATTCCCGAGGGGGCCATTCCCCGGTCTTTCGCATGAGGGGAATCGTGCAGGACGATGCCGCTGGTCAGCGTGTTTTCGCGGGAATTTTCCGTTTTCCCCCGCCCTTGCATTCAGCCGCTGCTCCTATACTCACCTCGTTCAACCCTCATCGGCTCTCAAGACCTCGGTGTTAAGAGCCGCCCAGATCTCTCTCCAATTCCACTCGGATCACAACTCTTTATTCGTTGGCTGCCACCGCGGCGAGAATCTTCTTTTTCACTCGAATTGACTGTTCGTGATATGATCACTAGAGATGGCGGTTTCAACATACTGTACACATGTCCGACAGTTTTATTTCCTTTTTGCCTGTCATGCATGTGTGAAGATACTACGCCTTTCCGCTGGGCCAATGAGGATTCTGATCCTACAAGGCAGAACGTTCGTGATTAGTCTGCAAACAACTTAGCCGAGTCAATACCCTTGTTCGTTCAATCACGAAAGAATAAACTAGTTAGAGTGTTACAGAATATATGTTGACTCAAAAAATGTTCCCATTTCCACCATATCTAGTGACGACGAAACAGAGTAGACAATGTTCTCGGTGGAATGGGCGCATACCTCACCAATCCACCACTCCTTGAGCAAGGAGCCTGGAGTGCTGCTTTCTAGTTTTCTTTAGTTTGATCAATCAAAACAAAACTGAAGTCGGCCCGGATCTTATTGAGGTTTCATTGCAAATTTTGACACCGTTATACTGGCCGAAAAGACTCTTATTCTACCAAACATAATTAATCTCATTTCGCGTTGCGTAGTTCCTTATTTTACCGAGAAAAGTAATCATGACTCTGTGATTCGGGCCACCCGATTTTCGCGAAAAATATTCCCACGCACGCTAGACTTCAATACTCTACGGGTACATCAGCAGTTTTCTTTTGCTTACTGCCCACTTGTATTTGTCAAGAGACATTTTCTATCTCGAGTAGCCAATCAGGATTAAGTTACTATGATACTGTTATATGTGTGATTTGCTGGCAGACAGCAAAGATGCATAAGTAGGGGCAGTGATATTTCGCGAAAAGATTTCGATACAAGATATAGTCCAAAACACTGTATGGTAGTCCAGCTTCTTTGATTGGCTAAAAAATGTTCTGGCCCTTGGTAACCGTTTGCGCACGAATCATGAAGGTTCAGTGTCGGAGTTACTTAGTCCTGAGTGGCTTGGTCAAAGACGTACACGGTACCATCAGCCCATAGAGGTATAACAACAGTTGAGGTGTGTATATAGTACTGAAGTCTACTGTGTGCTCCGATTTTTACGCTAAAAGTCACTGGCCCGACGCATAAAACGTAAATCATCCAACCGCGAGAGTGGACATGAGGGAAACCGTTATGAAATACAACTGGTACCGATATCTTTTCGCGAATATCGGGTATCCCAAGGTATGATCCTTTAACGACACTTCGGCCTCCTTGCTGCTAATACGTGTTCTAGAGTTTGGGGCAGGTTCGGTAGCCGAACTCCTGCCCCAAAGATTCCAATACAAGCCGTATTTCAAAAAACTGTAGGGTAGTTCGCCTATCTTGATTGGCTGAATTACTTTTTGTCACGTATACTGTCTGTACACACGAATCACGTAGGAGTCACGCCGATTTTGCCGAATTCTGAGTGGCCCGGTAAAAAGTGGAAACGCCTTCTCAAGCAGACAGTAACCAATGGCAATAGACAAACTGCTTATGGGTGCTTATAGTATTGAAGTCTACCGTGTTCTCGAATTTAATTTTTTTTGCGAAAACACACTAGCTGTATATATCAAGCTCACACACTTTCCTCCAGCCTGGTTGCACGAGACTATCTTCGTTAATTTCCGCCGGATCATGGCTGCAAGAGAAGAGTTTCCGAGGGCACAGCAGCTGTAGCGCCAAGCTGGAATGCCAGGGCCTCTTCGCGATCCCGATTCAAAATGTGTCTGTCAACCATAGGCGTCAAAACACTGTTCATGCCTGGCTCTCGTTAGAAACCCCACATTCCAATCCATAGCCTTCTTTTCACAGAGTAGACAAGTTCCCGGTGGAACCGGCGCTGGCCTCGCCAAACCTCCCCTCCTGGTGGCCGATACCTATTAAAAGGTTATACCAGAAGCATTTCTTTCTACTGTACGTTAATCTCCCACAAACAAAAAGCTAAATCGGCTCTTTTGTATCGCAGGGTAACACCGGGAACTTGCGTTTTTGAAATCCGCCATGCTGGCCGAACAGAATGTAATTGGAAAACCTAGTGATTTTAATCATGCATACCTAACGCGTACTGCGCGAGTCCTTCTTTCATGTGAAATTAAGCATGGCGGCATACCCTTAGCACAAACACGGCCCAGTGCGCTCGAGTAAGGGACTGGACTTAGATTTGGGGGACAAACAGTTCTTAGATTTGGGGGACAAACGGCAGAGTAGACAAGTAGACAGACACGAAATGGCGTGACGGTTTCTTTCGCGTGGGCTTACACTTGCCCTTATTGTCTGCGCGAGGCTCTGGGAACAGGCCTCGTGTCTGGTTGGCTGCCGCTTGCTGCGAAATGCTCTTTATTGGCTGAGTTGCCGGCTCGTAAGAAGGTTGAAAGGCACTGATTGGAGAATGGCGTTCCAACATATTTCTCGAAAGTGACGCCGTTTTGCTAGCGTCTGCGGCTTCATGTTTACGGAATACATGTCTGCTTCGCCTCTGTATTCTTAAGTAACACGTATGCTGATCTTAGAAGAATATATTTGGTTTTATACCTAAAGTTTAAGAAGTATGATGATTATGTTTCATAAAGAACACTCAATTAAAGGTTTTTAATTTTATAGATTCTTAACGACTTTCGACAAAAAAAATCACTTTTAACATTTGTAACTTTTTCTCTGGTACTCCAATAAATTGCTTTGACTAATTGTTTACAAGTTAATTTGTAAAAGTACAATATATTTTACTGTGTAAAATTATTTTTTATCAGTGGCTCTTGCATTCACTGTAATTTTTTTTTTTGTATTCATACAAGGAATTCTTCGGAAACTATTCGCCAAAGATAATACAATAAATACAATCATTTTCACGAATACATTGGTGTGGAATATGCAGAACTAATGTTCAATTTTAAAAACACGTGTTGTAGACCTCAAGTTTATTATGAATATTTGGATATAATTTACCAAGTTGTTGCGATAAAATAGCAACAACAGTAATATCAGCCAGTTGCTCATATTAACAACTTACAACTTTTTCTCTGACGGCGGATTATTTTTTTCCGCGGTGTGTACGTAAACCATTCATCTGTGATTATAATTTGTCAGAGTAACATAATTTATGTCAAAAGAAAATTCCAACGACGTTAAAATTGCCAAACTCATAACTTCCGTGTGTATTTCCATTAAAAGGAAGCTTGAAAACGTGTTGTGGCAGACAGATATTAACAACATAGCGCCCATTTCCTGCATGAAAAATTAACTCTCGAACTGGATTTTATTCGTTAATTTCCAGTGCTTCCAGTTACGTAACTGCTTAGACCAGAAAAAATATCGCCATAAACTCTATCAAGGGCAAAGTTATTAAGTAAGCGGTTTCTCTAGAGAAGCGTCAAGTAGCTAAAAAAAATATTACCATCCTGTTTTAGCTCGTTTAGAGGAATCTTAGTAACCATTTTTTCGGCTGCAAAATGATAATTGCAACAGTAATAAAATTAAGGGTTATTTTTTTCAGTTTATTTATAACGTCTAAGTAAGAAGAAAATATCTTATTAGAATTCTGTTAATTTTGCTGTTATTCCAATAAACATATTTTGCAACAAAAAAAATGATGAAGGGTAAAATGGTTTTAAAGATTCACTTTGTCTTACACTTAGAAACGTCTTGTACCCTCGTATGTCCGAAATGGCACTCCAATTAACGATATCCCCACTGGTAGAGACTTTTTAAACCCACTATATTATCTAGCAGTACATAGAGGGCACACACTCCCTCTTCTATTTTGTTACGCGTGAGTAGGACATCCAAACGTTAAAATATAGCTTCTATTTAACTCACAGCCGTCCAAGACGTGGCAGTAAGGATGCGATCTAGCGAGTAAAGTTAAACAAACACACAGGTGTTTGAAATCTAATGTTTCACAAAACAATAACGGGAAATTGTGTACCTTCATTTGAAGGTTGAGTCTCGTTAGACACTCCAACCACTGTAATTTGCTCATTTCCAGCCTACTGTGTTGTAATCGGTTATCGCGTTCTACCTCCAGATGTCTGATACTGGTGATTCCTTCATAGCGTGTGAAGATCTTTGTGGGGTAAAATAAAAGGAATTACCAAAAATGTGTAGGCCAAAGTTTTTTGAGTCCACGTTATCGATGAATTTCCAGCTCCTTGTAATAATGCAAAATGTCCATGTGTGCAAGGGCGGGGGAAATGGGATGTCCCCGAGTAAATCCGCCTACCAGCGGCATCGTCCGGCACGATTCCCACTTGCGAAAATCCGGGAGTGACCCCCTTCGGGAATCGAACCCAGTCCACCCAGTTGGGAGGCGAGTAGTCTAACCGCTACACCAACGTGGCCCTGGTACACAGAGACAAAATGGCTTGACGGTTCCATCGATGTGGGAGTACCCACTCTCTCATAGGCTGCGTGAGGCTATCGGAACGGTCCTTGTGTCTGATTGGCTACCGCATTGGTGACTCCCTGGCTAGCGAATTTAGCCCTTACAGATCCACTTCAACTTGTGGTGTTTCAAGTGTTGTAAATAAGATTTATTTATGCTTTCCGGGCTTTAGTCGGCACAGCACCTTTTTTTTTTTGCTATCGTAACCAAAGAAATTTAGACTTTGTGTTCGGTTGTGGTAATACGAACGGCTTATAAACTGACAAAAATAACCTTCCTGTGCGTTATGTAGCCTGCCCCAAATGTGTACCCAGGGGAAAAGGTTTCGTTAAATCAAACAAAGGTTGTTTTTCGCAATCAAATTAATTGTTTGTAATGGGGTAATGAAGTATTTTGCCGTTGAAAGAAAATTATTTTATCGTTCTTATTTAGCTGTCCCAAACAGAGTTTTGGTTGGTGCAACTAAAGTTTTGTTTGGCTCTACGTTTCCTGTTAATATAAAAATCATAAATGGAAGCCCAACTGATTTCGTTCCGATCTAGGTTAAAAATTCAATCAAATGAGTGGCCGAATAAACACATGCAGTTGATTCAACTAAATATATTGTTGCCGGTGTAATTCCTTTTGGTCCAGCACAAATGCTTCTGTTTATTAGCGCGTGTATTTCGTTAGATGAACAAAATACATTTTGTTGAATTTTTCAAGTTTTCTTTACTTGGCAAAATATTTTTTTTTTGGAAAAGGGGAGGGGGGCGGTTAAAGATATTTTTGGCCCTGTGCAAACAATGATTTTGTTGACTGTTCTCTCGGTGTACAACTGGTGTGAACGGGTCAGGACTTCTGCGACGGGCATGGCGTTTGACGGGTGCAGTTCGACGGTTTTATCCGTTGCGCAGACAGCGAAGAGCCAGCAGTCCCTGAGGAGGTGTGGTATGAAGGCGAGGGTGAAGAGGGAGTCAAGGGTAAACGAGATCGCCTGATGGCCCGCGGGGGTGCCGGTTGCTGGTCGCCACGCCGGCATCACGTGCTGGCCGATATCATTAAAGGCCTGTAGTTCTTCAGCGGTGCCGTGCAGTAAAAAAAAAACGTGCCCCGCGACACCAGAAGCCCGTTTGCAGATTCTCACGGTGTCGTGTTTGCGAAGACTGCCCCGGCAACCCGGATCTTCCCAGGAGTGCGATTGTCGGCCTCTCCTCGTCCTGACTCACTCCCGATCACCTTGCAGCGACGTCAGGCATTTCGCGAACTTCAGAAACGCGTGCGCATCTGGGTTTCGCTGTTCAACTGATACACAGGCCCGAGGAATTTCGCGAGCCGGTCTGAGGGCAAAGCTCGACCACAAAATATCCGCTTAACGCCGCGAGCTCCAGCCGCACGCGCCAGCGAAAATGGCGTCACTGGCCGGCGACATGTCGTACCGCCGCGATTTGCCAATCAGCGGACGACAGGGAATCTATCGCATCACGCGGTAGCAAGTAGGACATAAGGTACGTTCCCGGAATGTGGCGAATCCAATCAGCGAATAGATACACCCAAACCAAAGGAACCGCCCACGACGTTACACTCCTGTTTGGCTAGACTTCAAACGTGTGTACATATAATTTACTTCTGCAAGTGCGGCCGCGGTGGTATAGTGGTTAGTCCACTCGCATCCCACCTCGGACAACCTGTATCGATTCCCGGTGGTCTCACACTCTTTGCCATTTGCCGGTGGGGGTTTTTTTTTCGGTGTAGTTCTATTTCTTCCATCACTGCAGTCTGTTGCTGTTCCGTCTTCACCTCACTTCACCCCCCTAGGCGCTTAAGACCTCGGCTTCCGTACACATTGCTCGCATCTCACTTCCGAAAACGGATCTCGGTTCGCCAAACTCGCTATGGAAGAATCGTAACCTTTCACACTTTGTAGACTATGCCCGAGCGTAGCTCGAGCAAAGCTAATCTGAAAATGTATTTATCGTTCAGAACAAAACTCGCATGAATGTGCAGTTTCTGTTCCACTAGTGTTTAACACGATCTCACAAGAACACTACAGAGCAGTAACAGTGATATTGCTAACGATAGAATTTTTTTTACAGCCACTCAAATGGACACGATTGATTGTAAATCATTTTATACGATAAAGGACATTTGATTGGGTCAACCAGCCGCACGCGCCAGCGAGAATGGCGTCACTGGCCGGCGACGTGTCATACCGCCGTTAGCCAATCAGCGCACGACAGGGAATCTATCGCATCACGCGGTAGCCAGTCAGGCATAAGGTACGTTCCCGGAATGTGGCGAATCCAATCAGCGAATAGATACACCCAAATCAAAGGAACCGCCCACTACATCACACTTCTGTTTGGCAAGACTTCAAACTCGTGTGCATATAATTTAATTCTGCAAGTGCGACCGCGGTGGTACAGTGGTCAGTCCACTCGCATCACACCTCGGATAACCTGTATCGATTCCCGGTGGTCTCGCGCTCTTTGCCATTTGCCGGTAGGGTTTTTTTTTTCGGTGTAGTCCTATTTCTTCCATCACTGCAGTCTGTTGCTGTTCCGTCTTCACCTCACTTCACCCCCAAAGGCGCTTAAGACCTCGGCTTCCGTACACATTGCTCGCATCTCACTTCCGAAAACGGATCTCGGTTCGCCAAACTCGCTATGGAAGAATCGTAACCTTTCACACTTTGTAGACTATGCCCGAGCGTAGCTCGAGCAGAGCTAATCTGAAAATGTATTTATCGTTCAGAACAAAACTCGCATGAATGTGCAGTTTCTGTTCCGCTAGTGTTTAACACGATCTCACAAGAACACTACAGAGCAGTAACAGTGATATTGCTAACGATAGAATTTTTTTACAGCCACTCAAATGGACACGATTGATTGTAAATCATTTTATACGATAAAGGACATTTGATTGGGTCAATATCAGATCTTGCAAAATAAAATCAAAATATTCATATCCTCTAACTGCATGTGTTGAACGTAATTGCTAGATAGAAAATTCACATTACTATTGATAAAAAATCCAGAAAAGTAATTTTACGCCCTGGCTTGCTATCAAAGGTTTAATATATAAATTGTTCGACCATTACATTGTTTATTTCTGTTATGTGACACTACATGTGATCTGTAATCTAATGCAGCTTGATCAAAAGCTCACCCTCCTGTACCTGATCCGATACGGTATAACAGAAGAAACAATTCAGAGCTTATATTTAAGAGTGCACCTCAGGATCAGGAATTTCCAGGCACATAAGTTGTCACAACAGACATATTCACGACAGGTATCATAACGTGGAGGTGCACTCTGCCAGGCTTTCATGCCAGCACATGTCAGTTCGGAGTTAGATCATGAACTCCTTAATTGGAAGCAGTTGAATGCTCTCAATAGAAAGAGATTACGCCCTTTCCAATCGCAGTGGGGGGATGTTCTCCACCCGAGGGTGGTTCCACCTCACCTGTCAACAGCATCATACAGAGTGGAATATGCACATGCCACCTTGATGGGGCTGAGACTATCCAGCTCTACGAAACCGCTTTGTGAACGAGTCCTCTTACTAGGCGGACCAGACCGTCGACCTTTCTTTAGCNGAAGCCCGTTTGCAGATTCTCACGGTGTCGTGTTTGCGAAGACTGCCCCGGCAACCCGGATCTTCCCAGGAGTGCGATTGTCGGCCTCTCCTCGTCCTGACTCACTCCCGATCACCTTGCAGCGACGTCAGGCATTTCGCGAACTTCAGAAACGCGTGCGCATCTGGGTTTCGCTGTTCAACTGATACACAGGCCCGAGGAATTTCGCGAGCCGGTCTGAGGGCAAAGCTCGACCACAAAATATCCGCTTAACGCCGCGAGCTCCAGCCGCACGCGCCAGCGAAAATGGCGTCACTGGCCGGCGACATGTCGTACCGCCGCGATTTGCCAATCAGCGGACGACAGGGAATCTATCGCATCACGCGGTAGCAAGTAGGACATAAGGTACGTTCCCGGAATGTGGCGAATCCAATCAGCGAATAGATACACCCAAACCAAAGGAACCGCCCACGACGTTACACTCCTGTTTGGCTAGACTTCAAACGTGTGTACATATAATTTACTTCTGCAAGTGCGGCCGCGGTGGTATAGTGGTTAGTCCACTCGCATCCCACCTCGGACAACCTGTATCGATTCCCGGTGGTCTCACACTCTTTGCCATTTGCCGGTGGGGGTTTTTTTTTCGGTGTAGTCCTATTTCTTCCATCACTGCAGTCTGTTGCTGTTCCGTCTTCACCTCACTTCACCCCCCTAGGCGCTTAAGACCTCGGCTTCCGTACACATTGCTCGCATCTCACTTCCGAAAACGGATCTCGGTTCGCCAAACTCGCTATGGAAGAATCGTAACCTTTCACACTTTGTAGACTATGCCCGAGCGTAGCTCGAGCAGAGCTAATCTGAAAATGTATTTATCGTTCAGAACAAAACTCGCATGAATGTGCAGTTTCTGTTCCGCTAGTGTTTAACACGATCTCACAAGAACACTACAGAGCAGTAACAGTGATATTGCTAACGATAGAATTTTTTTACAGCCACTCAAATGGACACGATTGATTGTAAATCATTTTATACGATAAAGGACATTTGATTGGGTCAANTTTTTTTACAGCCACTCAAATGGACACGATTGATTGTAAATCATTTTATACGATAAAGGACATTTGATTGGGTCAATATCAGATCTTGCAAAATAAAATCAAAATATTCATATCCTCTAACTGCATGTGTTGAACGTAATTGCTAGATAGAAAATTCACATTACTATTGATAAAAAATCCAGAAAAGTAATTTTACGCCCTGGCTTGCTATCAAAGGTTTAATATATAAATTGTTCGACCATTACATTGTTTATTTCTGTTATGTGACACTACATGTGATCTGTAATCTAATGCAGCTTGATCAAAAGCTCACCCTCCTGTACCTGATCCGATACGGTATAACAGAAGAAACAATTCAGAGCTTATATTTAAGAGTGCACCTCAGGATCAGGAATTTCCAGGCACATAAGTTGTCACAACAGACATATTCACGACAGGTATCATAACGTGGAGGTGCACTCTGCCAGGCTTTCATGCCAGCACATGTCAGTTCGGAGTTAGATCATGAACTCCTTAATTGGAAGCAGTTGAATGCTCTCAATAGAAAGAGATTACGCCCTTTCCAATCGCAGTGGGGGGATGTTCTCCACCCGAGGGTGGTTCCACCTCACCTGTCAACAGCATCATACAGAGTGGAATATGCACATGCCACCTTGATGGGGCTGAGACTATCCAGCTCTACGAAACCGCTTTGTGAACGAGTCCTCTTACTAGGCGGACCAGACCGTCGACCTTTCTTTAGCAAGCATCAACCCTTCGAAACCAGAACCTGGGGCAGGTCAACACGCTTGCGTTCCACGGCAGCTGCTGCTGACTTTTTCCGGCACTCCAGGCCCAGCCCTCCAGGCAAACACCCACCTCCAGATCTCCTTCCAAGCAGAAGGATCNGTTAGCAAGCATCAACCCTTCGTAACCAGAACCTGGGGCAGGTCAGCACGCTTGCGTTCCACGGCAGCTGCTACTGACTTTTTCCGGCACTCCAGGCAAATGCCTACCTCCAGATCTCCTTCCAAGCAGAAGGATCAACCAATGCCACCCAGAGTCCGACCCGCGATCAGCACGGCCGAAGCCGGGGCTTCACACTGATCCCCTGGGTACCCACAATTTTCAGACATACGCACTGATTTTTCACCCGGGACAGCCCACACTACAATGATAACCCTTGTAATAGTAATTTCAAGATCTACTTAATTGATCCTTCTGCCATTCTCTTTTGCTTACATTATTTTTTACATCTGGCCAACAAAAACACAAGCGCGGAAAGAAAAATATTGAGCATAGGTTTTAAAAGGTTCAGTCAGCCTTGGAGGCAGGCGTATAATACTATAAATATTCGTAGACAAATCACATGTAACCATAGAACTGAGATTAGTTGCATTGGACAAGCTCTAGAAATGCGTTGTTTTTCCTTGACTCCCATGCAAAAGTCACTACCTTTTTACTTCAAAGAGTGCCGCGGTGGTGTAGTGGTCGGATTACTCGCCTCCCACCTATGCGAACCGGGTTCGATTCCCGGCGGGATCGCTCCCGGATTTTCGCATGTGGGAATCGTGCGGGTTTTCTCCGGGATCTCCCGTTTACCCCGCCCATGCGTTCCAGCGCTGCTTCGTACTCACCTCACTTCACCCTCATCGGCTTTCAAGACATCGATGTTAAAAGCCACCCAAATCTCTTCACCCACTTATTACTTCGATCTTGGAATGTCCCAATCCAGAATTGAATGTAACACGTCCTCTATCTCAACCGAATAAGGCCGTTATCAGTGAAGAGAATATCACAATGGTATCTTAACCAATGGGAACTGATCCCCACCATTTTGTAATTTTGTATGTTTTTGTAACAACCTGAGTGTACAAAATAGGTATTCAATTTTATTGACTGATAATATGACAAGGAATGTTTAACAGCTTAAGAAGTTTTGGGTAGGATGTATGCTGTGTTACTCTAAGAATTTCGACATGCCTTCTAAAATAAAAGGTGAGACATAAAACTTTTAATTATGAGTTTTTAAGAGATCAGTCGCCCTTAAAACAGGACCGTTAGGTTTTATATTATCAACCCTGCTTCATGCTAGTTAGCTAGTTTGGAGGTGCGGTGAAATACAACTGAAACTACCCTAAATTTTAATTTAAAAAACAGTACAAACGCCCATGTATTGCTCGGATTTAGAATTCAGAAGGCGGTCGTCTAAATTTAACGCCTTAGCGAGCTCGCCGCAAGGTCACCAGGTTAAGAAAGTAAACAAATGTTACTTACTATCAGTACAGTAACATGTATGAAGAAGGAATGATTCACACAAGCATAAACTCATGATTGCCCATGGGTCTACGAAGCCACGTTACGAGTTCCTGTCCGCGACGTAGCGTGGCGAATATTCCATCCATTTGCCTTGGACACTTTTAGTTTCTAATATATAGGGGCAGTGATATTTCGCGAAAACATTTCGAGACAAGATACAATCCAAAGCACTGTAGGGTCGTCCAGCTTCTTTGTTTGGCTAAAAAATGTTCTGGCCCGTGTTAACCGTTTGCGCACGAATCACGAAGGTTCAGTGTCGGAGTTACTTAGTCCTGGGTGGCTTGGTCAAAGACGGACACGGCACCAGCAGCCAATGGAGGTGTAACAACAGCCGAGGTGTGTATATAGTATTGAAGTATACTGTGTACTCCGATTTTTACGCGAAAAGTCACTGGCCCTGCTAATATGTAGATAAAATATGTAACATCGTTCTTCGCAATGGGGGGGAAAAAAAGTGAACGTTACTTAAAAACAATAACTGTGCTAGAAGTTCTGAATAAACCAATCACAGTAATAACGCAGAACAAAAATTCGGCAGTCCACCCTCCAGAAGTGTAGTAAGACGTAGTTTATGGCAGGTTTTGTTTGTTGAGATTTATATCTTAGTGCTTTGACACCATTTTCTGTAAACACTGAACTACGACCTGCATTAACTATACGAAGCAATACGAATCTGAAGTGTTGTGTTATTGCTTTTTGCACATCTCTCTTGAAGAAGTGGTCTCCGTAACTTATCAGCACTTTGTTCTGTTAATGTATTTTTTTTTTTTAGCTTCGGTAGTATGTGCCTTTGTGTCACTGTGCGCAGTTGGTCGTAATGCCGACGGTAAATCGTAATTTCTCTTCCCCGACTTCTCGTGAAACCTTCGCCTGCGATGAGTGTTGGGAATATCCGACCTGCTCGTGTGGTACTGACAGCGTGGGCTCGTTCGTCTCCGCAAAAATAAAAGATTCTCCTTTCGAAGAAGGAAAAAAACTTGTTCTCATTCTCTTACGAGCAAAGTCAAAAGAAAAGAGTGCTCCAATAAATCTTCGAGCTGTTTTTTTTTCTTCCTCTTCTGCTAAAGGCGAGCGTGCGTTTATCCTCCTTTCACTTCTCCTGGAAATTTCTGAAGGCAGGTTACCTAGGCCGGTTTTAAAGATCTTGAACGCCCAGCTTCGCTGCATAATTGGTTTTGTACGGGAATTATCAACGCGGTCAAATTTCCGGGACTCTTTGGAGAGCAGCCAAGATGATTTCCCCGAGAGATTACACCGATACTTAAAAGAGAGTTCATTTACTTTAAAAATGCAGTTTATTTTTACCAGCCGTGTTGCTTGAAGTTAAAGTAGACATGGTAACTCAGGTGCGAAGCTTAGATTTTTTTTTACGTGGCGTGGTGAAATTTGCATCATTATCGGCCAGCCCTCTGCAGAACATTTTGGATAGTTAACAGATTTGAACTTTACAGTCTCGTCGTTCAAAAAAAAAAAAAACCCGTTTAACAAATTTTTTTAACTTCTTATGTGTTAACGTGTAAATTTTACAAAAATTATTGTTTTGAAATTTTAAGTGTTTAAAACTACATTTTCGTAAAATGTAGCTATAAATGGCTAATATTTTTTTTTTTCGTTTTCGAACTTACATCTAATTTTTAGGCCAGTCTTCTTTAGTTCACTTCTACAATTCAAATAATCGGAATTTTGTTTTTACATAATTATTAAATTAATACGTTATATTCTTTCCTCTGTTATTTTCACTTGACGAAGTATTGCTTCCAGTCTGTTAAACGGGAATCAGTGTCAATAAAAATGGAATCGTGTATGTTATGCAAATAGTGTTTTCACCTAAAATGAAAACTTGAGTTTGTTAACTTGACGTTCAGGAGTGCAGAAGAAGGTACGCTTTCCAAAATATCAAAACGTTGAATTAATCGTGATGAATGGAACTTAATTATCCGATAAGAGTTAAAACGTCAATATAATACTAGATTACAGCACATTACGTTAAGATTGATTGATTTGATTTGATTTAATAGTTGTTTTATTGAACATAAGTGACACTGTACAGAAATTAATAGATACACATGAAAGGTTACAAGAGAGAGTACATGTATGCCAGCCAAATAAGGCTCTTCTACAGAATTTGATTTTGTGGGAAGTAGTTAACTGGAAAAGAAAGAAAAGACAATGATTAGTTATACAATCTGGGGAAAAATTCTCCAAAACCCCTAAATGAAATAGTTAAAATGTAAAAACTAAAAAACTAATTAATCCGACATTGATGCGGTGAGCTGGATTATATAAACGGACAGAGAAAATTATATTTATATACCGGGGCGGTCAAGCGCCCACAGCCAAGGGAATTTAGGAGGGTAGTGGAAAACAATAAGCGCATGTAATGTGTATATAATGTAATGGCGGGCAAGGCGCCCACAACCTTAGGTTTTTTCTGTATAAAAAGGACGGAAAGAATCATGAGTAAACGGACAGTTATAATGTGTTGCGGCGGACAAGGCGTCCGCAACCATAGGTGTAAGTGTAGTTTACATAAGGTAATAAAAGAATTGAAAAGGCTTGTGTTATGGCGGACAAGGCGGCCGCAACCATAGGTGTAANCAGAAGAAGGTACGCTTTCCAAAATATCAAAACGTTGAATTAATCGTGATGAATGGAACTTAATTATCCGATAAGAGTTAAAACGTCAATATAATACTAGATTACAGCACATTACGTTAAGATATTTAGGCCACAGTATAACATATGAGATAAATATGGAAATAGAAAATAAGCAAAATCCATAAAATATTTTCGTTGAACATTAGGAAGCAAGTCCATAAGTAGGCCATAGAGAGGTTCTACAAAGTGATAGCAATGCCAACTTTGTTATAAGGTGGTGAAAACCGGGTATTGAGTAAACGAGATGAAAGGAGAGCACCTGCCAATTAAATACCTATGGAATGAGATTCCGTTGGTATACTGTACGTGGCTGGCTATAAAATAATGGACAATAAAATAAATTAGATCAGAGTTGAGTTATTTACAGAAAGCATTAATAAAACAGTACCAAAAAAAACTGAAAGAACACGTAGATCGTATGCAAGACACGATAATAACAAAAAACAAACATTTAAAATATCTACAGGAAGACCAAGTAAAATACAGTTGATGAATTTCGAAACAGACGGAACAAGCCAAGAAGTTGAGTCGTACATAAAATCGATGATTATATATTTTCCATGCATATAAAACTCCATGAGATAGTTGTGATATATCGCCATATATATTCGTTATTTTTGAGAGCGATCGGTATAGTTACTCGATATCGATGCTAATACCACGTATCGAAACGGTCTTGAAAAGTTTGAAATCGCACACCCTATAACGACGGACGTTGCATTCTCGAAGAGACCGTCGAAGTCGGGCCTTGTCGAACGCAACGAACAGAATGTGAACTCAGCAATACAGAAACAGCGCAACGGCAGTTTGAGTAAAACTAAGGTTGATTCTAATCAGGATAGGAACAAAACGACTTTTCTTATGGAAGAGTTTGCCATAGGGAATATTTCCACCGGTAGGTGCGCAGTGTTCCAAAGAGGTCACTTATAATTAAAATTTTAAGCTATTCGAATAATAAAAAATTAATATATTTTACTTAGTTAAGAAGTTATTTTATATTTGATCTATGATTATTGCAATTATTTCATTTTTTTAACGTAGAAAGTAGAAAAAAATCCGATACACGTGCAACATTAGCGCTTACCTAGAGGCGAAAAATTTTAGTTGTCAAACTAAAAGTATTGAGCTTCTCAACCTGAATAGAACAAACCTTTGAAGGATGTGTCTGCAAGATTTGCCGATTTTCAACTAGAAGAGCTTGTTTGCGTTTCGATGTAGATTCTTCCAACATACGCGAACGAATCTGAAACTGAAAGTCTTCGCCTGCCAATCCGTTAGAGACAAAGGACAACCTAGACACGTGACCGTCCCGAAGGACACGTGCAAAGTAGGGCGTACGTGCATGTTACGAGGCAGTCATTCGCACAACTGCGCAGATAAGGTGACAGCGAGAAGGAAAGTTAGCGATAACCAAGCACTGGCGATATATCGTGCTAAAAACAGTGGAATAAAACAAAGGAACAGGTTTTCTGCTTTTCTTTTTAATTCGTGTTTGATGAAGCGGGTTTTTGAAATTGTCCGAATTCGATTCATGAACGCATTGCAGTATATAAAAATCTGTTCAAATATTCATAAGTATATATGATGGGAATTAATTATATTAAGTTCAGGGCATTTGAAAGTGACAGGAAAATTATACGAATAAATTCGAGGACAAGCTGAACTTAAACGCTTGAACATTTCAGTTTTTTTTTTTTTTGCAATTAAAACATTTAAATTATAAAAATTGACTCACTTGCCAAAATTATATCATTCACGTTGAAATAAGATAAAATGAATTACTTCAGGAAATTTTGAAATAACGGTGTAAAATTTTTGTATATCTATGATTTTTTTTGTAAAATAGATTTTGCAAAGCATACATTAAAATGAATTAAGAATGAACTTTCAGTCACATGTATTAAATTTTCTGTAAATGTTTTCGTTATTTTATTTGTACGTCTAAAAATCTCAAGAATTGTGATTTTGACATACCACAATGCAAAAACTATGGGATCTAAAAAAAAAAATTCGAGGGAAGCGTACTTACATATACAGTAATATCTACAGGTTGAACGGTATTTCGTAAAAATATAAAATAATGAATTGTTTGTTAAACACCACCCTCAAATATGGCAGAGGCAATACCTAGAGATTGTAAAAAATTGCTAAAAAAAAATTTAGCCAACATATCTTTTATAACACTCTTAACTAGTTCATTCTTTCATGATTGGATGAACAAGGTCTTGACTCGGCTGCCCTACGGTATCAGATTCCTCATTGGTCCAGTAAAAAGGCGCAGTATATTAATGCATGCATGACAGCCAATAAGGAAAGAAAACTGTGGGGCATGTGCACAGTATGTTGAATCCTAGCAAACAGTCGACTTTTTCCCGCGATAAACCACCATGTCTAGGCATACCAACGCAAACAACAGAAAATCTCGTTTTCGGCTCGGCACTGTCAAATATGCGAGTGTCGTTTGCCTCCTCTTCAAAGCCCGGAAGTGACAGAGGCACGTCAGGGGACAAGCGTGCAATCCGTGAGAACGAAACGTCGTCGGGATTTGTCTTCTGCTCCGCGAGTACGACTGTGGGAATGTCTGCGTCTCGGCCGAACTGAGGTCGTGTCTCCGCGGATTAACTCCTTCGCGTTACTTAATTAGAAAGCCTGTTCGTGCTCTCTTGCACTCTCACTCTCTCCCGAAGCGGGAGGTAACTGACAGCAGGTGAGCGATTGTGGAGCATAAAAACACAAAATAATTTTAATTCATTTATAAACTCTACCAACACGTGTACCGAAAACTGCAGGCTTAGTAAATGTTTTTTNTCTCCCGAAGCGGGAGGTAACTGACAGCAGGTGAGCGATTGTGGAGCATAAACACACAAAATAATTTTAATTCATTTATAAACTCTACCAACACGTGTACCGAAAACTGCAGGCTTAGTAAATGTTTTTTAACTAGCTAAGTGGATAACTTCCTGCTAATTCATTTTAAAAAATACCTAGGTGTTGCTATTTATAAGAGACAATGATAAAGACGAAGAGCTCTTGTCAAGTAAGACTAAAACCTTTACGGCCTGAAACACCAAAAAAATTCATAAACATACAAAAATTACAAATATAATACAATTTTAAAATTATTTTCTTTTTCTAACTGATTTCCGATATTATAGAAATTTCTGATAAAATAACGGTAATGCCGTATTTCAACGAAGAATTTTTGCGATTTTCCAGTAGCTCGAACAATGGTTTGTTGACTGTCTCCTAAGTGCACTCATCAGAAAATGTTATTTCATTATTGATTGTAGTCTGTGCACGAAGCTACTTGCCCATTTCTTTGGGCCAGTGAGAAGAATTCTGACACTCTAAAAGTCTGAACCTCAACGAGTGCCAAGCCTAGTGAAATGTGCGCAATTTTCCGCACTTTTCCAGTAGCTCTAATTGTCGAGATGCAGGTGTGCTGCTATCTGTTGGCTAGAGGTGAAAACTCTGCCAAGTTTCCTTTGCAGAAATGCGCAGTCTGGCCCCGGTCGTTCGGAATAGGCTCCCGGCAGCCGCGGAGGCGCCAATTGGAATGGCAAAGCCTGCGGTGACGTGGGAGAGAATAAGAAACAAACAGAGGAAAGATAGAGAGAGATAGGGGAAAAAGAGAGGGGGAGAGCTGGTCGTGTTGCGGCAGGGCGGGAACGTCTTCCAGAGAAGACTGTCTGCGAGTGCGCGGCTGGAGAGCGGGGAAACAAACCGGATGCCCGGAGAGCCAGCTCTGCCGCCAAGATCGCCGACGACTCTCCCACAGCCCGGGCAGGGGCGTCTTCGCCCGATGCAACCGGTGGGGAGTATTATTCCTCTCATTGCCACGGCCGGTTTACGCAACGACGCGACGTAACGCAGCTCTCGGAACGCGATGCGACCTTCTGCCTTATTATCTGCTGTTGTAAGCGGCTATATCGCAGAGTAGATAAATGCTGTCAGTCGTCCTTCCGTCCGGTGGCCATCCGCCTATCGTTTTCGTCCGTCAGTTGAAAACTATTCACAACAATCCTTCGTGCGTGAATAATCCTGTACTGCAAAATTTTAGTGTGACAAAATTACCATCGCGATCTTTCTTTAGTTGGAGATATATTTTGGTTTGAAATACATTTTCATGAAGAAAACGTTTTGGGGAGATGAATTTTTTTATGTGGCAAGAATTCATACCGATTTTTCTTTACGTTTCAAATTCCTGAATTTAGCACCAAATATAAATAAACACAGATCCGCCAGCTTGCATTTTATTTCAAAGTGTGTATTTACGTCTATGGAATGTTGTCAGAAAGTGGTAACTCATCCGNATCCGCCAGCTTGCATTTTATTTCAAAGTGTGTATTTACGTCTATGGAATGTTGTCAGAAAGTGGTAACTCATCCTTCCGTCCGTCGAAATTTAAAGTCCGGTAAATATTAAAGGGACGGACGGATAGAAAAAAAAGTTGCCCTGCAATTGGTTGACGATCACGTGACCGCCGGACGGACGACTGACGGATTCGACGGACTTGTGAGTCTAGCCTAAGTCCGTTGAGACGAAATGAAGTGGAGTTTCCTCCGAAGTGGGCCCACCCAGCCTCTGGTTGACTGCGCGAGGCTCTGGGAACGGGCCTTGTGTTTGATTGGCTGCTGCATACTGCAAAAGGTTCCCTATTGGCTGGGCTGCCGGCCGGCGAGTGTGTTACCAGGCGTTGACTGGCGAACGTCGCTTCAATAATTCCTGGCTATTGACGCCATTTTGCTGACGTGTGCGGCTGGGGTTCGCAGTACAAACTGATGTTTTCATTTCTGTATTTTTTAATACTCGGTTGTTATATCGCCGGAGATGTTAAAAATAGTTTGGCCAATACTTAAAAGTCTTTTGACTATCGTATTCTACTCAGAATCTTTCGGGCGTAATATATCTCCAAAATGAGTTTCAATTCATAGACAATTTAGTATTTCGTAGTTTGGAAATCCGTTATATTGGCTAGAAAACCACTTATTATATTTTCGAAAGCGTCGATGGTACACATTGCACTTTCTTGCTGTACGTTTTACGCTATTTCAACTACGTAATATTATCGACATAGCAATTTTATATGGAGCCTGACATTGCGTTGTGGGCAAGTTACGTTAACTAAGGTTTATTCTACTGATGTTGGGAAGCTCAATGCTTTTAGTTTGACAACCAAAATGTTTCGCCACTAGGACAGCGCTAGTGTCGCATGTATACCAGATTTTCTACGTTAAAAAACTAAATAATTGCAATAATACATAAATCAAATATAAAACAACTACGTAATATATAAAATATTTATCTTTTATCATTCACGTAACTTAAAATTTTATTTAAAGATGACCTCTTTGAAACACTGCGCACCTAGCGGCGGTAATTATCGCTATGCCACTCTCCCATAAGAAAACTCGTTTTGTTCCTAAAGCTGGACTCACAACCATCCGTAGCACCCGTTAGTCACCCGCCCTTCAGTCAGTCATCCCTCTTGTGTTTTTGTCCGTCAGTTGAAAGCGATTCACAACAATCCGTCNACTCTTGTGTTTTCGTCCGTCAGTTGAAAGCGATTCACAACAATCCGTCGTCCGTCAATCCTTCTGTACGGCAAAATTTCAGNCCTCTTGTGTTTTTGTCCGTCAGTTGAAAGCGATTCACAACAATCCGTCGTCCGTCAATCCTTCTGTACGGCAAAATTTCAGTGTGACAACTTAACATCCTGATATTTCTTTAGTTGGAGGTATATTTTGGTTGGAAATATATTTTCGAGAGAAAAACTTTGTGGGGAGAATTTTTTCTTTTTTACGTGAAAAGAATTTATACTGAATTATTATTTATATTTTAAATTCCTGAATTTACCGCTTTAGACAATATGCACAAATCTACCGCCGTGCATTTTATTTCAAAGTGCGTATTCGCGCCTACGGGATGTCGTCAAAAGGCTGTGACCGATCCGTCGGTCCATCGAAAGAAAGTTTGAGAAATATTTGACGGATTGGCGGATAGAAAAAAAAATTGCCCTGCGATTGGTTGAAGATCACGTGACCACCGCCTGACGGACGGTAAGGGTGAAGAGGGGGGCGTGGGCTGACGGCGAGACTGAAGGTTGTGAGTTCACCTTAACCTCAGTAGACATAACCTTACGTGAAGCAAGCTTGTGTTTAATGGCGTGTCCACGCGACGCCGTCCGCTAAAAGATCGGGAACGTACAAACGCGGCCGTCTCAGCCGCTCGTTACAACTTTCACCCGCATGACCTCAACGTAACAAACCTCGAAGAAGAAAAAAACATCAACAGGCTGAGGCATCCCGTACTGAAGTAATGGGCGTGTTGTGGATTCTTCAATCGTCCAGAATGACCTTCGCAGCTAAGGTCTCCGAGACGGCAGCCTCCCACGTGAAACCACGCAGCAGGTAAGAATGCAGAAGTGAAAACGGTGTAACGGCTCCTTTGTTTGAAGGCGTGCCCCTTCGCTGATTGGCTGCTAGAGTTTCTGCTACCGCGTGCTGCGAAAAGAGTCCTTATTGTTAAGAGACCTGCAAAATTCGCGTTATTATTTGGAGACATGTTGAAATATAATATATGTATAGTCTATTCACGGTTTATTCACACTTTTTGAACCAAACCTTTGAAAAATCACTCCATGTATGACGCGTTTAGTTATTTCCTAAATACGTAATTTATCACAACCGTTTTATACCTCTGTTANTATGACGCGTTTAGTTATTTCCTAAATACGTAATTTATCACAACCGTTTTATACCTCTGTTAACATAAAAGTACCTTATTTTTCGTTAAATAAAAATTTCAATTACAGTTTATCTATAAATTATAATAATTCATTTATAATAAATACGAAGAAATAGTTATCATGCAAAATATTATTAGAACTGAGTTCGCACGAATTCGGTGCGNTTCATTTATAATAAATACGAAGAAATAGTTATCATGCAAAATATTATTAGAACTGAGTTCGCACGAATTCGGTGCGTTGTCCTTTGAAGAAATAGTTGACCTTAGTTCGCACGAGGGGGAGGAATATCCTGGAAGTAGAACTTTAGCAAAGCTTCAGAAAACTTTGAAGTAACCCTGAATGGATTATACCTTCGAAATACATTTTTGATTGGCACATACTTTATTTGACACGCCCTGCGTAACTCTGCGCCAATAATTTAACACTTCGCATTTAAGCTCTCCAATCACGTACAGTTGACTCAGAAAAGGCGTGACTTCGCAAGCATGCAGTAGCCAATGAAGAAACGACACCGGCTCGAGTATATACAGATCTGTAAAGTTTAGCCTGATGTCAAATAATAACGCGAATTTTCGTGTTCCTACTTATTGTCTGGGCTGCCGGCTGGCGAGTAAGTTGCCAGGCGCGGATTGGCGAATGGCTTTGCACCATATACCTGGCCAGGGAAGTCGTTTTGCTGGCGTGTGTGCGGCTGGAATTTGTGATGTAACTATACACATGTTTCACATCTGCATTCATAAGTAGGGCCAGTGACTTTTCGCGTAAAAATCGGAGCACACATTAGACTTCAATACTATATACACACCTCAGCTGTTGTTATACCTCAATTGGCTGTTGGTGCCGTGTCCGTATTTGACCAAGCCACTCAGGACTAAGTAACTCTGACACTGAACCTTCGTGATTCGTGCACAAACGGTTAACACGGGCCAGAACATTTTTTAGCCAATCAAAGAGGCTGGACGACCCTACAGTGCTTTGGAGTGTATCTTGTCTCGAAATCTTTTAGCGAAATATCAATGCCCCTATTCATAAGTATTCCCTTTGCGAATGTTCTGCATTCGAATCCTGGCAACGTAGAGTTCCTAGTGACTAAAAGTAAAGATAGCACGTTGTTTAACTTCGTCGACTTATTGACTAAAATAGCAGATAAAATAATATACCCCGCTACACAACTAAAATGTATTATCGTCAATGCAGCTGGTTTCAAACTAGCAACCCCAATATTGCATACACACATAACTACATGAATCGTGCCGAACGATGCCGCTGGTCGGTGGGTTTTCTCGGGGATGTTTCTGTATCCCCTGCCGTTGCATTCCGGCGCCTCGCGCAGCCAATCAGAGAATGGGTGCGTCCATAGCTAAGTAACCACCATGCCATTTCGTATCTGTGTAGGGCCACGGTGGTATACTGGTCAGATTACTCTCCTCCCACCGAGGCGAACCGGGTTCGATTCCCGGCTGGGTCACTCCCGGATTTTCGCACGTGGGGATCGTTACGGACGATGCCGCTGGTTGGCGGGTTTCCTCGGGCATCTTCCGTTTCCGCTGCTTCTGCATTCCGGTGCTGCTCCGTACTGGTCTTATTGGCTCTCAAGACCTCGGAGTTAAGGCCCCCGTCTATCTGGTGCTTGAACTGCGTTACAGTGTGTTGGAAATACATGTTTTTCAACGAAATTATTAAACGTGCGTCGAATGAGCTGATATAAGAAATGAACTCACACTTAAAACGAGGGATATTGAGTGCTTTCAAGACTTCACGCACATTAGAAACACCTTTTTTGATTACTCCAAAATGGCTAAAAACGGTTTTTTTCAAAGCGTTGTATATGGAGATATACGCATCAGACACACACAAAACTACTTAAGGGTCTCCTCCATTGAACCTACCTACAGACTTCTCTACAANTCCGCTGCTTCTGCATTCCGGTGCTGCTCCGTACTGGTCTTATTGGCTCTCAAGACCTCGGAGTTAAGGCCCCCGCCTATCTGGTGCTTGAACTGCGTTACAGTGTGTTGGAAATACATGTTTGTCAACGAAATTATTAAACGTGCGTCGAATGAGCTGATATAAGAAATGAACTCACACTTAAAACGAGGGATATTGAGTGCTTTCAAGACTTCACGCACATTAGAAACACCTTTTTTGAGTACTCCAAAATGGCTAAAAACGGTTTTTTTCAAAGCGTTGTATATGGAGATATACGCATCAGACACACACAAAACTACTTAAGGGTCTCCTCCATTGAACCTACCTACAGACTTCTCTACAATAAAATAACAGGGTCACCGCTGGAAATCCCATGGGTACAAGCAGTGCGACGAGAACACTACACGCCGGTTCAGTGCCTCGCTCTTAGCGGCGATGGGGCACTTGATGCGCGTGGCAGTGTCGCCCTTATCGCTCCCGCGCCTCTCGGCCTCAAACGCGGAAAAAAGCTCCATGCAGGCGGGAGCCTTACGTTGGCCGCCGGGGGGAAGGTATTTTGCACGCCTGTGGCCTAAAAGCGTGTAAAACAGGAAAACAACACTTTTTCTTTCCTCAAAATGCTTAATTCGATAAGAAGCACTAACTGTGTGTAAATTGGATAACAGTGGCTAATAGCCTCTAAACAGAAGACCTGCAAATGTTATTTACTTCTTCAGCTATCGAAAGTTCTGTGAAATTTACCGACAGACCGTTACCGAGAAAGTAAAGTGTCCGTAATGTTACAGAGAGTTTTGAAGAATTCTTTCACCAGAACTTATCCGTAAAATGAGGGGCAAAACTTTCTAACTAACAAAGGTGGTAGTTCTTATATAAAATAAGCAATGNATCGCTCCCGCGCCTCTCGGCCTCAAACGCGGAAAAAAGCTCCATGCAGGCGGGAGCCTTACGTTGGCCGCCGGGTGGAAGGTATTTTGCACGCATGTGGCCTAAAAGCGTGTAAAACAGGAAAACAACACTTTTTTTTTTTTTTAATGCTTAATTCGATAAGAAGCACTAACTGTGTGTAAATTGGATAACAGTGGCTAATAGCCTCTGAACAGAAGACCTGCAAATGTTATTTACTTCTTCAGCTATCGAAAGTTCTGTGAAATTTACCGACAGACCGTTACCGNCTGCAAATGTTATTTACTTCTTCAGCTATCGAAAGTTCTGTGAAATTTACCGACAGACCGTTACCGAGAAAGTAACGTGTCAGTAATGTTACGGAGAGTTTTGAAGAATTCTTTCATCAGAACTTATCCGTAAAATGAGGGGCAAAACTTTCTAACTAACAAAGGTGGTAGTTCTTATATAAAATAGGCAATGNCAGAACTTATCCGTAAAATGAGGGGCAAAACTTTCTAACTAACAAAGGTGGTAGTTCTTATATAAAATAGGCAATGTAACTGGGTTATCAAATACAACTGAAATCGTTTCAGTCGTCTTATTCCATCTGCGTAAAAATAAATATTCGCATAAATTGACGACTTTTCTGGAGCTAAAAAACAGTGTTTTGAGATACTGATGTTTAAAAATTTCTTGTTATCTTTCACAGACGTACATACGAACGTGCACTGCTCCAGATGTATTCGTATTTACTGCTACATATATAGGCCTACTTATAAAATCTATTAATATACGAAAAACCAGCTGTCCTTATGTATTATATGGCAGGAGATATTTACTTGCCAAGGAAACCTTGCTCGGGTACTGGAGTTTCAATATCGAGGCGTAATTTGAAGGACAGTGCTTGAGAGTAGGGTAGTTAATTGAAAATAATTTTCCGAAAAAGTATATTCATAGATGTCCTGTTTTCCGGAAAGTGCCTCTACTGGAAGTTGGAACTAATAAAAAATTAGTTATTAGTAGTTTCAACATTGGAAAATAAATCTTAATGAAAAGTCGTATCATAGGGTTCATTTACTTTAAAACTATCGGAAATTCACATTCAATCCCTGGCGGATTTTCACGCCTGGTAAACGCGGCGGACGTTGCCACTGTCTGGGAGAGTTTTCTCAGGGTGCTTCCGTGTCCCCGACATGCGCATTTCGTCGCTGTTCCAGTCTCGTAGAACTTCAGGTATGGCGAACACCTGTGGATCCTACTTGAGAAACACGTGGTCATCCGGGTGCTACCCGCGCGGCAGAATGCGTTCGCCTTCCTTTCACGCTAGGCATTTACAGCAGAAAGTGGCACACAGTTTCATTATCTCATTCGTAAAACATTTGTTTACGGTTACAAGCATTCAAAATTTTCATTAATGTTGTGTTGGGTAAACTCTTTCAGGACGAGCACCGCTAAAGGCAGAGCAGGAAGTAGCTCGAGGTATGACTGGCAAAGATACTAGTAGTGCGGTTCTGAGAAACAAATTCCTTTAGCATCTTTTTACCGCCACCAGCAGAGACCATTCATTAACTCAAAAGGTCTCCCGGCGTTGTAACGGTACGAGAAAATTAGCATCCATTTTTATTCGTACTCCAGGGAGGAGCAATGGAAAGCGTAATGCTACACCCAAGTAAACACTTAAAAAAAAAAAAGACAACATAACAGTTCTATAATCGTGTTTCAGCTTAGCGATAATCAGAGTTCTGTACCACAGCCTAGCTGCCGCTGAATTTCCCCGTCGAAGGAACTAACCCTCATGATCTGTAGAAGGAACAGTGTTTTCTGCTGTATGAACTACACGTATGCTAGCTCCATATGTAATCGCAGACAGGACCACAAGACGTATTTCTGTAGGTATCACTCTCTACGCTAATAATATTTGGATCATANATATGTAATCGCAGACAGGACCACAAGACGTATTTCTGTAGGTATCACTCTCTACGCTAATAATATTTGGATCATGCCAACAACCCAAATGATTTATTTTGTTCGTCTAACAGAATACACGTTCAAATAAACAACGCCTCCGTGTTGGGTAAAGAAAAACTAGACTGTTAGANGCCAACAACCCAAATGATTTATTTTGTTCGTCTAACAGAATACACGTTCAAATAAACAACGCCTCCGTGTTGGGTAAAGAAAAACTAGACTGTTAGACAAAATATTTAGTCAACTCGACTGTGTACATTTACGTGGCCACTCATTTGACTTCCTTCGTCCGAAAATACAGTTCAAGAGTTCGTTTGCAATTTTCGTGACATTTAGTACAGTAACGGTGTTTGTTGGTGCATTTATTGACGCTCAGGGGCAGCGGTGGCGTAGTGGCCAGGGTGCTCGCCTCCCACNCGTGACATTTAGTACAGTAACGGTGTTTGTTGGTGCATTTATTGACGCTCAGGGGCAGCGGTGGCGTAGTGGCCAGCGTGCTCGCCTCCCACCACGGCGATCCGGGTTCGATCCCCGGCGGGTTCACTCCCGGATTTCCGCATGTGGGAATCGTGCTGGACG
>NQII01000640.1:1562431-1587611 GCA_002778355.1 Clitarchus hookeri
GGGGGGGGGGGGGCACTGATTTTAAAGGAGGGTGGGCGCTGTTGGCGAACTTGTACTTGGGGCCTTATTGAATGAAGTTAGGTATTAGAAACTTTGTAAAGGGTTTATAAAATTTGCGAAAAGTTTTATATAGATACAATTTTAGTTCACATTTAGTATTGGCACGTAATTGCTTGTCAAATATTCTTAAATTCCTGGTTTATTTTCTTGGAAACATGAAATAATTGCATCTTGGTCCAAATTAAGGTGGAGCTGTGATTATAACTCAAACACTGGTGTTCACGTGAACGAAATATTGTTATGCGAACGTTTTTATCATGTATTGCAAACAATTATTAGAACAATGTTGTATAAAATTTTAAAGTGTGGTGGAAGGAGAAAAAAGAGTTGGGAACCTTAAATATGAAAAAAAATAAGAAATATTTGTAGTGTGTCGTGGTCGACACATTACTGCGGGGGGTGTATGACGTTTCCTACGAAACTGTTTACTATCTACAGTGTCTTTTCACGACTTCTTAGTTTTCATCATGTTTGGTGTGAAGGTTGAGTTGCGGTCGTGGTTGGTGAGTGCAGCCATGGGTAGGGTCGTTCAACGCGTCTTCCTGATGGATTCCAAAGGGATGTCCCACCGCCTGGGCTTGCCTACAGCTGTGCCTTGCCTGTCACTGGTTGGTCTGCAGGCAGCTGACTTTCGGCTTGCTGTCCTTGCCTATCAGTTGTGTGGACACAATGCCAGACAGTTGACTTCCGGCTAGCCGTCCTCTCGCACAGTTGACGTTCGGCTACTTGCCACGTCAGACTGCTGCTTCCTCTCTCTCTCTCTCTTTCTCTCTCTCTTTCTCTCTCTCTTTCTTTCTCGCTCTCTCTCTCTTTCTCTCGTTCTCTCTCTCTCTTTCTTTCTCTCTCTCTTTCTATCTCTCTCTCTTTCTCTTTCTCTCTCTCTTTTTCTCTTTCTCTCTCTCTCTTTCTCTCTTTCTCTCTCGCTCTTTCTCTCTCTCTCTCTTTCTCTTTCTCTTTCTCTCTCTTTCTCTATTTCTCTTTATCTTTCTCTATTTCTCTTTCTCTTTTTATCTTTCTCTTTCTCTCCCTCTTTCTCTCTCCCTCTCTTTCTCTCTCTCCCTCCCTCTTTATCTCTCTCTTTCTCTCTCTCTTTCTCTCTCTTTCTCTCTCCCTCTCTTTCTCTCTCTCTCTCTCTCTCTCTCTCTACTGCAATGTCTAACAGCTGAAGCGTCGGTCACCTGCTGTGTCTAAGAACTTCATTTCGGTCTAATGAATGAAGGTTTGGTGCCGGTCCAACATGGAACTGCTGGTCAGTTACCGCATCATCCGTCATTTTTTACGTGATTAAGAGAGGAATGTAAAACCCAAACAACCCTAAGGTTTTTTTTTTTTTGTTACGTGAAGTTATGTACAGTTTATTAAACGAAGAGATCGGCTGGGCGTTTCACACGGCATTAACCCCGTTACATGCGCGCCAGAGCCCGCGGGGGTGCGATTACAGTAATTCAACTACAGTTTCACACCGTAAACACTCATTCCATAACAACAAAAAATGTTCAAAACAAAAATATGGAACTGTAAATTACTATTGAATAAGCGGGTAACAGTGGGCCCTCATAACGAAAATATGTTTATTACTACGGTAGGTAGACTAAAATTCAAACTGAAATCACAGCACGCGTTGGCAAATATTGCACGACCTGCAAAAGGATTAGCAACGTTAAAAAATTAGTACCTCACACTTGCATTTCAAACTGCTGAAACAAGTATTCTGAAGAGTATACAATATAAAACAAGTGCATCAATGGTGCGCCAGGGCAGGGCTGTTTTACAAAATACTGTCCATAAATGCGAAAACATTACTTCCTACTAAATAAGTTGAGCCTCAAGTACACGCGTACACACACACACAACTACATATATGCACATACACCTACATATATATCACATCTACATATATACATACCTACATATATGCACACCTGCATATATACATACCTATATATATGCACGCCTACATATATACATACCTACTTATATGCATACCTACATATATACATACCTATATGTAGGCACACCTACATATATACATACCTACATATATACATACCTATATATGCACACCTACATATATGCACACCTATATATATGCACACCTTCAGACACACAAATATATATACATGCCTACAACATGTACACATACGGACACATGCACGCACTCACACGTCCTGTTAGGAACCTGAGAGCACAGGCACATACAACCAAATCCAGAGAAGTTAAGTGTGAGCAGTGTGACATGCCTCTTTAAAAACTGGAAACTTAAAATAAACGCGATCAAAATAGTCTCGATACTTCAGGTTAACCTCATCATTTTGCTACGATCCAAAAACTGAAGGAATACGATGCGCCACAAATGCGAAGGGTGTAGCAGACACTTTTCAGTCCCAGTAATAAACAAATAATTATTTAACGGCCATGAGCTCATAAAAGATCTCAACCAGTAGTAAGTCGCAAACAGGACAGAAAAAAGCTATTTAAGTCATTACAAATGGAACTTCGTGTAGAAAGAAGAAAATGGAACTCAGAGAAAGCTAAATACCGAATAATAATTTAGTTGGCAGCAGCCATCGCTCTAAGCCTGAATCAGTGATATCAATCAGGGAAGTAACATTCGCTGAAAGTCAGTTAATAAGCTACTACCGACTGACAAATCAAGCAAATGAACTGGGATGGGAAGAAGTGACTTATGGCAGTCGAATTATCGACATTCAGCGGGAATCACAAATAAATAAGTGGAATTGAGCCACCAAATTAATTAGTTATCTGGCACTGATTACCAGTTGCTCAATTTTCACTGTTTTCACTGATTTGGCTCAATGCTCACTGTTTCAGATTTAGGCTACAAAATAGAATTTTGGAAAATTGGTAATTAACTCGATACTTACAAAAATACTACCACCCCGCTAGGCTCGCGGAACTATAAACAAGGAGGCATAAAATACAGACAGCTCTAGACAACACATTAGCTCTTTTTTTTCCTTGTTGCGACATCTGTATGCAGGGCGTCGGGATATCGCTAAATCTCGCGCACAATGAAGAGCATTCCGTAATTGGAAATGGACTGGCGGTACTCCGAAATTCCCGGCCCCCGTTTTGGATTCAACTCCTACTACGGGATCGCAGCGAATACAAGACGCGCATATTCTACAGCTGCTTAAGCAGGCGCGTTGACCTTCAATAATAATAATGGCGTGTGGGGAGTGCACCCAGGGCAAGGCAACACCCTCCGAGTGACGGTCTTTCCAGCTGGGACCCGTAGGTGACCGTCATCCCCGAGCATGACAGAAATGAAACCCTAGAATGGAGCGGCGCTGGAATGCAAGGCCGGGGGAAACGGGAGTACCCCGAGAAAACCCGCCGGCAAGCGGCATCGTACAGCACGATTCTCACATGCGAAAATCCGGGAGTGAACCCGCCGGGGATCGAACCCGCATCGCCGTGGTGGGAGGCGAGCGCCCTGGACACTACGCCACCGCTGCCCCTTGACCTTCAATGTTGTTCCGTGGCAAAAAAAAAAAAGGTATCCTGGCATTTATGGCGTTGCTATTGAGTACGGTTTCTGACGTTTTATTCCAGGTACCCGTTTTCCTAGCAGTGTCTCCTGGTTTCCACCGAACTGGCCTTTTGTTTTTTTCCTTGTGATATTTATGATTTTTAAGCCAAGCGTGAAACAGTCTAACGGATCCACATGTGTGAAACAAGCGGAAACGGGCTCCACTGGTAGTGAGCGAATTGCTCTGATTTAACGGTGATTCTGCTATTTTCCCGTAAGATCCGCTGTTCCAAAACACTGGTTCTATTCAATTCGACTGATTTACTTTCATCGGCGACTGTTTTAACGACTGGTGTGTGTTATTCGGATTTAAAATGTGCATGCCACTTACTAATTCCGGATGAATTAAGAAAAGCTGGCGCTTTCAGTTTCAGCGTCTCGTAAAACTTGTTATTTCCTCAAACGAGAGTACGTATCTCACATTGTATAACTTTTTCTTATGTTGGGGAGGATCGCATATGCAGTGGCCATTATCCGTGAGCTTGAAGGCTAACGATTCTCGGTCGCATGATTAAGTTGCTGAGCGTATGTTTCTTTGAATACAAGCTCTGGCAGAGAATCATTTCTGAACGTAAAATCGGGTTGTACAAGTGATACGAATTCTGCTTTCGTCAGGCTATCTGTGCATTGAGTTTGTATCTGGAGCCCAATAGATCAAAACGGAGGTAGGATATGATGTCTGCGTTTGCGTGTCTTCACTTGCTGTATCACTGACTGCCGAAGTGTAACTGTGGGAGCGCGTAGCTCCTGTGTGTGTGTGTGTCTCTCTCTCTTTCTCTNGACTGCCGAAGTGTAACTGTGGGAGCGCGTAGCTCCTGTGTGTGTGTGTGTCTCTCTCTCTTTCTCTCTCTTCCTCTCTCTTCCTCTTTCTTTCTCTCTTTCTTTTTATTTTTTTTCTCTCTTTCTCTCCCTCTTTCTCTCTCTTTCTCTCTTTCTTTTTCTCTTTTTTCTCTCTTTCTCTCCCTCTTTCTCTCCCTCTTTTTCTCTCTCTTTCTCTCTCTTCCTCTATCTTCCTCTTTCTTTCTCTTTCTTTCTCTCTCTTTCTCTCTCTCTTCCTCTCTCTCTTTCTCTCTTTCTTTCTCTCTCTCTCTCTCTCTTTCTCTCTCTCTTTCTCTCTCTCTTTCTCTCTCTCTTTCTCTCTCTCTCTCTCTCCTGGGTTTGCGGTTTTGTCAAGGCAATATTTTAATCCAGCTTAGTTCGTGAAAGTACTGTTAATGCACAAAAGTGTGAAACGTCGACAATAAATACTGAATACCCGTATGAAGATAACCGTAACGGCTTACACTATATTTTTCGTAATTTACACAACTGGTGGTTCGAACACAACAGTTGCTCATCTTCGAAATACGTTAGGAGGTGAGTGTCGTTTGCACAACTCCACGCGTGACCCTTAAAGATAAGCACGCATGATGTACGACGTACACACGTGGCAGGCACTCCTGCTTGCGTGTTGAAGTAGGAGGGAGCGTTAAGGATATACGGCGTGTTTATAAATGCTGCGAACTAATAACGTTGATTACTAACTTGAGTGGAAGCGAAGCCAACGTCACAGAAGATAACACGTGCGTGCGTTCCAACATGTTGCTGGCCAGTGAACGCCATTTTCTGGCGCGTGCGGCCGGAGGTCGCGGCTTAACCCTATCATTCCCACGTTAATTTATAATTTCTGGTGTTGCAAATAATAATTTTTTTCTGTGCGTGCTGTACTCAATCTGGCAAAGAACTTTTTTTCTTTGTCACAACCAATAAGTTGCAGTCTTTGTGCTTGGTGATCAGTGATATGAACCGGTCACAGAGTACGGATCAGTTGCCCACGGGGAGGATCGTTGGACACTGGGCCTCGCAGTGTACAGTACTGGCCAAAAAATAAGCTTCCTGAGCGACATTTTGACGATTACCTACAATGGAAATGAAAGGGTTAAGTATTACGTGCCCAAACCTACGCGGAAGGTCATTATCTGGACGGTAATGTGGGGAGTGTGGCGGTAACCGCCGCGTGGCTGTTTTCTCGGGGTACTGCCCCGTTTTTCCCCCTAGTTTTCACTCTACCGTTGCTCCACCTCCATCTCGTTTTACGTGATGGCTAGAACGTTAGGGTATGTCCACGTGTAAAACAGTCGGCTCCGATTACCACCAACCTCCTTTCATGCATAGCGACCCGCATCTCTGAATGCAGCAGTAACGTTCAGTATTGATGGATTTTAAGTATAGTCTATTCACAGTAACTTCAAGATTTTCTAAATCCCTGCAAGTTTTGCTATCGGGCTACCCGTCAAATAATAGTACTTAAATAACACGGAAAGGAAAACAAGGCATAGTATTTGTGTGTTGGACAGGCAATCAAAATTTTGTAGGGAAGAACAAAAACTCAATTTAATAGCATTGTATATAATAAGAACCGTTATCAACATACCTTCTTTCCGTCTTTTTTAAATGCGCATTTGCCGTGGAATAAATATTAAAATGTATAGATAAATGAATGGGAAAGTTTAATTCAACAAAAAGATAATATTTAATGTTTGAAGAAGTATAAAACGCTTGAGATAAACAATTTACTGAGGAAGCAACGAAACCTATTACGCATGAGATGATTTTTCAAAGAATTAATTTAAAAAGTATGAAGATAAAACAGTATACTATAAATATACCAATGGAATGAGAATCCGTATAAAGCGCTCGGCGTTGAAGACAGTAAATGCTAACGTTACGATTTTAAGGGAAAATTTTTAACTGAACATTATAATAGCCACCCATAAGCGATAGAGTACCAAAAAAAGAAACAATGCCGCCAACACAAAATATTGTACAGTTCAAAACGATCTGATATAATTTATTGTAAGCTCTTGTGTTTCACACGTCATACGCTTGAATATTGTTATAACACATGACTTGTGGTTTATGCACGTATTATTCTAGGATGACCGGTCGTTCGTTTGTGTAAGGCATGACTGTAACGAACTATGAACGCGTATAACTTGTTTCCACGTTCCCCGGTGGCTACAGTTTATGTTTTACGTGACGTTGACATCAATGAAATTGCTGAAAAAAATTGTCGCTCGCGTAACAATGTAGAATGTCTCTACTCGTTTCATCCGGCATCCGTCACAGCAGCTAAATGGGAGCCAGTTTGAAGAGGTTGTGCTCCAGCAAGGTCACCTNACAATCAAGCTGCTTGAGTCGCGCCAGGCGCCCTCCTTGAATAATAGACTCCGGAGATTTGCGGCGTTTTCTGTGGCGTCGACGGCGTGCACACCTGAAACTCCAGGTTCTTCTGCGCCTGGGCTTCTTGATACTGTCACAGAGTACTTGAGAATACAGAGGCGAAACGGTCCGCTCATACTTCTAACTTCAGCAGCACTCGCAAGCAAAATGGCGTTACTGGCTAGCAACATGCTCGGCAGTCAGCGCCTGGTAACCCACTCGCCTTTCCGCAGCTTGCGGTAGCCATTCAGGTGCAAAGCCCGTTCCCAGAGCCTCGTGCAGCCAATCAGAGAATGGGTTCGCCCACATCAGAGGAACCGCCACGCCATTTCTTCTCTATGTAGGGAGTGAGTGAAGAGATTTGGGCGGCTCTTGCATTGAGGTCTTGAGAGCCAATGAGGGTGAAGCGATGTTTGGAGCAGCGCTAGAATGAAAGGGCGGGGGCAACTGGAGATCCCCGAGAAAACCCGCCGACCAGCGGCATCGTCCAGCACGATTCCCACTTGCGAAAATCCGGACTCACCCGGCTGGGAATTGAACCCTGTTCGCCTCGGTGAGAGGCAAGCAGGCTAACCGCTCAGCCACCGCGGCCTCCTTCTCTGGGTACTTATCTACTATGTGTCCTAGCCTTTGGCCTGGATGCGCATGAAAGTAATAGGCACAATATTATGTATTTGCTCTGCCATGAGGTTTTAGGAGGAGTCGAACGAATTTGATAAAGAAAACGAAATACCTGACAGGATAAAAAAGAATTCCTCCGCGTCAAAGTTGGAACAGGTTTGTACACCGACGTGGAATTGTGTGGCGGTTCCTTTGATGCGGGTGTACCCACTCTCCGATTGGCTGTGCGAGGTCTTGGGAACGGGCCTTGCGTCTGAATGGCTACCGCGTGCCGCAAAATATTCCGTATTGGCTGAGCTTCCGGCTGGCAAGAAATTTACCACAGTTGCTGATCGGCGAACGTTGTTCCGACATGTTAATGATCAGTGACGCCATTTTGCTTGCGTGTTACGGCTAGAGTTCGAGCTAGGTATAAGCGACTGTTTCGCCCCTTTGTACTTACCTACACTGTAAAAAATAAGTGTAAATTTACACGTACAAATTTTTGGTAATTTTACATTTTTTATGTGTAATTTGTAAAAACAACTACAGTGCGTGTAATTTTACACAATTTTTTTGACGTGACAACGTCTTAAATTAGGTTGCGGCTGGGAGTCACTTATGAAAAAGTGTAACGCTCGGTANTTATGTGTAATTTGTAAAAACAACTACAGTGCGTGTAATTTTACACAATTTTTTTTTTATAATCCAGAGTGTACTACATGTCTTTGGTGAAAATGCAGGAATGTATGGCTTAATAAACACAATGTTGGTGTTAATTTAAACATTTTGGCGTATGTGTAAAAATACACCCACTCAATATATTAAAACCTTATGTATTTTTACTGCTACACAGTCTTCCTATGAACACCCGATGTCAATACAGCTGTAAATCTTCAATTGCGTAATTTTAAAAGTCCGTGTGTGTGTAAACTTGTATTAAATTCTGAAGTATCTGTGAGCGTATATTTATATATGCAAATTTTCGATAATTTTACATTTTTGTGTGTAATTTGCTGAAACGAGTACAGTATTTGTAATTTTACGCTAATGTTCCTGTGAATGCAAATATAACTAAAAGTATTTGTTGAAAACATGCGATCTAGCGGTAGAGAGTAGAACTATTTCGATCTCCTTTTGTGTGTTCAAAATGAAATATTAACTCCCGTTGGTGGAATATGCTGGCTTTTGTATTCTATACTACAATTACATTAAATCTGAGATTTTATTTTTTTTGTTTCAGAAAAAATACATATACACAGTGGTGAAATTACAATTGCTATGTCTGTGTAAATATACTTGCCGCGAAGAGAAAATACACGAATGTTGTAGTTTATTTTCTGCTACATAGTAATAGTAATTTTACACCATTGTATGTAAAGTTAGTTGTACAAAGTGTATGTTATTTTACTAATTTGTAGGATAAATTTACTTGGCCGTAGCGTAAAAAAAATTATTGACATAAGTTGGTGTAACATTACACCGATGTCAGTGGTGACACTGCTGCCACATACACTTAGTGTAAAATTACACCACTTTTTTACAATGTACGGTGTTTTTAAACCATAGTAAACAAACGCTTCTCTGCTGTCACGTTTCCTTAATAGTGTGTACCATGTCGACACGTACAGCCATTATCCATTAATAAAGTAATACATAATGTTTTATAGAGACATTATTACTATAACGCAATATCACGAAATTACAAATCGCGTGGTTCTTCCATGCAGACAATTAAAATAGCAAAGCTGGTTATACTCAAGAAAATTTTTCTTTGGTGATACGGTCAATATTACTGAGACTATCAATGTTTGCAATAAATACATTTACTTACAATCCACATTTTTTTTGTTCCCTATGGAAGCCATTTATCGCATATGTATCGATATTTTTAATGTGTGCCTAAACTACGGCGAAAAGGATATATCACACAAGCATACAGTCTGCTACATTTCGTGGGATGCAAGCAGAATGTAATAGGCTACCAGGATGGGCTGTGTAGATTAAGCATACTCGTTAGGTGTCTTTAATTATTCATTATTTTTATAAGCGCATGGTAATATTTTATATTAGTTTCAAGTAGAATTTTAGTACCTAAATGGCAGCAGGTGGAGTAATTTTGCATTTTCCCGTTCCTGAGTCACGCATTTTAATGTTTGCGTATTTGTTACAATGTATGAAATATCGATGCTCAGCTTGCTGCACTTCTCGAAACAACTTACAACAAGGATTTGTGTGGACTGTTTCCTAGAATATTGCTTTGCAGCTATTGACATTTTGGCGATTGCTTTCCAGATGCAATGTTCCGACACAGGAGATGAGAACACCTCGTCTGGAGTGTGAGGCGGACAGACAAACTCGACTTATCTCAACAACTTCGTGTACAATCTGCCAGCTGGTTCGTATGTTTGCGTTTCTTTCCCAGCACTTCAGCACCACCAACCTTGAGCAGAGAACACTTTGCATAGGCGGGCCCATGTCTGGCGTGTTACCAACTGCTTCAAGATGAATTCTATTTGTCTTTGCACGAAAGAAATGCCTACCTCGTTTAATAGCAACTAGGAGAATATAACAAAAAAACTAATAAGTTCTGCAATGCCATACGCTGTTTACTCATTCTAACCGAAAGAGTTATTGCACAATTAAAACTTCAGAGTGAAGGTAAATCACTGTTCACCCATCTGTTGTGAAGCAATGACGTTTAGGGTGCGCTCTTCAGTGATTTATGTCTTTAGTGTTGAAAAATACAGTTCTGCTTAATTTTGTAAAATTCAATATGCAGTTAAGTACAACGTCATTGGTAAGATATTTAAAATTTTAGTTAATGCGTAATTGACTGGAGAAATTAAAAAAAATTAAAGACTTTAGTTTGCATCATCGAGGCTTTCATGTGTGTCTATTACGTACATACAAATAAAAAGTTTTTCTCCTGAGATTTAAAAGAAAGTATATTTATTATCTCGAATGCATTATATGTTTAAGGTGCTTGTTAAATACGGCTCCATCACTCTGTTTCAGACTTCAGAGGTGTTAGTTATATGTTCTGTGTTCTCTGATGCAAGGTCAATGTATACTGGCACACACAGTATTGTTTGCTGCACAACACAGCACGCACAATTTTCACTGCATTTAGCGGACTTTCTTTTTTTGCACCATTCAGTCACCTGGCATGATTTGAGCACTCCAAGTTACGGGTTGCTTTTCCAGTTTTATTAATTGTAACTATATAACTTAAATCTTAAGCGTTTACTTCTTTGCAAAACAAGTTACCCTACACGATTTGGTTCATAACCGTTTCGATGCATGAAACAGAGATGCACAGTAGATTAAAGCCATTTAACATTTTACTTGGGTCATATTGTTTTTAAATTTTTTTTTAATTCTGCAACTGTACTTTACTGACATCACAGTCGCATGTAAACTTAAAGTGATGTTCATTTCTATGCAAACTGCACTGTTTATAATCCACCACGCTGTAATATGTCATTTGTGTTTCGCCAATAGTAAAATATTAATGGAAATTCACTTAAATATCAGACACTTTTTTTTAACTTGGCCATTTTGTGAGGAAAGATTGGCCGGACTGGCTACAGTCTATGATCGAAGTTAAGCCGAAACTAGACTGGAGCCATAAGTTCAAATCAAAGCAAATGTACGGCACTGTGAGCTAAGAGTGTTGTTATAGAATTCAGTGAAACTAAATACTTCATATTTCCAAAAGGACATTCGGCAGACATATTAAAAATCAGATTTGTAAGCGAACCTTGTGGAACTTGGAGAATGTGCATCTGTTCGTCAACAGTACCTCCGTTGCAAAAAAAAAAAAAAACCACCACCTACCTACAGGTAGATCTGCCGGCGAATGTACTTAAAAAAACTATAAGAAACGTTAGTTACCGACCAAGTTACCTACTCACACGAGGTAGTGCTAGTGAATATCGTTTTCAAGCTGTATCGCGCTAAATAGATGGACAACCGACACTAGACGGTAATGTATGTGGTGCAACTAACCGAACATAATCCAAACCAAACCTAAACAAACAACTAGCACGAATCACGGAATAATTGTCAAGTGCGAACGATGGACTGACTCCGTCCACATCACTATGGTTAATTAACCAATCTCAGCAGTTGTATTCACAGATATACCACAAAACGAAATCCCACGTAGTAGAGTAATAATTTATTTAACTCTGCGCCTTTAATAAATAAGGAGTATATCCTGTATCTAAATAACAGGAAAAAATTTAAGTTTTCAAGAAATTAAACTCATCCCATATAAACAAAGGAAGATTGGCTGAGTAGAGATAGATTTGGACGGCTCTTAACAACGAGGTTTTGAGAGCCGATAGGAAGATGGGATATGTTTTTCAATTGTTCACGTTTTTCGTTATTTGGTTACCAGCTTCGTCTCAAGAACGAAGGAGAGAAGTATATTAACAAGGAGTCAAGACGTCATAATTTTACCAAAAAATAACAAACAACCAGCAAAAGACCTGCGTATTAAAATACCAAGGATAAAAAACATAATTAGTGATTGTGTTGTACACTCTAAATTCGAATCATTGGAAAACCGCTTATTCGCAGTGAAATGAGAGAATTCGAATAAGTGAAAATGGTTACACTTAGAATCAGTGGAAAAGCACTGATAGTTTCAGTGAAAAAATTTCACTGATTGAATAAAGGATGGCAAACTGCAGCGGTGAATTAAATATTGTTTTTATTCCACTTAGCCAAATATTTACGATAAATAAACATATTTACGATAATTTACTATTTGTATTGCGCAAATGCCGTAATTTTGTAAATAATTTTCTGCNCCCATATAAACAAAGGAAGATTGGCTGAGTAGAGATAGATTTGGACGGCTCTTAACAACGAGGTCTTGAGAGCCGATAGGAAGATGGGATATGTTTTTCAATTGTTCACGTTTTTCGTTATTTGGTTACCAGCTTCGTCTCAAGAACGAAGGAGAGAAGTATATTAACAAGGAGTCAAGACGTCATAATTTTACCAAAAAATAACAAACAACCAGCAAAAGACCTGCGTATTAAAATACCAAGGATAAAAAACATAATTAGTGATTGTGTTGTACACTCTAAATTCGAATCATTGGAAAACCGCTTATTCGCAGTGAAATGAGAGAATTCGAATAAGTGAAAATGGTTACACTTAGAATCAGTGGAAAAGCACTGATAGTTTCAGTGAAAAAATTTCACTGATTGAATAAAGGATGGCAAACTGCAGCGGTGAATTAAATATTGTTTTTATTCCACTTAGCCAAATATTTACGATAAATAAACATATTTACGATAATTTACTATTTGTATTGCGCAAATGCCGTAATTTTGTAAATAATTTTCTGCAGGTGGCTGGGTTTGAACTCCATGTCATTTAATACTCACTTTTAAAATATTGCCTTACCCTCTGAGCTACCGAGTCCACTTCACAACAGTGAGGAAAATATATGTTGTATATTTCTTCATCGAAAATGTGTAGTTTTAAATTGTATGACCCTACTTTTCGTTGGTTTGATTGGTGCCGTTATAATTGTTTAAACGAATAGTACATATGAGTGCACTCTCTTCGCCACATTATATGCTTTTTAAACCGTNGTGCCGTTATAATTGTTTAAACGAATAGTACATATGAGTGCACTCTCTTCGCCACATTATATGCTTTTTAAACCGTAAAAAAAAACCGATGTGATGATTACATGTCATAAATGACATGAAAGACGTAAAAACGGAATGAAAGACTGAATGTTCATGTTACCTCATAAAATGGTGTTTTGAAATGCGAAACACATTTGAGAAAGTATTTTGTATGGGTTGTATTAGTTTATGCGTTGTTATTTCATTTGATACACGTTGTTTAACTACCACTTTTACACGTTGTTTGAAGTCGATTATTACACGCTGTTTAACTGATCCAACAGTGAAGGAAAAAAACTGATGAATCAGTGGAAAATGTCAGTGAATGAATAAGTGAAGTAAAACTGGCATTTTTTCACTGATTCATTAGTTAAATTCACTTAAGTGACTGCTGAATCAGTCAGATACTTTTAACTGATTGAAACAGGGAGATTTTCACTGCTTCAGATTTAGAATGTAAAATCCTCTTTATTTACAAGACCACATAAAAGGGGAAGGATTTATAGCGTGTCTGCCGTTCGCAATATGTGATATTTAAAGTATAGTTTTATTGTATATTCAAGTGTTCTTTATTGCCTTTTACTTGCATTGGTCACGCAACCTCAACCGTCGTTTACTTTCCACAGAAATTTAAAGAGTATTTTAATGTGACGTGAATCTTGCTCGTTTATACATTCAAGTTTGCCGTGATAGTAGCAAATGGCAGTATTATTGCTATAGAACAGGAGTTCTTTTTTTCCGGCATCGAAACGCTTAGGCAGTGTGATACTTAAACGGAAAGAAAACGCCCTTTGAAACTGCAAGCAGGTTCGCTAGTTACCAGTTACAAGGTCGCCGATATGACTCGTCGATAATAGCTGACGTTTGAGGTCGGGCTCCCCTGGACAAGCCAAAAGCCATGCTTACTTCCGCAGCATATTCGTTATGTCTACTAGATTACCAAGAAAACACTATGTTTCTGAGAAACAAAAAAAATTTTGTTGCGTAAAGCCACTCTATTAAAAAAATTTTGATATCTAAGGTACGTTTTTTTTTTACCTCTGCCCATTTTGTGTGTTTGTTTGCGTGTGCTTGGGTGGATAAGCTTTATATCGTCTCGCATGGGGTTGAAAATGCTTAAATACAAAATGAAATGAGTTCGTCAAAAGTTACTGTCTTGTAACAATTAAATGTAAATTGGAAATTTGGACATTTTAATTTAAGAGTAGGTGCTAAATTTACGATAGTCACTTATGTATTATTCTAACTGCTGAGTATTAGAGAGCTTAATATTATGCATGTGGTTATATTCTAATAACCACCTGATTTCCAGCTCAAAATGTCTAATTTCTTGCGGTACAGCGTTCTAAAATATTTATGCAAACACTCCTGAAATGGCAAAAAATAAGATGTTACAATATTTTTATAGCTAAATATTTACGGATACAATCTGCAGTAAAATAATTTATGTATATATTTTTTTTCACAAATTTCGATTTTGATTACGCATTTCCATCAAAAATCTTATGTGCTGTCAGTCCAGCAGATATTGTTTCTTGTATTTGATTATTGCGCATATATGATATGTTCATTATGAATTTAATCACCTCATTGCTAATTCTACCCTAGTTTTGTTCATAACTCTCAAGTTACAGATGACTGCGAGCTTGCTACGACATTTAAACTGACTTCTGGCAATGCTGTCGCCAATAAGGATAAATTCCTAAACCAGGTGCAGAGAAATGACGGTCGGCTTCAAAAAAATATTGACGTTCCGAATGTTTGTGCGAGTTGCCCCGATTGACGTTCGTTGTGTGGCTGTAGGCGGCCGGCGAGCCAGGGAAACGTAGTTGACGCGGCGTGACTAAGCGCAGGCAACCAGCTCGACCTTGTCGTTGTCAGCTCGCTATCTCTGTTACCTTCAAGGCGTTTTCTTCCTTTCTTTTTCGCTTTCGCTGGTTTTTCGTGGCTCCGCGCCGCTCGAGTGGAACGTAGTACTTGAAACGAACGCGCCCAGTGACACCAACTGTGAGGGCTTGCTTATATTTGGTAGTCCCACCTGCAGACTGCTGACGCGTGCAGATGTCTCCCCCTCCCCCCTCTACCGCCCACCAGTGGAGCCAACCGAGCAATGTGCCCGCAGAGGACTCGCATGTGGGAGGATGCTGGTTCGATTCCCGGTCCGGCCATCCTGATTTTTTTTGTTTTTTCCACGGCTTCCCGAAATCACTCCAAGTGGATTATGGTGCAGGCTGTCCACGGTAAACTAAGNTTTTTTTTGTTTTTTCCACGGCTTCCCGAAATCACTCCAAGTGGATTATGGTGCAGGCTGTCCACGGTAAACTAAGCAATTTTGAAATTAACCTCGGGAAAATGCCACTGCCCCTGCGTACGTGTGTTTTAATGGGCACGCAGGCTGGCATGAGCCTAATAACGTTGGTAACGACGGAGGGGAAATAGTTCCATATCTTGGCGTTAAAAGTGCTAGCAGAACATTTGCCAGTGCCGAAATTATTTCTCTTCCGTTCGGGTTTTTTTTAATGCATATAATTTTAAGAATCGCATTATTTTACAAAATATCTACTTTTATAATAAATTCATAACTTTACTTGACCGAAGCATGAATAAAAGGGATCAGGTCGGTGGCAATGTTAATATTACATATGGTGGAATAAAACACAATGTTCATAGACGTCGATCTTAAGCGGGTGTTACAAAAGTGCTATCTATATTTACCGTGTACAGCCTTTATCGTTCCTGATTACAGGCCACGGGCGATTACTTCCCTGTCCCCGCTTGTCTGAACAATTTACTCCGTAAGTACACGCAGACGGAACGGCGTGGCACTTTGTTTGATGTGCGCATGCCAATTCTCTGATTGCCTGCGCGGGGGTCTGGGAACGGGCCTTGTGTCTGATTGGCTACTGCATGATGCGGAAGGTTCCTTACTGGCTGGGCTGCTGGCTGACGAGTATGTTACCAAGAGCTGACTGGCGAATGACGTCCCAACATTAGTAACGCCATTTTGAAGGCTTGGCTGGCTGGAGTTCACGGTGTAAGAGACTGTTTCGCCTCTGTATTCTTGAATACTCTGTGGTTGTAAGCAGCGGAGAACGAACCCTGTAGTAGCACTTAATTCATTTGACTTGGGCACCCAAGGTGGATCAAATTTGGCACACGATGGTCGCACTTCCTAGGACGCAGACCCGCTTCCCACCTAGCCGCATTCCGCGTGTTTCTATAATTTGAGTTTCAAATGGAGTGGGTTGTTCGAGAACTGCAGAGAGCGGGCGATGTGTTCGTAGCATGTTCCACAAAATAGCTCAGGGTGGAGAAAGTTTGTTATCTCGGCTTGGGCGCTAACAAGTATGTGCAATTACCGGAGGGTAAATTTTCGCAGTGTGGCTGATGAGTTGCAGGTGGCGGCATTCGGCTCGGCAATTCGACCCGGCGTTTAAGCAGCGAGCGCCGTTGGCGGCAGAAACTGGAACGACACTCCCGCCCCGTGCTTCGTTTCACCACCTGCGGCCAGCGGGAGGGTCTCTTACGTGCACGCGTGCAGATGAACGCCGTGTTACTGTCGCGCACAGTAGATAAGTACACAGTCACGAAATGGCGTGTGGCGGTTTGCTTTGATGTGGGCGCGCCCGACCTCTGATTGGTTGCGCCAGGCTCCGGGTGTGGGCCTTGGTCTGACTGATAGGGGTAGTGGAAATTTCGCGAAAATATTTCAAGACAAGTTATATTTAAAAAAAAAAAAATGTAGGTACGTTTACCTATCTTGATAGGCTGAACTACTTCTTGGCACGTTATAACTGTCTGCAGACTATTCACGTAGGAACCGTGACGATGTTGCTGAATTCTGAGTGTAGCCCAGTCAAATATGAAAACGCCTTCTCAAGCTGACAGCAACCAATGGCAACAAACAAACTGCTTATAGGTGCTTATATAGGCTGATCACGGTAAAGTGAGCACTTTTGAGTCCCTAGTGACTTTTTCCTTTCAGCTAGTTTTCATCCTTGAATCATCTTTTTAATAAATATTATTATGGAAATAACACACACAGTGTGTATATTCCACCGCACCCGGAAGTTAACGCCTAAGGTTAAAATAAAATATATTTATTTACTATTATTCCAAATGAGAGGATTAACGAAAGTGCTCTCTTTGCCGTGGATAGCCTATAGCATTGAGGTCTACCGTGAACTCCTATTTTTTTTTTTGCGAAAAATTACCAGCTCTACTGATTGACTACTGCACACTACGAAACGTTTCCTATTTGCTGAGCTGCCGCTTGCGAGTAAGTTACCATGCGCTGATTGGCGAACGNACTGCACACTACGAAACGTTTCCTATTTGCTGAGCTGCCGCTTGCGAGTAAGTTACCATGCGCTGATTGGCGAACGGCCAGTGGCCGGTGGCGCCATTTTGCTGTTATTTGTGGCTTGACCTCGTGGAATAAGTTCCTGTTTCGGCTTTGAATTCTCGAGCACTATGTGCTGATGTCATGGCCGCATGCAGTACCTACCTCGCAGAAGAGTCGCGTGTGAAGTAGGGTAACTAAAGCTATGACACATATTACTTAAATATACGAAGGGTGAAACAGCCTCTTATACGGCGAATTCCAGCCGCACACGCTAGCAAAATGGCGTCCCTAGCCAGCAACATGTCGGAACGTCGTTCGCCAATCAACGCGCCAATATGCCGTCACTTTGAATATTTAAATTACCCTTTAAACGTCTACGGCTAGGGTCCGGAAAATCTCGCAAATTGATTTCAGGACACGCTAGACTTCTAACACATGTACATTTCTGTTACGTTTGCAATTGTGTCACAGTTTATTAGCCCAAACTGATAACAACTTCCGGGAGCAGGCTGGCACGTCCCTCTTGCAACTGACGTTCAAGGTCAAACCTGTTTTCGGATGTGTTAAAAGGATCTGGGATGGGGAAACGAAACTCCTTGTACATTAAATACATATATTTACGCAACATACACATACTGTACATGACCTAATACACGAACATCACCGTTACTACCAACCAACTTTCTGAATACCCATATAGCATCACCAAGTTCAAACTTAAGCCTACGCCTAGAATACAACACTGGACATTGAGCAATACTAATGACATAATTAGAAGTAGCTACAAGTTCATTAACAGCAACACACAACAGTACAGTGACTAGTGTTAATTACCTTAGTCAAATTGATTCAAGAGACATTATATGTTGGAAGACATTTGCTGTTAATGAATTTGTAGCTACTTCTAATTCTGGGCCAGTAACATGTCTGCAAGGAAAAAGCTCCGAATACCGTGCCACCTGGTCTGAGGTAAAATTGGCTACACACTGGAGCAGCAGCCAGTGAACAGAAAGCTCAGTCTCGAGAGTGCATAGGACCGTGAAATCTAGCCTACGGGTCGTTTAAATCGCGAAATTTTTCTGTCCCTATCTATGGCTGCTTCCATTTTTCACTCATACTACCAGTAGGATACAACCGGTTATTCATTTATTATAGGTAGGGGCAGTGATATTTCGCGAAAAGATTTAGACACAAGATACAGTCCAAAGCACTGTAGGGTCGTCCAGCTTCTTTGATTGGCTAAAAACTGCTCTGGCCCGTGTTAACCGTTTGCGTATAAATCACGACGGTTCAGTGAGTAACTACTTAGTCCTGAGTGGTTTGGTCAAAGACGGATACGGCACCAGCAGCCAATGGAGATATAGCAACAGCTGAGGTGTGTATATAATATTGAACTCTACTGTGTGCTCCGATTTTCACGTGAAAAGTCACTGGCCCTAATTATAGGTTAGCGTGCCTTAAGAATGAAATATTCTGTTATTGCATAAAACAACTTACGTTTTTTTGTACTGATATGATATTTTCAATTTATATGCGTACGGTAATTTTATGTTTGTTGTCTGTCATCTCTGATTTTTTTTTCTCGAGTGTCATGTGAACTGATATAAAAGATAACATTTTCGTGAGAAAATTGTTTTATTTTAAAAAGTTTGATAACGACATAATAATCACTTACTCCATGGCCTTCATTTGGAGGTATATATTTTGCTATTGTGTTAAAAATAACAAAATTATCAAGGGTTTACCGACTAAATTTCTTTGATTCTGTTTTTCATGTCAACCGCCCTTACATGTTCTACACGACTCAATATCGCTTTGGTTTTTTACTTTTGATTCCGTTATATTTATATATGCAATAGCTGAGGACATTTTCCGATATCATATGTTATATTTTAACCACATTTACGCACTCAAATGCCTTGTGACATCCGACGTTATAATAGAGTTCTCGATACCTGGAAAATTTGTAATATACATTAACGTATATGACACACTACACAGTATAAATAGTATCATTCTTACGCCTTCCACTTTTTCAAAACTTCGTAAAAAGGTGCGTTCAAGGAAGAAAAAACATATACTAAATTGCACCATAGTACTTGTTAAACACGTTTCCTTATAAATATGTGATAATTTGTATTCTAACATCCGAAATATTAGAGTTTTTTTTCCTCTGCTGCGACGCACAAAAATAACTTCAAAACCAAATGTTCCATTGTTTTATTATCTCGAAGAGAGTGGAATGTCGTTAGATTAGATTTTTAATTGGCTCATCAGTTGATTACATTATTACGAAATTTAAAGTGTGTCGAAGGCGTTAACGAAGCGGTAATCTAAGATTAACATTTTATACAAATTAAATTATAATTTTTTTTTCAATAAGTCACGTCTTCAATTTGCCAGTACTGCTTAGGAAGTTATTAATAGAGACCAGAAAAATTCGCGAGTTCAATGACCTGCAGGCTATACTCTCCAGTATTATGTACAAATATGCTGATATCAACCACACATTGGTTGTCTGCTGTCACAGTAGAAGGCGACGATTGGGCCAGCCTTCTCCAGGAGGTGTCAAACACCGTGTGGACCAATGGCTGAAGTTTTATAAACACGCGTGTTTCGAATTCTAGCTTGTCCCGAAATGAATCCGCGAATTTTTCTGGTCTCTACCCTACGATTTCACGTTATATCTAGAACACCCGAGTATTCCGCGAATTGATTTGACAGCAGGCTATTTCCTCTGTGTACTAGAGCAACTGTCATTATTCACTGGTTGCTGCCGTAGTGCCAGCACAGACTAGACAAATACACAGATACTAAATGGCTTGGAGGTTCCTGTTTAGTGGACGTACCCAAGTCTCGGATTGGCTGCGTGAGGTTCTGGAACGGGCCTTGTGTCTGATTGGCGACTCCGTACCATGAAAGCTTCCTTATTGGCTGGGCTGGCCGGTTGGCTAATAGGTTACCAGGTGCTGGTTACGCACGGCGTTCCGACATGTCGCAGGGCAGTACGCCATTTTGGTGGCATGTGCGTCGGTATTAGCGGCTTTTTCATCTCTGTATTCTTATTTACTCTGTGGCAGTGCGTTATGCCGATATTAGTACAGTTGCGAAGAAAAAAATGTGTTATTTGCATCGTTTAAAAACTATATATTTGTCTGTAACTGCAAGTATCCATAACTCATGCCTCTGTTCGGCTCGGCCACACGGGATTAAGCCATCCATGCGCTGTATATCTGTCATTTGTTCAGAGTCCTGCAGGGTGTGTGGGATGAGGGGAGGTGCAATGATATATGTGGAAATAATGCATACAACCCCAAGGAGTATTTCGCGAATTTGTTCTGTGGTGAGGATTGACTTCAAACACTTGCGTTTTTCTCCTGCCATTGTGATTGGACGGCAGTTCTTAGGACACGCCCCGTCTAACTGCGAGCCTGCAATGAGCAGGAAGCAGTAGTGTAGGTGAGCTTTGGACAGCCTTGTACGAAGGCCTCACTTGACGGCGGCAACCAGTAAGCAAACGGTAGATTCTCGAGTGTGTATAGGACTGTGGAGTCTAGCCTGCGGCCACATCAATCCGCGAAATACTCCAGGGCTCTATTAATGCATGTTTGCCTAGCGCCTAATCTGAAACTATATTGCAGTGTGAAATCATATAATATCTAAAGAATATTGGCTTCGTTCCTCATCATACGAAGGCACACTAAACCTCCGAGAGAGACAGCCTTCTTATGCCAGACACTGCGTCTGCAGGCAATGCCGCGCGTTCTGTGCAAGTTAAGCTGAACACTTTGTTCCTCTCTTGTATTATAGTTGTGTTTCTGTGGCGGTCATGTCAACTGCTGGTCAGAGGCAACGAACTGTGGCAGCTTGTCTGTCCGCTTCATTCGGCGTGTCTTAAGCGTGTAAAAAGAAAAGCGGGGAAGGTGAATACTGCTGTGTTCTGTACGAGACACGTCCTTTTTGGCCAGCTATTGCGTCACGTCACGCTACTACCTGTTATCGGCAGTCGGAGGACGAGCAAAACATGTTTGCGGCGGCTCGGTTCGCGTGTTTTCATGTCTACAGCAGAACCGTTTATTGGTTCAAGTAGACGAAAATCAAGGGGTTTCGCTCAAAACAAGCGCCGAAAAACAACTGACTCTGAATAACAGCAAACACGAACAGCTACGTCCAGCGTGTTCGACAAATTGTGTGGGCAAGATTCCAATCGGGGTACCCATTAGAACGGACATTGTAAACTACGTGTTTAATGATATCGTTTACCTTTAAGCTTAAGGCAGTTGATAAACTCTTCTAGATTACATTACTTTAAGAAACAGTCACCATCCTTAAATTATATTTTGAAATTATGTGTCTAAAATTAATATTGTAGTGCAACAGTTAAAACAAAGTTAAAATACTTTATTTGTTTACATTCACTGTAGGTTGAGTTTCGGAAATTTCCTGAATACAGCTGGCAACAAGTTAATACTGCACAATCCTTGGTGCTTTCTAGCCTCAGTTAGTTGTTCATCGGCTAATGCTACAGTTTTATCCCCAGACCAGGTAGCACGGAATTCAGTACTTGTTTTATTGCAGGTTACTTGTTGGCTCTAATTCGTTCAGGGCGTGTCTTACAAACTACGATCCAATTGAAGAACTAACTAATATGTAGAGGTGTTTGAATTCTAGCTTGTCCTCAAATGAACTCGCGAAATTTCCGCGTCTCTGCGGTAATTATAGGGACATAGAAATATTTTACCCAACATCTGAGGGTCATCGTTCTACCAGCTCGTATTTATTATGGAGTTCCCGAATTCGAGTTTCAATGTGGTATTTGAGAGCTGTCTAAAAATACTTATATAAAATAATCTGTACACAATATCGAAGTAATGCCATTAATGAGAAATTAGTTTCACTGTTGGCAAAAATGCTGTTTTTAAATAACTGCACGTTTGTTTTAACGTTTTCGCTAATTCGTAGCGAGGTAGTTTCATTAGGTGTTAAATACTGACTTCGATTAAATGTTGAAGTGTAATTACGATCCCATATCGTCACTCCCAACCGCGGCATTCATCAATTTACGTTCGCTAATTTCCCTTCAGAAAATGATTTATTGCAATATCTTCGACGTTTGCAGTCGAGGTGAACCACTTCTGTACTTTCACCGATCGTGTATTGGAAACCCGAGTTTATTTATATTCTTACGGAATACACGGCCAATTTTTTACGGTTACGCTGTCGGGCAAATTTTTTTATCTTCCACTGGCGAAACAATTTTTTTTTTGTGAATATCTTAAATCATTTTGTTATTCAAACACCTGTCCGCCTGGAACTATTTAGAGAGTATGGGGTGCAGAAGCAAGGAGGCAATAGTGTAATACACAAGCGTAAATTGCCACAAGCGTGCAGACTGAAGTTGTTCTGCGTATAATTATAAGATCTTATACGGTTATAGAATGAGTTAATTGATCAGAAGTTTGTAACTATGGTTACTGCAGTTTCCTCTCAAGTTTGCGGAAATTCATGTTGAATAGTGAAGACGTCTTATTTGGCCACATATAATACCGAATTTGCAGTGTCCCTACCAAGAACTCCTTTTTTTTCGTGAGTTAATGAACAATTAAATTCATCATGTTCACGTGAATACTTTTCTCTTTGAGTTCTGCCGACGTAACATTACTTTGCAGTGACATACATGAAAACTACCGGTGACCAAATCTTACGTCTCAAATGTCTTCAAAGTGTGCGGATGTAATATTACACGAGACTATGTATAACACTAGTTGAATTCAATTGATGTGATATGACATAGGCAGAACTAAGTGTTATGAATTTTTTTTCTAAATGTATAAGAATACGACTGTAGTATGTTTACAGCTAACTCCGAACTCACTTTTCAGTATCGCAGGTGAAGGTCATTCGCTGTTCAGCGCCAGGAGACTAACTCGGTATGGAGTCTTCTCCAACAAAGCGAATAGCCAATTAGTAGGACCACCTATTTTTCGTGAAAAAATCTACGCAAAGGCTAGACTCCAATGTCCTACGGCGTACGTGCAATTTTCCTTTGGTTATTGGCAACGTGTCTTTGTCGGGAGACAGTTCCTTACATGACCGGGCCAATCAGAATTAGGTAACTCCGACACTGAGTATCCGTGATTCGCAGGCAGGCACCTTAGAAGCGTGACAATCAAATTCATCCAATCACGAAAGTGGATCTGAGCTCTGGTGTTTTGGAGTGCAAGAAGTCCGGAAAATCTTTTCGTTGAAAACAGATGGCCCTGCTAATTAGACACGAGGTCAGTTTCCAAATAATGGTGCAGCGAATAATCCCAGGAAGTGTGAAAAAAACATCCACGTCAATTTGTTTTGTCGCAGAGTCGACAAGTACACAGAGACGAAATGGCGTGGCGGTTCATGTGCTATGGCCACACCGATTCTCTGATTGGTTGCGTGAGGTTCTGAGAACGGCCCTACGCCTAATTGATTGCAGCATGCTACGAAGGGTTCCCTATTTGCTGGGCTGCCAACTGGCGAGCAGAATACCAGGAACTGATTGGCGAACGGCGTTTCAACGTGTTGCTGGCCAAAGACGCCGTTCTGGTGGCGTGTGAAGCTGAAGCACAGAGTAGATGAGTACGCAGAGACGGAAAAAGCGGGGCCACGGTGGCTGAGCGGTTAGCCTGCTCGCCTCCCACCAAGGGGATCGGGGTTCAATCCCCGGCCGGGTCACTCCGAATTTTCTTACATGTCGGAATCGTGCCGTACGATGCCGTTGGTCGACGTGTTTTCTCGAGAATCTCCTGTTTCTCCTCCCCTTCAATCCGACTCTGCTCCATACCCACCTCAATCACCCTCATCGGTTCTGAAGACCTCGATGTTCGGGGGCCGCCCAAATCTCGCCACTTCACAGAATTATTCGCGGTTCCTTTGATGTGAACATGCTATATTCTCCGATTGGCTGGACGAGACTTTGTAAGCAGGCCCTGTGACTGATTGGCTACTGAATGGCGTGGAAGGTTCCCTATTGGCTGGGCTGCCGGCTGGCAAGGACGTTACCAGGTGCTGATTGGCCATCGGCGTTGCGACATGTTTCTGGATAACGACGCCATTTAGGTTGCGTAGGCGGCTGGAGTTAGCTGTAGAAGAGGCTATTTCACCTCTGTAGTCTTAAGACTATGAGTGCNGGCGTCCCTCCGGTGACAACCTGTCGTCGCGTCGGTCAGACTGCCAAGGCCAGCGTACGTTCTTCTGAAAGCTTTCGAAAACTTTGCTTCGTCGCAGAGAACAAAGTTTTGGGCACGAAAACATTTATTTTACATGATGTTCAACTTGTATAGTCTATTCGCGGTTTCTTCGCACTTTTTGAAACAAACATTTGAAAAATCTCACCATGTATAACGTGTTCGGTTGTTTCCTAATTACTAGAGACAGGTGTTTTTCGCGAAACAANCTAATTACTAGAGACAGGTGTTTTTCGCGAAACAATTTCAGGGCCAGATGTGCTCCAAAATACTTCAGTTCATATGCTCTTTCGTGGTTGGATTATTTTTAATGTCACGTGCCTCAAGCGTCTGCCCGCGAATCACGGACGTTCAGTATCGGAGTACTTTATTGCGATTGGCCCAGTCAAATGGGAACATGTCTTCTCACGTACACACCTGGCCAGTAACCAGAATTTTCTTAGAGTGATTACGGGAAACCATGAAAATCCGAAATAATTAGGCCTATGGCCATACCGGGAATTGAACTTGTGCCCTCCCGAATGCGAGTACAGAGGCATACTAC
>NQII01000641.1:0-20611 GCA_002778355.1 Clitarchus hookeri
AGGTTGACAAAGAACTTTCAAATCAGAGAAATTTCAGCTTCATAATAATTGAGAATCTGTCGCACATTTCCAGAACAGTAACATGTACTCTTTCATGTATAACATGCCATTTTTAGCGGCATTAAAGCACTCAAGTCTAACACAGGTTTTCATCCACTGTTTGTTTCAAGTAGTTTTTTTGGTTACCGTGAAAGTTTATTAGAGATTATTTTGTTTCCTCCTATCAAAAATTGTTCATGAGTAACACCATATATTATCAAGAAATCCTTTCAAAAGACATTAAGCACATCAATAGTTAATAGAACTTGTACAGATTAACTGTCTTGAAATCACTTTTGGCAGGAAAAAATGCCAGTACGAAATTGTGGACTGTCTGTTACAATTAAAATAATGTTTTCACCTAGTTTTAGAAGTAATTCTTTAATGTAAAATATATTTTGATTGAAAATGACGCCACTAGGGGAAGTGTATTATTATTTTTTTTTTTTTCATTCTTGATACGTTAATGTAAATGTGTATCTTGTCTACTTGTCTACTTGAATTATACTGATTATCTGGTCCAAATTACAGTTAATCTTAACGTGAAATGGAATCTTCGTGTAATAGGAAGAGAAGCGTTGCAAATTAATGATTTTACCAGAAGTCACTGATATAAATAATGAGCCTACTTTCCTCAACATGGTTGCAAATAATTGTAAAAAATTTCTTTAAAGCTGAGTGAGTAGGAAGGACTCGACTTCTCTTTGAAAGTAACAACTTTAGAAATGAAACCAGAACCTTATGCAACATTAGTGAGACAATTACAAATACACACGTGCCTTACCTGGGATTTGAACCCAGAAAACCTCGTGCAATAAGCTAGAGTGCAATGTACTAAATTATGGAGGTCGGATTTCGAGCATCAACTTCGGATTGAGAATCAAGTAAGGATTAAATCAGTATATTGCTTCGAATGCTAGGGTTTACTAACTTAAAATATTTACAGGGACATCATTTTGAAAATACTTGACTGAGTCACTTAAAACATGTAAGTTTCCATGATCTACCGTGGCGCTACTTGTGTGAAGAATTTGGTAGAAATAGTTTTTTTGATCAAGACGTATGACATAAAAAACTTTATTTTCTTATTTGATGCTGTCATAAAAATTGCCAAAAAAGAGGCTTTATATACGATGCTTCTAATGTATGCTGCCTACGAACAAATTTAGGTTGAATATAGTTAAATTGTCTTTTACGTGGCAAAAGTACCAAAAATTTTTATGACACCACGCATTTAAATCATGAAAGTTTACATGGACTTCTGTAACATTTACGGTGTGCACAATTTCGTATAAATTATTCGAAATGCTCTAGTGAAACATTTGATGGGAATCGGTTGATTGGTCCTTAAAATTTCACATAAAATCTTCATAATTTTATATTGCGATTTTTATAAATGGAGGACCAAAAAAAAAAAATGTAGCATATTCGATGATTGTATACTGCCAATAGAAAGTTACGTTAAAATAGATTATATAACTCCATAGTTATAGCACACAAAAATTAAATGATTATATATTCGTCATTATAAAATAAGTGCGCATACTTAAAAATTAAAAATTTTATTTATTTGGCCTACCACAGTGCAAAATCAAGTTGTTATATATGATGCTTGCGATATACAATTTCAGTATACAAAATTTCGTTGAAATTAGTTAAATTGTATTGCAGTTATACTTAATAGGCTTAAAACATTTGTATTGCCGCCATTCTAAAAATAATTATCTAAACAAATAAAATCACCTACGTTTACTTGAATAATCATAATATTAATTACGTGTCAAATTGGGTGAGAATGGGTAGAACTGTTTTCGAGAAATAATGAAAAATATGAATTTTTTAAATTGGTATTTTATCCAAAATGCCGGACTTACAACAATATCCGTCTCAAAATTTAATGCTTACACATATGGTCTACCATGATACAAAATGTTATTGAAAACAGTTTATCACCGAGATATGACCAATCACCGAACATATTTAAATAGCCGCAATTTTGAAAGTAAGTGCCCGACGTTATCCAAAATTATAAAAGTCAGGTCTTCTTACTAATTATTATATGTGTACCAAGTTAGGTGAAGTTCGGACATCGCGTTCCGAAATTGAATGGGAGGGACACACACACGCACAGACAAATACAGACACACACATACATACACACACACATACACAGGCGCACATACAGTTTAGCCATCTCATAAGCCTTTCTTTTCTTCGGAAAGTAGGCTGAAAACGATTTAACTAACCATGAATATTTATAAAAACCACTAACAATTTTCTATTAAATATGCGGCAATATCTACGGCATTTGGTGATCGCTTAGTCGAAATGTGAATACTAAGCTACCAGGAATATTCTCAGCAGCCTACGCTCGGCTGATTTTTTTTTAAACGAAACTGCTACCTCGGTCCAGTCCGTTAAGAGTCATTTCAGTATATATATTATTTTAGTCTAGCATTTAAATACACTGATATATTTCGTAATTATGTTTGCAAGCCTTTTGAATTTTTTCTGAATTCAGAAAAACCCATATTTTCCTCGACCCAGACCGACAGAGGCAGTGAATGCTAGTGAAATATTTTGACTCCTATATACACTGAAGAGCCAAAAAAAACTGGCACACCTGCCTAATATCGTGTAGGACTCCCCGAGCACACAGAAGTGCCGCAAGACGACGTGGCATGGACTCAACTAATGTCTGAAGGTATTCAGGGGGCAATTCACACCATGACTCCTGCAGGGCAGTCCACAAATCAGATATGTGCCTATATGAGAAAGGGTTGCACGTTTGTCACGTTTTATGATTCTCGTCAGTCGTCGTTTGTCCCGTTCGTTCACGATATTTTTTCCGGCCGAAGCGATGTCGAAGATGTGATGTTTTACCTGATTCCCGATATTCACGGTACTCTCGTGAAATGGTCGTACGCGAACATCCAAATGTTATCGCTACCTCGGAGATGCTATGTCCCTTCTCTCGATCGCCGACTATAGCACCGCGTTCAAACTCACTTAAATCTTGATAACCTGCCATTGTAGCAGCAGTAACCTATCTAGCTGCCGACCAATACCTCTGTTATTTGCATACGCACGCCTATACCAGATTTTTTAGCTCTTCAGTGTATTTTTCCAACTACTCTGCAGTACACTTCTAATCACAACATCTTCGGAGTAAGCGAACAGCTTCTAATGCGTACATCAGCTGGTAGGAAATGTAGGGATGCTAATATGATTACTGGAGGGAATGGAAAACCATGCCGCTCAGATTTTGTCCTACAACAAACCACTTTCTGAGTTGGTAGTTTTCGGACAAGTACGAGTATTAATATATTTTAAGCATGAAATGTTTGATGTCATCGCGACTTTTTCCACGGATTAAGTAACAGACCGTAAAAATAACTAATACAGAAGAATTTTTTGCTGCGCATCGGAATCTGCGAAAATCGAACCGATTTTATGAACACGTAGTATGTACATAGAAAACATGCAGATTACTTTCTTGACGAATTTACAGAACTTTCCGTGTAGCTTCTAATGATTCACAAATTAATTCGACGGATTTCCTGCATCGATCTCTATTACAAAATAACTGAATAAAAATTAACTCCCAATGCCTTTGGTTAGAACCAGTGATCAGAAACTTGAAAGCCATATAGGCCTACCTATCGTATGCTGGAAAGCAATGGATGTTAATACTGTTTTCGAGTTATTGTTTGGGTAGTTAGGCCAATAAGCTCTTTCTATTAGTCTACCGAATCACATCTGTCTGATAAATTTTTTTTAATATAAGAAATCTTTACGTGTTTTNAAATATAAAAAATCTTTACGTGTTTTATTTTTTAAACCAGATGTCAATATAAAGATTTTATATGCGATACCATTTACACTAAATGAAGCAAAATTGTTTGCCATTGGTTATGCGTAATAATGCGCCAGAACCGTGTTTTTGCGTTTATATATACATGAAAATAAGGAAATTACGTCTTATTTTGTAAACACAAGTCCGTTTTTCTAAGCACATCTATACATATTACAAAACACAACGTCTCTCTGTCTGAATGTCTGTTAGTGCGCTTATCACTCAAGAAACACTTATGCGATTGACGTGTTTTTTTTGTTTAATTCATAGCTATGTTCTCTGGCTAGGTTTTAATATATATTTTGTTACGTAAAGTAACATAAGGAATAAGCAGTGACGATAATAGTGAATCAAGTCGGAAAAAGTTTGCCGCCAGCGCGCTCTCTTGCAATACACTGTCTAAACCGTTAAAGATGGAACAATATCATGTAGTAAAGAATTGTGTAGAATAAAAAGACCTAAAAAACTCCGCGGTACCATGTATCTATCTAGAACAGAGATATACTAATAAGCGTTTTTGCCATTTAATTTCTTAATAAATAAATACCTAAAATTCAAGATGTTGTTTTCCCATTAAAAACGTAATATTTGTCAAAGGAAAAAACATGTAATTACAACGAAAAAACCGTAAACTATAATTCTGTAGTCCACGCGAGCGGAGCAGCGGGCACAGCTAGTCTCAAAATAAATTATTATAATATTTCTTTTTTTCTTTGTGACATTTTGCGGTCCAGTTTCTTTCATTTGTGTACGGGTAACAACTAAATTTTTGTGTGCCTCCAAAAACTATTAAACTATATATATTTGGTGGAAATGGCATCATGTTAAATGTCTAAAATTATATTAGTCTGTAGCGAAATTATAAAATAATATCTTTATCTCTTAATTAATTTACTTAAGAAGACAAATTAAATCAATCTACTTTTTCAGATTTTGGTACCCCAGGATTTTCGAAACCAACGAACTCAGGAGCCATATACGGTCATTTGAATTCAGCTTGGTGGGATACCTCAAAGCTTATTTGGCATCACTGCTCGTGAGCTTCAAGTGAGTTCTTCTGTGCTCTATATATCTCTCTCTCTCTCTCTCCCTCTCTCCATTTCGCTATCTTGTCTAGGTGCAGAACAAAAGCTCTATCATATCAACCGCAGTGTCGTTATCGTTGGGCTTGGAACATTGCGGGCGACTTGCCCGTGCAGTCCGCTGTCAAAGTACAGAAACTCACGTGAAACTTCAAACTAGTGTGACAAATCACAAAAAGTTTATCTTTTCGCCTCAGTGATTAAAACGAATGACGTGATAAATTATGCAGTACTGTGCGCTCTTCTTGGTGGCAAATTACGCCGAAACTGTAAGCAAACAAAAGATGATGCTCACTTAAGACGTGTTTGAGTACCGATTTCTCAAAGCCAAACCTAATCTCGGAGTCCCAATTCCAAGATCGTTCTTTCTTTACAAAACGGATGTTATATAAATATGTACAAATAAAATTTCTAGAGACTTCAACAAAAAGGTTTGATGAAAAGTGGACCGCAGGATTTTATTTTATCTGAGATCTCACAACAATTCTGAAATATGTGATAAGACCTCAAATATTCAAGAAATACCGTTTGTATAACAATAACAAAATCAAGACAACTTTGCTTTATAAGCTAAATATAGAACAGATTTTTAAAAAGTACTTTGTAAGGAAACCCGCATTTCTTGTAATTCTCCACAAAAACATGTTTTTCAATTGTCACTCGCATTTTGTAAACTTGATAACCTCGTAGTATCATAGATTGTGTGATTTTCTTTCGTTCTTGGAAAATGAGTCATGATCTATAGATAGAGTTTATAACATAAAAATACTTCAACTTCTTTACTTCGAAGCATGAGCAGGCCATGTCATACTTACGAACTATAGACCGGCTAGGCTACGATGGATGAACTCCCTGTGACGCCGATGCACTGTTGACATGATTTCTTTCAGCAGAAAAGAAGTGAACACGTAAAACTACTCAGTTATATAAGCTAACTATGCATCTCCCTAGTTGACATATTCTTGCTCCTATTTAATAAGAATTGTTCCCCCGATAAAACCACTTGCATAAACTAAGTAATTGTCCTGCTGTGGTTGAACTTTGACCATCGGGAAACCCGTACAATAATTGCAGAAATGTCAACAAAATCACATGATTTATTTTCTCCGGGACATTTTTACAAACAGCGTTTTCTTAGAAGAAATGAAAAGTATGTGTATCTACAGTCACTTAAAAAATAGCATGATTTGGTAGGTAATAGTACAACACCTGCGGCTGAGGGTTGGAGGATTCGACCACCATATTGGCTGATGTCACTGCCGCCATCTTTGTTGTCTTTGACCTTAACGTTTTCCATATTTGGTATGACTGTCACTGCCTCCATCTTGTCTGGCATCTTGTGTACACCATTGCCATATTTTACGCCATTTCATTTGTCACCCGCCATTTTATTTCTAACGATATTGTTTGCACAGTGGTGTAACTACGCGAACATGTTCACTTTAGTAATCATTTTACCTTTTTTCTAACCATCTTAATTTCTGGTTTGAGGTATGGCAAATAAGAAAGTTTCTAATGCATGCTTTTCTTAAGGGGCAGAGACAGAAATAACTGTGGTGTTACCGGTATAGAAGCAGTAATATGTATTCATCTTTCATTATTGAGATTTCTTCTTCGACTAGACGTTTATCTCTCAGATGATTGAATAACTGCAATACCAACCAGGTACTTTTATTTTTTTCCAGGCGCCATTATTGGGAATAATGTACTGTTTGTCTTCTGAGAATAACAACAGAAACAGTAGTAGTACAAACAAAAATATAATTGTGTATAAAATATAATTTAATAATTTTCTATGACGTAACAAACTCAGATTTTCGAAAAACAATCCTAAACATAAGAACTGGCAAAAAATAAATGAATTCTAAATGGCGTCCAACTCTTTCCCTTTCTTGTTTCTGTTATCACAGACAATGAGCTGTAGACGTTGTGTTTTGCTGTAGTGAGACGAAAGTTTCGTAACTAAAAAAAAAACAGCAAAGTTTGAGAATCCGTTGCCCACAAGGAAGATGATTGCACGGTAAGCAACTCAGTGTAGAGTACCGACGCAATGAGGCTGAAGTAGTGATGGTACGCGATCAGACTTTGCCGTAACTCAGATTAAGACCTCCGGGAGTTCTAATGTGGTACAGAGCAGACTATAGGCACGGAAACCTCGTCTTCTTTGTATTTTATGTGCACAGTTCTGCGACGAAAACTAGCCATTCAACTTTCTTTGTTATACTCGCTGTGATTTGAAAGAACAATTTCACATGCAAAAGGAAAAATAATAGGGAAATTAAGAGCTCGCTTTTCAATTCCCGTGAAATAAATAATAATAACAAAGCTTAATCTGCTGTCTTTCGTTTCATGTGCCAGCAGTAACATGTTGCATACAGATGAGTATAATGAAAAAACGACCACAGACAAAAGCGCAAGTGGTGGTCCTAATGAAGGTCCATACAGGAAAAAAATTAATATTTTGTTTGGCAAACAAACTATTTGTTTACATACGGCGAACAAATACGCGTTCGCTGTAACAAAGTTTTATGATCGTTAAAAAATATTTCGAATGCCACAGCATTTTCATATTTAACGAAGTTCAATTCAGCTTCTCAATCACGTTCATTGCATCGGAACTCCACATGAGAATAGAGTGATAGTTTGAGTCAATTATACGTGTATGTGTGTCCTGCTTTAAAAATTTTTTTTTTTATCCCGCAAATATTTCCTACTACATTCTAAAAAATATTCAATATTCGCGATAAACAAATGGCCAGGTTTGCGTTTCATATTGCACGTTTTCTAACAGTACATTTATATGATTTAGTATTGTCTGATCACGGTAACCTACGAACTTCCCAGAAAAACTAATCAGTGTCCTCACTATTTCTTCCAAGCTGGTAGTAAGTATTGGAATACTCAACAGTCCGGTAGAGATTACCACCACCTTAAATAGTTCCCATTTAGCTTCTATACATATTATAAAACTCAACGTCTCTCTGTCTGTCTGTCCGTTAGTGCGCTTATCACTCGAGAACCACTTATCCGATTTACGTGTATTCTTTTTTTTTAATTCATAGCTATGTTCTCCGGCCGGCTGTTAGTATATATTTTGTTACTTAAAGTAACATTAGGCATAATCAGTGACGATAATAGTGTATCAAGTCGGAAAAAAGTTTGCCGCCAGGTAGCTCTGTCGCAATACGCTGTCTAAACCGTTAAAGATGGAAGAATATCATGAAGCAAAGAAGTGTGTGTAATAAAAATACCTTAAAAAAACACTCCGCGGTAGCATATATCTATCTATAACAAGGAAATACTAATATGCGTTTTTTCCATTTAATTTCTCAGCAAATAAATACGTAAATTTCTAGCTGTTGTTTCCCCATTAAAAACATTGTATTTATAAAAGAAACACTAATTCTGTAGTCCACGAGAGCGGAGCCGTGGGCACAGCTAGTAAGGCCTAGTAGTGGAAGCGATAGTAAGCTCCGTACCATATATTCGCATAGAAGTTAGTGTGCGTTCTTTCGAAGGAAACTAAGTTTACTGACATAAAAGAGTAAAAAAGTGTGTTACTAGTTACACCTTGAATAAAAGGCTCTAGTAGTGTATAAGTACAAACGTGCGAAATATATGTATGCAAATTTAGATTTGTAATCCATAAAACTACATTAAAAAAACCGTAGTAAGTAGACCGTATTTCGAAGTCGTCTAACCTGTGATGTCGACTGTGCTATATATACTTAGCTTCACTCTGTTCACAGACCCTACCAGTTGATATGGAAAATGAGCTCATATTATTCCTAGTGCGTAGGAAAATATTTCTAGTGAAATGAGGCGGACACTGAGTGAGTAAAATAACCTAAATCGTGTTGTAATTTTTAAACCGAGTAGATTGATTCATAATAGGCGGCAGAAAAATTCCATTATAATTAAACTAATTTACATTCGTGCGATATTCAAGAGGAGAGATCATACGCATAACGGGCAAGGCAACTGGAAATAATTTTAAAATAAAATCTGAGCTGTTGTTGAAACGATTAATAACCACGTGTAGCGAAAAAAAAAACTACTTAAGCTGTGCATAGTCTATGACTGAAGCTAACACTTTCTCCGTACGTAATAAGTTCACGGGACCAAACATTAGTTACCTGATACTGAAATGTAACTCGGTGGGTGTAATACCTACTCGAGCATGAACAATAGCTGCAATTCGATGTAGCCTGAACAAGATAATTGCCCGAATGTATAGGCGACATCAGCGATCAGCCACACTAACATCCAAGAATTGGGCAGTTCGGCCATCATTTCGTGAATTTCTTCTCTGGCATTCTACCTCCTTGTTCTAGCTAGCCACGCGTGTTTTCAAGAGGTTCAAAACATGGTTTTCTGCCGACAATTCCAGACGTGTGGGTGTTTCTGAATGCGTATCATGTCATTCAGCCACGTTGTTAAAAGTTTCTGTTACGAAACATATATTAACTCCATACGTACAACATTCGGAATCTCTCTGAATGCTTATCATGTCAATCAACCACGTTGTTAAAAGTTTATGTTACGAAACGTATCTGAACTCCATACGTACAAAATAAGGAATATATGTATATCTTCAACAGATTCTTTAANAAACAGGGGGGGGGGGTGGTATATAATTAGTTGGGCTTGACGTCTCTTCAACTTCCAGATCATTATAGACGGGAGCAAGTTGCTGACGGAAGAGGGATCGAGGGAGAAATGGAAAGGAATTGGGCATTGCTTTTAAGGACCCATCCCTGAATTCACCTGGAGTGCTTTCAAACTATGGAACACCTAAATCATGACGGCCGGACGAGGAATCGAACCCATGTCATCCCGTATGCGAGTCCAGTGTGTTACCACTTCGCCGGCTTGCTCGGTTCAACAGCTTCGGGTCTTCGGGAACGAACATTGCTGAGGATACACGAAGTTTTCTTCGCCGCTACAACTAGGAAATTATCGTTCCTGAGGAAGTTAGGTTAGTAACGCCACTTGAAACTGTTACTTCCTGCATCACAAAGTTGCACAAGCCACCCGCAATACTTAGGAACATTACCAACATTCTCACAATACTAGAGGCTGAAAAAATGTCATACCTTACTATCTTAGGTGTACTAACATATTGTATCTTCCTTTTTGTATTAAGATGTGGTACCAAAGTACTAAGAATTTTGTAACTAGTAACACACTCCAAGAAAAAATATTTTACATTAAATAAAATTTGTTATGTCTTTTTTAAACACTGGTAAATACCCAAACAGTAAAATTTAAACATATTTTTTTCGAAATATATCTTTATAAACTCTTAACTTACATAACCCAGAATAAACATAACCAAACGTTACGTGAATTCACGAAAAGTTTTATGAGATTTACGGGAAGTCCGTATATATTATTATGTGTCTGTAATTTTACGAATGTTTTTGGATGATCTTGATTAGTACTTTTCCGTACATTTACGGATTGGTTTTTCCAGCAATACAAATTTTCAGCACTGTGAAAGCGGGAATTTTCATTTTGAAATAAAAGTTTATTAATATTATTACCAGCAAAAGGCTCGTCATCGCTGTCCAGCGGTTCAATGTTGCAATTTCGTTTCTAATCTCCTGTCATATCAATGAAAGGAGTTACTCCCGCGTAATTTAATCACCGCTTGAAATTCAGGGATAAACATCCATTGTGGACCAAGCCTTCCACGCAGTCGTCATTCCGGATTTCTTCAGGTCTGCGATTAACCCGACAACTGCCACCGTTCCCATACAGACGCAAACGAGATTCGTCTGACCAGACTGCACGTTTACAGTCACGTAAAGTCCGGTCCACCTATTGCAACCAGCTTGGCAAGCAGAGGCAAGCAAAGGCCTGTTGCTTGGCAGTCTGCCCCGTTACTCCACGGCATGAAGTTCTCAGAGAAAGAGGAGATTCATCTGACCAGACCCCACTTTTACAGTCACGTAAAGTCCAGTCCACCTATTGCAACCAGCTTGGCAAGCAGAGGCAAGCAAAGGCCTGTTGCTTGGCAGTCTGCCCCGTTACTCCACGGCATGAAGTTCTCAGAGAAAGAGGAGATTCATCTGACCAGACCCCACTTTTACAGTCACGTAAAGTCCAGTCCACCTATTGCAACCAGCTTGGCAAGCAGAGGCAAGCAAAGGCCTGTTGCTTGGCAGTCTGCCCCGTTACTCCACGGCATGAAGTTCTCAGAGAAAGAGGAGATTCATCTGACCAGACTCCACGTTTACAGTCACGTAAATTCCAGTCCACCTATTGCAACCAGCTTGGCAAGCAGAGGCAAGCAAAGGCCTGTTGCTTGGTGGTCTACCCCGTTAAACCACAGCATGCAGTTCTTAGAGATGTTCTGTGTGAAGGATCTGCATCGACTTGTAGTAGCAATGTTGCCTGGGAGCGAAGTGGTTTTTGATTCCCTACCTGTGAAAAGTTTTGGCTTTCCCTCTCCATAAGTCGACTTTCGGACACAGTTTTGACGAGAAGTCCGGGTAGATAGGTGTTTTATCTATTGATTGTAGATCCTTATGAGGATATGTTTATACACCTTCAAAATTGAGTACTTTATTCACACCACGGCCTTTGGCACACTAAAATGTCATACAAAATTTTTGAGAATAATTTAACACATCAGTTTTGCTTCACATTTTATTCTCATCAAACGAGATATTCATGGCAACGTATTATCACTTTTAAATCAATGGATTTTAAAATACACCACGCTTTTTCTTATGGTAAAGTCATGCTCGACGAACATTAATCTTCATGAACCTGCTGTTACTATCACCTTAAGCATGCAGGTGATTAGATTTATGTGCAGGGAGTATACCATTTGTAAAGACCTCTACCGTGTAAAATTGTTATTGTATTCTCTGTGTTTCACAGAACCACTACGCGAGTAAAGTTATGGTTATTGCAAACCTTAAGTCGCATTGTCCACTATAAAACAGCTTTTTTACATGCAGCGATAAGTTTAATTTTAGGTGAAATTCAGCCTTATGCTAACAAATGAAATTCCAATTACGGTAGATGATTGAACCTGAGAGTGGGTTACAGTTACTTTTGGTTCCGCCAATAGGTTTGTTGCTCTTTGTAATTTAAGGCAGCATCGTTGGTGGATTTTAACAGTGAAAGCGCACGACTATTTCCTTCTCCCATTTAGCGATGTGGTATCCTCTGTAATCATCTGTGAATTTGCAGGTTTTTTAAAAATAAAATGTGATTACATTTTTTTTGTACGCAGCATGCTAGCCAATAAAATGTCATCGATGGGACAGGAAGTATTATTTTAGGAAATGATCTAGAAATTGTGAACTAAGCAACTTGGCCTGTATTTTTCTGTACTGGTGATGATAAACCATTATAACCAACTGTTATCATAGCACACTGTAAAAATTTTTGTTATTTTCAGTGAGAAATTGTTAGGTACTTTACAAGTGTTGGTAACAGTACAAAACAGTCTCTTGTAAGATAACTCGTTTGTAAAACTACAAGAGCCGTGTTTTTAATAGACATCAAAAAATTTTATTACTATACTGAACCGTATCTACGAGCTCAAGCAAAACGACGAACACTCGACAACTTAAAACCGCATAAAGCAGCTTGTTAAAAAACTAGAGGTTATGTAAATATACAGTTGCATACAAAAGTAAATGTATTGTAGGTTTCAAAAACGTAAAATATTATAAGTCGGGTTTTGTGGTTAAGGATCTGAGATAGTTAGTATTAGCCCCCGTTGGAGGCAAAGTGTGTGTTTTTTTTTTTTTTTCGCAAAATGTATTTTAAAATAATTGTTTCCTTTTCTCCGGTTTTAATTCATCGAATTGGTTTTCTAGAAGAAAATATTTTATTCCCACTTCTCAATAATGCATGTTGTAATATACGCCTATCATTAGTACACAGCACATATATGTTTTGCAGATTTTGCAAGAAAAGTGTTTGTAGTTCTACAAAGAATTTTTCTTGGAAAAGTAGAAAAACGTTTTAACAGTGCAGGTGGCCGGATCCAACACGTGACCTACCGAACGTGAGTCATACTTGGTACCGCATGACCTAACTCACTGTACAACAGTCCTTATGCCTTATAAATTGCGTGAAGTAATTGCAGATGTAGTTCTCGAAAACACTCACGTAAATACTTCCGTTCTAGAAATTGTTAACATAGTTTCCAGAAGAGAGACTCAAGCGAGCTGCGTGTAGTGATTACATCATTTTATTTTTTGTCAAGAAATAAGAATTTGCCTTACCCCCAGTGACAATTGATCGTTGTTTGATGTAGTTAGTCAAAGTGCAAAATTTGGGTTTTTAGTTGGGTATAGTCTAGGCTTTAAATACGTGTATGTTTCCATTTATCTTATTGGACCACTATATATATTTCAACATGGTCCAGAATTCTGTGAAACAAAGTAGCAACCCAGAAAAACTGGTCGGTGCTTGTGATGAGAGCTACTACATTGTTAATAACAAATGTAAATTTACATGTAGAAATTATTGATAATTTTACATTTTGTACGTGTAATTTGTAAAAACAATTACAGTACGTGTAATTTTGCACATTTGTTCCTAAGAATCTATAGAGTACTAGCTGACCCGGCAAACTTTGTTTTGCCATAAAAAGTATTTCTAGTGATTATAGTATTAGAAAAAAATTACTATAACTTATTGTAAGTGTGTGAGGATGTGGTATATAAGTGGAAGAGGCATGGAGCTCTGTGGACGATGACGGAATATAAAATTAACAAAACACCAAACATTTATAATTTTAATTCATAAAAATTTATTGAAAAATATATAATTATTTACGCAGCAAAAAACAATATCAATTCCTTAACGCAGTAGAGTGTACAATATTTGTTGTCATGCCATCTGTAGCTAATACAAATAAACTTGATGGTTTGCCCACTCGAGAGCATGCCACGTATAATTGTCCGTGTGAAAAACATGGCGTGCTCAAATCTAAGCCACAAACAGACATCGTTTGGCCTTGAGATCGGTTGATGGTCATTGCAAATGCCAATCTAATTGGAAATTGAAGACGTTTAAATGGAATTGGCACATCTGTGGGTATAATAGGAATCCGTGGTAGCAAGATACTTTCACCTCGGAATTTGCCATTTAAAATGTAGCATTCGATTACATTTTTCATCAATTTTTTAACAACTAATCGCGTGCCGTTGCACAGCCGTGGTGGATTTAAATTACGAAGTAAAATAACCGGAGATCCAACCTTTAATTGTAAATTATGCTGTGGCATGCCTGGTAAATCTAAAGAGTTTAAAAACTCTGCTGGATAATTCACAGCTTCGGAAGCATCGCAAACAGAATCAATAGATTTGTATGTCACCAAGTCCCCTGGCAGCAATTGCTGTATCTTGAGATTTAATTCGTTGACGTCCACATTTTTTGCTGCTAAAATTGCTCTTTCTGCCAGCCACTCATGATGAATGTATTGTGTGTGTACATCGGGAAATATGTGGTCAATGAGAGCATCTTGTGAATGAACGATTGTGCAGAAATCGGTCGGTAATTTTATGGATCTAGTTTCATCTGCAGTAACTTTTCCATCGCCGATATCTAATAGTTGTTTCGAGAATATTTCAGCGGATCGATCTTGAAGCATTTGAACGCGCATATTAACTGTCAGTTGTAATTTTTCAACATTACGCCATAGTGGCGATGATTTTAAACAGGCGTTGATTTCATCAGCATACGTTGAACGTGGAATGATGGGAAGCGTTTGTCTAAAATCACCTGATAGGAGTAATAGAGTACCACCAAATAGTTTGTCGTTGTTTTTGAGATCTTTCAATGTCCTGTTCAATGCCTCAAGCGAATATTTGTGTGCCATAGTGCATTCATCCCAAATGATAATTTTACACTGTTTCAGGACTGTGGCTATGGACGAATTTTTCTTTATGTTGCACACTGCATCTGGGTTATTTTGAATATTTAGTGGCAACTTAAACGCTGAATGAGCTGTTCTGCCTCCATCCAGTAAAGTTGCCGCAATGCCAGACGATGCAACCGCCAATGCGATGCCATTATTCGATCGTATTTCGGCGAGAATTAGCGAAATAAGGAATGTTTTGCCAGTTCCACCCGGTGCGTCCAAAAAAAAGAATCCACCTTGCCCTGCCGAAACTGCGATCATAACGCGGTCATAAACAGTTCTTTGTTCCTCATTCATTAGTGGGACAGTGCGAGTAACAATCGCTGCCAATTCTATAGTATCGTATTGTAGTTCACGATTCATTTCAGTGTTCAGTAAATCAGATGCACTTCGGTTTGGCGATTGCATACCGAAATGAGTGAGTGGTAAATTGGCAATCATAATGCAATGATCCTCAATAGCAATCAATGCTTCATTGTACATAGCGTCGCTGAATGGAATTGTTAGATCGTTGCACCGTGAACGATGTTGATGCAAAATATCATCACTCATTGAATCTTTGTGATTATCCCACAATGTCTCTGCACGGGCCGGGAAACATGTAGTCAACACTATAGCAAATAGTAGACGAATTTGTTTTGCTGAACAGTTCAATGCTGCTTCAGCAAGCATACATTCCCACTGGTTGTCGTCTTCCAGCAAGCCGAGTGCAAGACATGCATCTTTATACGTTGGATACTGGTGTTCATTCACTTTACGTATATCTTGAAATGACAATGGACCGGTGACATTAACCAATAACAGTCGAAGATAAAAGCACTCAGTCTGCCTTGGATTGACTGTAAATACACGTCCCAAGGTGTTTGATTTGAATAAACCGGGACATGCATCAATCGGTGTGCCTTGCTTTCGGGGCATCCATTTTTTGGTTTGGCCCCATGTGAAATAGCGTGGTATATCTGTATAGAGTAATGTCCGTGCAAAGGCACCAAAAGCATCCTCACGGTTACATAATTGAAAGAATTCGGTGAGTGTAGTTTTTGGTGGACTTATAGCACGATCAATCGCTGTCTCGTCCGTGAAATATACGCGCTGACCGTTTTCAAGATGGACGGCTAAATGAATAACTGCTGGATCCCGTTCATGAATTGGGAAACCAAAGATACGCCAAACTGCTTCATTGGAGCTGATGTACCGGCCAATTTGGTAGAGCGTTATTTCATCGTTTTTATTCACTGGAGGAGCATTCAGGTTTGTATTTTCCACTCGAAATACAGCCATATCACTGCCTTTATTCACATACTTGCAAATGTATTTGATGCTCTTCACTGAACTGCAGAACTCAACGTTAATATGAGCATTGTATGTTTTGCTCAGCAGAGGCGAATATGGTACCACCCAACGATTGTCAATGTCAATGTCTGTGTGATTGATATTTTTAATGAATGATTGTCCGCCATTATCGGAACTTCTTCGACGATACATTGGATAACCGTCAACATTTGTGATTGTATCATAAGCGAAATTTTTTGGGAAATTTTTGGTACATTTTCCATCTACCATGCAAGGCGATGACATATTCAGAATACCGCATGGGCCATGAATCATGTTTGCTGTAACAATGTCAAACAGCATTTGATCAATAGATGGATCTGGAATTTCCGCAGAAATTATACTATCAATTTCTTCAGGACGGATTTTGTCGATCAACCAAACCAAAATGTGGGCATGCGGTAATCCACGCTTTTGCCATTCAACCGTATACATCCAGCAACGTGTGGGGCCGAATACATGTAATTTCGTAATGAAAATTATTAAAGACTTTAATTTTTGTCTGAACACACGTGCCGTAATGTCATGACGATGTATTGCATTTTGTCCAGGCAATAGCAAAGATGTAATCTCCGTCCATTTTGGATTACATGTGAACGTGATAAATAAACATGGTCGTCCATATACGCGCACGAAAGTCATAGCATCCTGTGTATACTCTTGCATATGACGTGGACTGCCTATGTACGATGATGGTAGAATGACAGAGTTACCAATTTCGTTGATGTCGGCGTTGTTGACAATAGCGTCTCGCAAGTGAATGTATTCTTCCGCACGCAGCTTTTGTTGGTTATATCGCAAGTATCGTAGTCGTTCACTCTCTATCTTCACGTACATGTCGACCATGAATTGTTGACAAAGCTCACGACATCGTAGAATGACGTTATCCTGACCGCGTCTTACCATCAATCGATAGGCGTAAAAATCCTTAGAACTAACATTCTTGTTTGTTTCGGCTCCTGTAATATCTCGTTGCTTAATATTTATGCAATATCCGTCTTGTCCCTTCCAGAACATTAGTGGATATTGGAGAGCGTCGTATGAACGGTGTGTATCAGCAATGAACTGGAGATTATTATTTCTTCTACGAATCACGATTTCTCGTGAAGTTGAACGATCACCAACGATAATTCCAGCAACGTCGTCAACAACAGGTGCATTGAATCTACGAACGTGCTCTCCAGCAGGTGTTTTGTCAGGATTGATGACAATAGCGTGATCATCACTTTCTAACTTGTGCATGTGTGATTTGAATATTTTCAATAATTCATTGTGCTCATTCAATAGAGTGTCCAGCTCGCTGACGATGCGTCTTGCAAAAAGTGAATCGAGGTGAGTGTAGCTACAGCGTGCGTCCACACGTGCATCCTCACCGCCCATAAAATAGATTTGCAAAAATGTATGTGGTTCTTCAGGAATTGGCAGCAATGAGCCCACTTTATGATAAATTTGGCCTTTGATTTTGAATGTTGCATTGAATTGTTGACCATTTGCAGCGCTATTTTTAACCACTTCTGTTGCTCCGAACGATGTCATTTGGAAACATAATATTGGTGTTAATTTTGACATTTCGAAGTAGTTTATGTGTAAATACACACCCGCTCCTTGTATAATCTAAAATTGTGTATTTTTACTGCTACATGATCGTTTTATAAACACTAAATGTCAGTGTAGTTGTACATATTCCATTGTGTAGTATTACAATGACTTTTTGTATAAACGTTCATTACATTCTGGAGTATCTGTGAGCGTATATTTAAACATGCAAATTTTCTGTAATTTAACATTTTTATGGGTTATTTGCTGAAGCGAGTACAATATTGGTAAATTGACACTAATTTTCCTAGTAATTCAAATATAACTACAAGTGTTTGTTTAAATAATGCGATCTAGCGATAGAGAATACAAATACTTCGAACTTCGTTTGTGTGTTCAAAATGAAAACTTAACTCCCGCTGGTGAGATAAGCTGGCTTTCGCATATAACTAGGATTTCTACATCTGGAGTCAATAGTTATCCACATCTTGGAGATATTTTTTTATAAGTCTCTTAATCAACCAACTACCTAACGGAGAAGAGTAACGGTAAAAATGCAGTACATACTATGTAAATTAACAAGACGCAGTTGCTAAAGAACTTATACTAACAACTGACGGAGAAATTGTTTAGTAAAACAATGAAAAATGTACTGAAATTATGTATTTACAATAACAGTGAATCAGTGATTTTACGTTTTTGTAAGTTATGAAAGACACGTTAACTGTGGTGTATTTACAGTTGCGATGTCTATGTAAATTTACTTGCCGTGGAGAAAAAACTACACGAATGTCGCAGTTAAATTTTCGCTTCTTAGTAACTGTTATTATTCACAATTCTATGTAAATTAAGTTGTACAATGTAAGTGCTATTTATTAAGTAACAATTTAACTCCTGTGAAGACACTGCTGCCACGTACATTTTTGGCAAAATTACACAATTTTTTTCGCAGTGTACCTTATCTCAAAGATCTCAGCAAACGAAAATGTCTGTAGAAGATTGCTAGATTTAATTTGTTAGCAGATGTCAGTAGAACTATTTGGAGAAGTCTGGCACAATCAGATAGGGGATAGGCACCGGCCGGCCGCCATGTTGTGATGTCACACAACAGTCATATTAAATCTGAGATACCTTAACCTTGACCCATGACCTTGACCTTGACCCCATTCCCATGACCTGAGAATAACCTCGAGCCTAAACCAAAATTTAAAAATACAAAAAAATTGCTAAAAATTAAAAAAATTACCATGAATGCACTTAAAATTATTTTAGAAATGTATTCAAATTTTAATTTAAAAAAATATATTTCCGGATGTTCCTTCACCATCTCACTTGCCAATTTTTTATTGGTTATTTAATAGGACAATTACTCGCATCCGTTATTTAGTTGGCAGGCCTCCGCCCCATCCCCCCTCCAACCTTTCCAGTCCTCTTCCTCATCATACATCTACTGTCCGTTTATTTTTTTTAGTATCGCCCGCTTGAGCGCACTGGAAAGTTCAAATATTCCAGTACATTAGGATGCAGGGCATCCCAGAGAAACGTAATATGTAGCCACGACTGACGGAAAAAAAAATATTATTTTAGAGACGAGGCCTCGCATATGTAAGACGGATCGTTTCAGTGCCAGCAGCGACGGGAAAGACAAATGTGGGTTGGTACCAAGTGAAGTTTTCACGAGTTGGCAGCCGTGAGTTTTACTTTGCTCTTCCTGCTGAACACGCAGGCAGCCAGCGGCTCGCTCACGGCTATCTACAGTGCGCTGTCCGTCCAGCAGGCTTCACGCTAGCTAGCCACATTTTTAAAATAACATTATAAAATAAACATTAATTTTTTCATGTTTAACCCCATACACCAAAGTCAATTTTGTAACATTCCACGGGAGAAAAACTTGCACTCAAATGGCACGGAAAAAACTTAGCTTTGAATATTAAACAATGCACATTATTGTTAGCCCGGAATTAACCCTCCCAGACGAGTTGAAAAAACTTGTGACCGACTTGCTAGCCACTAACTTGTCATATTTTCTCTGCCAGTAAATAAATAAGTAGAGTGTGAAAATATTTTTCGTCAGAGTGTTATTTCACATAAAAGATTACCTATTTTACGTTAAAATATGACAGGCAGCCTTTGCGTAGACGGAGTTGTTTTTATGCAGTTGCTACCGGAACACGAATCTGTCAAAGAGAAAGACTTATGGGCGAAAAGCTATAATTATTTTCTGAAATAATTTCTTCTCAAAGTACTGTGATTAATCGGAATTCATGCAATGAGTATGGGTCCCTGCCATTATGCAAGCTATTTTCTTCTGCTTGTTTTACAACACACATTGGATCAGCAGGAGTATTCGGTGTGGATTGGTGTGGATTGGCATATGGATTGGTATAGATTGGTGTGTGGATTGCTGTGTGATCTTGATTATGGTGCTGATTGCTGTGTAGATATGTATGCGGATTTATTTTGGTACTAAGTGCGGTGTATGTTGTGCTAAGTGCGGTTCTGATTGTGGTGCATGTGGAGCTGTTGGTGGTGCATGTGGTACTACGTGCGGTGATAAGTGCGGTGCTAAGTGCAGTGCTATGTGTGGTGCTAAGTGCGGTGCTGAATGTGGTGCATGTGGTGCTAAGTGAGGTGCATGTGGGTCGCAAATTAAAATAAGTTTCCCGTATTTAAAAATAAAATTGTGTAATCCTACTTTTAAATCTAAAAAGTGGATATTTTAATTAACAGTCTTGCCTTAAAAATATATAACTGGTCCTTCGGTATATTTCATTGCTTCCTGGGTAAGCTGTACCGAACAGAAACTTTTTCTAATGACTATATTAGTACTTTGCACAAAAAGTGCCTGGCACCACGAGTTGCCCCCCCACC
>NQII01000641.1:20659-219045 GCA_002778355.1 Clitarchus hookeri
CGCCAAGGTCCCAGCCATGGAGAGTCCCCCACCACGGCAGCCCCCCACCCCCCTCAACACCCAACGCTTCACAATTGGCTGTTGCACGACTTGAACTTTGTACAGATCCGCGAATCACCACGGACGTACACCCACCTGCATTACCATTCGTTCGAACTTTGTTCAGAACTGCCTCTCAGCCAATGGAAATCGCATACAATGTTTCCCCATTCGTCGGGTAATGTTCACAGGAGTATGACCAATGGGAATTTCCTGCATAGTTTCCCCATTCGCTGTCGCAGAAATTTAACTTTGAATTGTACTGCTTTCCGACCAATGAGCGCTCCCCTCGCAGCTGTCGCCGATACCCACCACGAAGGGGGCCTCAGTGGGAGAGGAAATGACAATTTTTGGGTATTAACGTAAAATTTTTCGACTTTTTCAAAAAATTCGAAATTGAAAATATCAAAATAAATTATTTCTCGTAATTACATAAAAGCGTTAAATGTTATTTCGTTGGAAAACTATGCAAGCACTGCAATTTTTCCTCAAAATCAACTTATATTAAGTACAAAAGAGGGGGACCTACGGAGAAGGGACGAAGACTGTCCGCAGTGATACAAGGAAAATAGTTCCCAAAATCTGATATAATCTAGATTCGCGCCTGCTTCCTTTCATTCTGTCTTGTGAATTTGCCTCGTGCGATCCCGAGCGCTTCTCCTGCACGGCAATCTTGCTTCTAGACCAGTTTCATCAGTTGATTGGTAAGTAAATATTATTTCGCTTCTGCTGCTCTCTTTGTTTAGGAAATCCACCATACGTTTCAATATCCATAGGAAAAATCGTGTGTTTATATTAAACGTGTGTTTCCGATAAATTTATATTTTAAGAAAAAAACAACATCCTGTATTGTTTAATACATTTTACGTTTAATATTCCAGTGACTGACCTACTAAGAAACGAGTGAGCTGTCAGCTGTTTCCGTACGTGATGTACGTAACAACGTATCATGCAGACGTCGTAAGGACGAGCGCCAAGGCTGCAGGCGTCCAGCTGACGTTTATAAGAGTTACGTAGGAAGTCCTTATTAGTTGCATCCTACATTTGTGTGTAATCCTTTCAATCATGTTGTCAAAAAAAAAGCATTACAGTATCGAATTTTTTTGGCATGACGTGAATTTTACAGTTATTTTGTGTGGCAATGTATAACAATTAATTGGTAATCAACAATTCGATAACGGTGAGAAGATATTATTTTTCAACAGGAAAATAAAACCAATGTTCCAATGTTATGACTTGCCTACAGTTTCAAATGTAAATGTTAAATAATATTTCAGAAAGTTTTTTTTCGTTGAGAATATGTGCGTATGTTGATAGGTTTTCTCCTGGTCATTCAGCGTAGAGCTGCACATCGCGTGTACCGCTGTGATTCCGACTAGTCGAGAGACTCTTATCGTGGTGTTTCGTCGTCTGCTTCGTCCTTCTGCATTTTCCCATAAGTATTGTAAGTAAGCCGCTGGTTGAATAAAAGCCGAGAGAATAAAATACTTTACCCTCGGTACTCCAGCATGAGTTAACCCACAGTTAAGCAATTCTTCTTTACAAAACAAATTAACTTCACGTTAAATTCTGAGCCGTGCAGTTGCTAGTACCCCGGCAGGCTCGATCCCTATAGTTGTCTCCTCCAGCCTATACTCATCGCATCCGCAGAGGTGGTAACAGTAAAGTCTTTTCTGGAGTCAGATGATGGAAACGTACTGCAAGCCCTTTGGTCTTCTAATATATACCAAAGGAAAATAAAATAAATGGGAACACTCTGGGAAAATCATGTTCTTACACTTAAGAAATATTGTTAGTTATCAACATGGAAACGGGTATGTTTACAGTCAGAAAAATTTTTTTTCTTAGCAAACTTTGGTGAATGTACCAAGTTCATGGACTGCCAGGTCCCTCTTAAAGTTACATAATAATGAAACAGTATAGAGAGAGAGCTTCAGTGACATAGCGAAGCTACAGTTGGGAAGCCGGACTCGCGTCGCAGCGGATTGCAGTGTTGGCAGCCTGCTTCTCCCACTACCCACCTTCACCACGTGCTTCTATCACACGCCATTGTCAAACTCTGTTCTTAACACGCTCGCCTCCCATGCAAATGACCACTGGTGTATTAAGATTTTGTGGTTACACCAGTCTCCTCTCGTTAATTTATAATACATTTGCAAATGCCACATTTATCACTTCAACCCAAACACGTTCGAAATGCTCTGCCATTCACCCAAGGTAAATTATTTTACACGTAACGATTAAAAAAAATTTATATTGTATTTTTATTACCAAAAATATTATTCTAGAGTATACCGCATACTTGCAGGTGTCTTGAACCGACGTGATGGCTGGCAGTCGCGTATTGTCTTCACCTATCGACAGAACCTCCGGAGTAGTCTGCGGTTTCTGTGGAACATTACTCGCTGTCCGCAAAAATGGGCTCCGACATGAAAGGTCGCGTTTGCAATAACCCGTGCAGAGATGCACCTCAGATCTGCAAGTGGTGTCTCACCATCAACCGGAAGGATACCATCCACAAACACCTTGGCAGCTGTGCAGGCGAGATCAGGCAGGTAGCAACACCCAACTGCAGGTTTCGCAATGCCGCTTTAGCGCAAGTACGCCACGCACGACGGCACGAAACGAGCTGCCACTTCAACCCGGGCAGGCGCTCGTATACTTTCAGAGAATGCGGCAAGGACTTTACGACGGCAGATAAAGCAAGACAGCACGTGGCTTAATGTAGAGGACCGTCCCCTCTTCCCGCGAAATGTTGACGACTCGACGTAGCTCGCCAACAGCCAGGAGCTCCAGTTCAAACCCCTGCCCAAACTTCGCGACTAAGAATCGTCGCAGGTTCTCGAATAGTTCACGCCAATGGGTTCAGGAAGCCGAAACAGCATTCCGATGCAATTTGAGGACATGTATCACTCAAATCAGTCAAACACCGGCCGCTGCATGCCAACAAGCTGGACCCTCTTCATGTATCGTCCTACATCGGACCCGCCACAATCGCTAACAAGCAGGAAGGCGGTAATCAACCCGAATAACTCACACGGCCACGCGAGTTTCAAATGGGCCGTTCCGGCAGGTTTATTAGAAGGCGAAAATCCGCGGCGAGTAGACCACTGCGACAGAGCCCTAGAATCAAAATTTGACTTTTATGGCCTCGAATTATTGACCTTGATCCGACATGTAAATATTTTTTGAGAAAAACTGCTCTAGAGTTTCCATTAATATACATCGCGTAGACAAAAATCAGAAGATCTATCCTGTATGAGTGGTTGAAGAAGAATAATACCAGCACATTGACCTCCTCCTTCTTACCGAAGATGGGAACGCCCACTATTGCTGTGTAAAAAATAATGAGTGTTTGGTGAGATCGGAGCTGACAGCCTGGATTGGTTAAAATCACATATGCTTCACCTATTTCGTCGAGCGGCCACGGGTATCAGGGATGGCAGGACGCAGTGCCTGGAAGAACACACGCAATATTGTGTAGAAAATACTCTACTGCTTTCTGAAATACCACAGTCAGGTAAATGTGGACAGCCTTTCGTTTTTAAATTTAAGAACTATCATCACATTAATAAATTGCCCATTGTTGTTGTGGCAGGCAATTCTGAAACTGATCTACTCCCTTGAACCTGACTCCAGTTATGCATACATGTATGCCTATCAGATGCACGAGGCATACAGCTTCTGCATTTACGCCCATGTGGACAACGACGTGATTCCAGCGACACTTACATCGATACTAATTATTTACACGGGAGAGTTGTGGAGAAAAAAATCATGAAGTTATAGTAGATTTTGGCAAAATTTAATAGATATTTGCGCCACACCGAAGCTGATGGAGCCACTCACCCCCGGAAAAAAAGACCAGGTACGCCAAAGCGACATGGTGCTTCTATTGCACTGATCCATTCATTTTTAGCAACTATAAGGTGAAGGACATCGACCACTTCACCAGGCAGTACATCGGATATGCATGCACCAGCTGCAATTTGTTGCGCCAAAGAAACTTGTCGTCTTTTTCCACAACTTCAGCTGCAATGGTAATTTTATCGTAAGGCAGCTGGGGTATCACAGAAAAGATATTTCCATCATTCCACACACGAGCGAAAAAATGATAACATTTTCAAAGCAGTTGGGGGACAGATTTTCTCTCCAGTTCGTAGATACTTTCTGGTTGACGGCTCGCAGTTTGGTATCCTCGGCTGAATATCTGCCTCGAAATAAATTTAATAACTCGTTCAAGATCTTCATTGGAAGCCAACTACATCTCGTCACACGAAAAGGCGTCTCTTTAGCTAAGATTACATCGATAGCTTAGAGAAGATGGACTAGCAGCAGCTGCCTCCGAAAGAGGCTTTTTCAACAGACTGGCAGACTCTGGGATCAGCGATGAAGAATACACCCACGCCCAGAATGTATGGACATAGTTTGGCTGTACGAGTCTTAGGGAATATTCAGATCTGTACCTGAGGACGGACGTTCTTCTCCTGATGGACATCTTCCAAAATTTCACAATTTTGTACATTTCGACTGCAAGCTCGTTTGTGCGCATTACGTCAGCGTGTTGCGAATGACGGGGGTCGTGCTATAGCTGCTAACGGACGACGACAATGCACATGTTCCTCGAGAAAGGAATCCGTGGTGGTGTGGCCCTGTGCGTCAAACGACATGCGGTGGCGAACAACGTCTATGCGCCTGAAACATATGATCCCAGCAAGTCTTCACACGGTACCTCGACGCAAACAACCTGTGCGCCTGGGCCACGTCGCTACCATTGCCAATACGCCACTTTCAGTGGACCGATGTGAATGTTGACATCATGTCCATTCCAGATGATGGGACGATCGGTTACATCCTGGAGGTGGGTGTCGTATATCATGCGAGCCTGCACGAGGAACGCCGTGATGTACTATTGCATCCCATCAACCAGTGCCTGCCGAGCTCGAAACAGCCAAATCTGATGTCGACGCTGGAAGATGAGAGCCGCTACATCGTCCATTACCGCAACCTGAAGCACGCTATGGAACACGGATTGGAGCTCATCAAGATTCACCGCATGCTGCAGTTCTAACAGAATGCATGGCTAAAGCCTTACATGGATTTAAATACTGCAAAGCGACAGGCGGCCACCAACGATTTCGAGAAAGAATATTTTAAATTAGCAAACAATGCAACTTTTGGCAAATTAATGGAAAACAAAAGAAAATAGCAATAGGTGGAATTAGTGTGTAATGAGAAACGACTAAATAAATGGGTGGCAAAACCGACATTTATAGACAGGACAATTGACAAAGAAAATTATTAATCATTCCCTGATTGGACTGCATCAATTTTTGACAAGTCCGTGCATGCAGGGTTTGCGGGGTTAACAAATCCAAAATGCTGATGTACAGTTTCCACTATGAAGTGATGATGGCCAGATAAGGAAAATACACTTAGCTCCTGTATACAGACACAGACTAATTCCTGTTCGAGATTAGAACACAGGACTTCAACAAGGCCATGGTTTCGGATGCAAACTTCATTTCAGAGTTTGACACCAGTGGCTGTCCCACGAACAACAAGAGCTTTTCATCAACCAACAAGAAGATAGTGGGCAAGTTCAAGGACGAGTGCGATGGGTCGATCATGACCGAATTCGTGGGGCTACGGGCGAAACTGTATACATGCAAATGCGGGGGAAAAGTCACGAAACGTACCAAGGGAATTTATAAATGCGTTGTAAAGAAAAAAACGTAAATTGAAGACTTTGCTGATGTTTTGAACAATCATACGAGCGTGAGGGTGAAAGTCCACGTAATTCACTCGCACCAGCATGTCCTGTATTNGTGGGCAAGTTCAAGGACGAGTGCGATGGGTCGATCATGACCGAATTCGTGGGGCTACGGGCGAAACTGTATACATGCAAATGCGGGGGAAAAGTCACGAAACGTACCAAGGGAATTTATAAATGCGTTGTAAAGAAAAAAACGTAAATTGAAGACTTTGCTGATGTTTTGAACAATCATACGAGCGTGAGGGTGAAAGTCCACGTAATTCACTCGCACCAGCATGTCCTGTATTCGTGGTGCATAAAGAATATGGCGCTACGATGCACAAATGCAAAGCGACTCATATGTAAAGATGATGTACGCACGCTTCTATACGGCTATTATAGTCCTAAGCTGGTCTTTGCATTTTGTCGTGTATTATTGTTTGTACATTATGTGTATGGATGTCTTCTGCATTTCGTTCAGTTTAATTTCTTGTACATATATATCCTCCGCATTTTCGTCTGTTTGTTCTATATTTTTGTACTTGTGTTCTCCACATTTTTACTTTTTTTATATATATGTTCAATGCATTTTCGTGCTATGTCTGCATTTCGTCGTTTGTGATTCTTAAATATTTTTAAATTTTTTGTTTATATTTCCTCTGCACTTGTATATTTTTCCTGTATTTTTGTACATATGTTCTCCACATTTGTGTGATTATTTCTGCTTTCAACTGTAGGGTTTTATGAACTGAAATTTAATGTTAGGTTTTTATGGTGGCTTCAGCAAAATTAATTTTTTGGCAAAAATTCGTGTCTTCAAAAATTATTACCTGGCTTCTAACCCGCCTGTGAATCATATGCTTGTGGATATGGTGTGAAACGATATTTTCCTGATATGAGAAAAATTATCAGAAAAAAAAGTAATGTTGTCTATGGTTACAAGTGGTTGATGCGCAGCCCGTCCTAAGTCGTGGAGCCGTGTTCGTGGTTAAAACATGTACACGATAAGTTTATAGTAAGTGGAAAGACTTAGTCAGCCAATCACATCTAGATTCGTGGTAAGAGAGCCTTGTTGGGGGGAAGGGTTTCGAAGCCTGCCGACTAATTAACGGGCACGCGTAATAGATTAATTAAATAACCAATATTAAAAATTCATATGGGTGGTTGTGGAGGAACCTACGGAAATTTAAGTTTTTTTAAGGTACGTTTTTTAAAAATAGCTTTCTAATAATTTTATAAAATGCATTTTAAATACATTTGTCTGTTTTTTATGAATGTTTTTGGAATTTTTCATATTTTTGGGTTTAACGTCCTTTAAGGTCATGGGCACGGGGTCAAGGTCAAGATCACGGACTAAAGTTAAGGTCAGCTATATTCAATATGGATTTTTGGTGACGTCACAACATGGCGACGTCCTAGCGCCTGGCGCATATCCCGATCCTCTTGTGCCAGACTTCTCCAATTAATTTTACTGATGTCCTCTTACCCGAAATATTTTGATCTATGGACAATATTTGAAGACATGTTGCAGAAATAAAAAGTTTTGTACTATGATTACTTAAAACTATAAACTCTCATACAAGCAAATTTTTTTTCTGCCGACTTTATAGGTATATAGATATTAATGTCTCAGCATCAACATATCTTTACAGACTGAATAAGATTCTCCGACAGGCAGATACATAAAAGGAATTGGCGCAGCCTCTATCAAGGAGCATCGCAGTGATATCGGAAAACATGGAAAAACGGAAGTCAGGATGGCCAGGAATGATACCCGCATCCTCCCGAATGTGAGTTTAGCATGTTAACCAATGCGTCACGCCGCTCATGCTAGTTGTTGACTAGAAGTTATTCAGTAACCAGTTTTTTACATGTTTTGCTTCACCTACCCTGGTGTAAAATTAACTCATTTTAAGCGAGGAAAAAAATATCACGTACCGTGTAGTATCAAAATACATAAGCTTTATTAGTTTTATTTATAAAATATGGGTGTGTGTATGGCATTGTTTTAGTTTACCGTCCTTCAGCAATTAACGGATTAATAAGAATGGCAATGAAAGGGATTGCTGTTCACAAAATTATATTCGTATTCACAGCCAGCAGAAATGACACAAGGGCCGTGAGATAGACGGTCCAGCTTGGGTGCAGTCTGAGAGAGGAAGATGAGCCAGGTCCTGTGGTGTCTTCGGTGCCACCTGCCGTAGACCCGAGTGGAGTAGAAGGACTCGAAGACGGCAGGGCAGGAGCTGAAGNGTGGTGTCTTCGGTGCCACCTGCCGTAGACCCGAGTGGAGTAGAAGGACTCGAAGACGGCAGGGCAGGAGCTGAAGCAGTTAGAGTCACAGTTGGAGCAGCTGTTGGAGACACGTACGAAGCAGAAGTTGAACGAGTAATTACACCATCAGTATGGGTGGTTGAAGGGATACTTGTGGTAACAGTACTTTGAGAAGCAGCGGTGGTAGTGGCTGGTGGTGTGGATGTAACAACAGCTCTGGTAGTTGAAGCAGTAGACGTTGCTGAAGCAGCTGTTGCGGTAGAAGTTGTAAGCACAGTCGTAGTCGGAGCAGGAGGTGTATAGGTTAAGGCTTCGCTGACGTCTAGCGTCTTCTCCTCGAGAATTTTCTCCAGTGCGGGTTCAGCGATGCTCTCAATATATGGGATTAGCTTCTTCTTGAAAACACCCCTAACTGCATCAGCGATCGCCAACTGCTGTTCTTCAGTCACGTTGTCCGAANGATTAGCTTCTTCTTGAAAACACCCCTAACTGCATCAGCGATCGCCAACTGCTGTTCTTCAGTCACGTTGTCCGAAGACATCGATGTCGGTATTACGTAACTGCAAAAAAAATCAATACATCAGATTTTACTGAGGAATTCTTCTATATAACCGAGCAATTTCGGTCCTTCAATACTGAATAACCAAAACGGATTAAAAAAACTCTGTCTAAATCCTGAAACAATGGAAGCTTGCTTCAATAAGTGAGGTAAAGAAAAATCATTGACTGCTTACAATTAATTAGTGGGGCTGAGCTTAACTGATTTAACAATTGATTGTCACTGTATTCCTTTGAATTCCACTCCTACAAAGGAGGTATTCAAAATCACTGCTTGCCACTCCTTCAAAGGAGGTATTCGAAATCACTGCTTGAGCACTGTTTTCTTCACGATGTCCTTATACTTTATCTGAAGTCTGTGTTTGCATGCCAGACACAGTGCTCAAACAGATCACATTTAATAGCTAACCAAGACAATTCTCGTAAAGACCGTCTTCTATATTGTCCCGAGACAAGATTTTGATGTTACAGAAGAATATGTAAGAACGCATTTAAAAAGCATATTATATCGTCTTCAAGCGCTTTCTTAAGTAAGGGAATATGTTTGCCTTCACTATGTTCACTGTGCGAACTACTTCATACTTGCTTCGTAGAATTGCGAAATGTCGGATAATAGAGAAAAGCGACGAGTCCGTAGATTGCAATAGTTATCACTAAAGTACAACACATATAGTCTGCGCCTTACGGAAAGTATGCCATATTTAAATATTTTAAAAATAAATTATTAGGAAATAATAAAGATTTATTTTTCAAGAGTTAGAAATATTTACTTGGATAAAAATGCTCTCTATTATATTGCCATTTCAGGTATATTCACAGTACATAAGCCGAATTACACGTGTCCTATTTAGAGGTAATAGTTGGCAGCTAGTCGATCCGCGAACGATTGATTTATTTCACGTATCTCGCCGAGTTTAGTCCATAACCATGGAAACGTCTTTTTTACAAATGGTGTTGAATTATTTTTGCAAAAGGAATATATTTATTTAACCTATTTCTAACACAACTCACTTATTATTGAAAGTGCTCATTTACGTATTAATTACTTATGTGTTAGGGAGAACCTATATAAAACTATGTGACATTCAAGATGCTAGGTTTTTGAAATTCTAACAACGAAAGGGTTATATTTGTTTTGAAAACTGTAGCAGCTAGTCTGGAGAATGTAACATCCTATTATTAATTGTGAATGGTTTGAGTGAAATGTGCCTTTTACGACTAGAGAATGTCATTAGCTGCCTCAGATAATAATTGATAAACTCGCAAATGAATGACCAGATTTACTTGTCTTCTTCACGTTAGTTCCAATCGAGCGTAGATGAGTAAGTAATCCTTGCTACTTGGTGTTCCTTTAAAAAATTACTCCACTTATTTGTGGAATTAGAATAACAAATTAGTTTGGTTAATATTTATTATAATATTTTATATAATGTATTGCATTAATATTGTTGAAACCTCAAGGTTAAAGCAATGAAATGAGATTTAATCAATGTATAACGACGAGTAACACAAAAATTGTTTCCAGATACGACTACGACAGATTCCCATTAGGAGTAATGGGCTATTGAAACTGCCTCTACAAAACTTTCCTTTCAAGTATGCAACTTAAAATGTAATATTTTATATAGCGTATTTATTTAAAAACATAAAAATACAGAAAAATTCATAATAAATGTACTTCGTCAAATTTTTCTCTTATTTGGGCGTGTAGAATAAAATAATCTGACTGAGAATCTAAACCTGAACAATCTGTTCATTAGTGAATTAAGGGCTTAGAACATGTTCATGTATATTTTCCGATGGATTTCGATTATCAATGTCTATACTGATCCCCATCCCCCACAACCCTACCCCTTTATTTTACTAAACACACAGCCGTTGCTAAGTTACAAAATATTTTACCAATGTTATTATTTTTCCTGGTATTTATGATTTCTTGGACCTGGACAGCCTGAAATGAACGATATTGTAATCAATTTTGCTTAGAGTAGGAACACAATGATTTTCGTGTAATGCGGATATGGTGCACAGTTAGTTAAGGTTTAACGAAAACTTTGATTCATAACGGAATTTTTAAATACAGTGAGGCCAGCCAGTTGCGAAAAGTAGTTACATACATGAATATAGTTTCATTTTAAAACAAGTGACAAATAAACTTATTTAATTCCNCATTCCGGCGTAGTAAAAATTATGGTAAGATTTGGCACGATTGTTACGCGTTTAAAACAATGACATAGTCTCGCTTAATCGTAGCCAGGTTGTAAATAGAAACGTTCCTTAAAATTAAATTTTTTTTAATTTGACAAAATAATTAAAAATGGGCAGAAAGACGTAATTTCGGATGACTTCCAAAAACGATTAGTTAACAATGAACAAGCTACATTAAAAAAATAAGTATGAAAGAATAAATGTTTATTGGGTTAATAATTTTTCATGCCAACATAACTATGGAAACACCAGAAATTTGAGTACATGAAGGGGCGAAGTGANGCCAGCCAGTTGCGAAAAGTAGTTACATACATGAATATAGTTTCATTTTAAAACAAGTGACAAATAAACTTATTTAATTCCGGCGTAGTACAAATTATGGTAAGATTTGGCACGATTGTTACGCGTTTATAACAATGACATAGTCTCGCTTAATCGTAGCCAGGTATTAAATAGAAACGTTCCTTAATATTGAATTTTTTTAAAATTTGACAAAATAATAAAAAATGGACAGAAAGACGTAATTTGGGGTGACTTACAAAAACGATTAGTTAACGATGAACAAGCTACATTAAAAAAATAAGTATGGAAGATTAAATGTATATTGGGTTAATAATTTTTCATGCCTTGTATTGATACCTTTGTGGTCTTTAAACTCATGTACTTCCCGCGAAGTGAATCCTTCGTTAAAAATGAGAAATTTACTTTTCCTTATTGCAGGGATAAACCTTATCTTAAAGCATTATCTTCTGGTTACAACAGGAAAATATTCTTCTTACACTGTTGGCATCAGCTCGAATCCCNCCTTATCTTAAAGCATTATCTTCTGGTTACAACAGGAAAATATTCTTCTTACACTGTTGGCATCAGCTCGAATCCCTCCAGTCTTGTTGTGGTGGCTGATGGGTTGGTTACGTTCGCCTCGATGATCATCCGTCCTTTCAAACCAGACATTTTCCCGCGGGTTTTGACAGAAGACTGCGAGTTGATTTCAAATTGCAAAATGTACTGTAAAGAGAAGAAACTAATGGAAACATGAACTTTCTCCGAGCAACTCTCTATGAAATCATACGCTAAAGAAAGTTGTGTTATTTTATTCCCATTTATAAGGCCGAGATACGGCCAACTGACAGTACACGTAAACGTCAGTTTATACTGGTTTCGAAATTTACGAACCAATGTAAGGAAATCATTTTAAACCGAGTTAACGTTTGACAAACGATCCACATGATATTAAACTATTCTGGATTTGAGAGGGGCTGACTTTCTTACCCAACTCATTGTTATTCCCTCGTTCCTAGAGAGGGAATAAGATTAAATGAAGTGGGAGTGAGTCAAGGGCGAAATGAAGACGTAAACTGTTCGGGATAAGAATGAGGAAACTGTCGCACATCAGTAGTGTCCATTACAACATCCACTTGAGCGTACCCGTCTACCGGAGCATGAAACTCATTTAGGTCAGCGGTTTGCCTCAGTGGCAAAATGCCCTCTTCTGTCATAGACTCCAGTGAACAGGGAACTCCGTGGACGAGTATTTTTATGTGGTCAATGAGACGTTTTTTTACGAGAGGATGGGGTTTTCTCCAGGCACTCCACTGTATCTCATCTGATGTCTTAAATTCTACAGGCTGGCTGTGAGCAGCAATATTGTCTTCCAGCTAAAGTAAATGGGTCTTACTAGTGTTATGTCCCTACCATAAGTGTTTATATTCAGCCTCTGAAGGTAAGGGAATGAATATTCTTGATTTTCTCTTAGACCATAATGGAATGCGATGTTTCGAAGTAGTGTACTGATGATCATCTCACCGATAAATCGTTGAGTTCCATCTCTGCGGTCACCCTGACTGAGCCGTTGCTTCTCAGGACTTCAGGATCAGCACTCTGGTACATGCCGGTGTTGACGGAGACATTACCTACCAGCAAGGCTGAGCCGACAGTTGCCTGTAGGACACAAGTTATTTACGTGTGACAAACTCGTGCTTTCGAACAATTCTACTGCACGGATTACAACACAGGACGACATTCATGACAACATAGTCGATGCTTTCAAAAAATGTATTGCTTGGAACCATGCGTGCTCTCCTTTTTTCAGAAAAATTAAGTTTCCCAGTCTGGTCCATACAAGGGACTGTNTATTGCTTGGAACCATGCGTGCTCTCCTTTTTTCAGAAAAATTAAGTTTCCCAGTCTGGTCCATACAAGGGACTGGGCATTCATCAGATTCTTTCTTTGAAGAATGAAAGCACACACAAACACATGTGCACACACCACACATTTACATGCACACAAACATATCAAACAGGTTGAAGCAAATTGTATAATTGCTGTAACTAAGAGTTTTTATCAGTTTCCTTCCAGTTATTACAGTTACTTAACTAATAACAAGTATTTACGTCGTGGTGTAATCCAGTTTGTCTACATTGACTGGATGGGTAATTTTACTATTAGCATTTATAAAATTAAATGTAAATTTAAAGAAGTGTTTTAGTCTTGGAAACAGCATCAACGCATCGCCACAGAGCTACGATCCGCCTACATATTGCCCTCATAATGCATGAAAATAATTTTACTCCTTACTATGTCCTGCAATGTCAGTTTTTCTTTAGAAGATGGTATACTATTAGGTTCAGAACAGCCAGTAGGTGTCAAACCGCGGTCTATTTATATATTAAACATAAATATCTAATTTTGTGAGGTTTGGCATGTCACAAAATAAGTTCGAGAAGTAGTTGTTATCTAACAAAATTTCATTAAATGTAAGTGCATTGTTGGTGAAAACAGTTCGTACCTGATAAAGTTCTTGATCGCTGTTTGTCATGGTGTACGGTTGCAACTCATGGGTGGAGAAACTTTCACCTGCTTTGCTCAGCAGGTCGTCAATGAACTTGTTGAGTTGTATAGTCTGGCTTGTTACCGGGTTACCGTCCATGTTGTAATTCTCCTCATCCTGGTTATCAGAAAAGGCTGCATTGCCTTCGTTCGATTTGTTGAGTCTGTCCCTGTTATCCTTCGTAGTTGCCATAACTTTTACAGTTGAAGTTATGCTGGTGACTGAGGTAACTGTAGACGCCTGTATGGTTTTAGCAGAATTTGTAACTCCTGGGGTTATCATTGTAGAAGTAGGCTCGCTTCTCGGAGTTGCACTTGTAGAGCTACCCGAAACTGAGGATATGCCTGTGCTTCCTTTTGAGAGAGCATCGTCTATGATGATTTTAATACGTTGCTGGAGATGAGGGATTACTTCTTCTTTCTGCGCTTGTAGAATGGCTTTGGTCACTTCCTCCTTGAATGTCTTGTCTTCTGGCGGAATGACCAACGTCACTTTCCTGAAAAATTTAACATGAACGATGTTCAGTGAAAAACCTTATTACAAGCTTTACATCAACTTTCTTGATAACAAGCCTTAAAATTAAAGCAGCTCAATTCTAATTCAAATTAACACCTTCCAACTGGAGTACGAAATGTGTGTTCGTCTAACTGCAAAGCGAAATGGAAGAACATATTTACTATTTTAAATTTTTACATTATATGATCTTTATTATGCGAGAGAGATATTCGAAGTAAGGCTTGCAAACTAATATGGCAGGTATTAATGGTATAGTCGGGGACGAAACCCAAACCTTACACTCAAAATATAATACATTAGGGAAGTTATGTGCGTATGAACGGTTATGTAATTACCTGCATGGAACCTTGTGATCGAATAAAACATTACTACGGAGATAACGCCATCGCAGAGCTGCGTTACCGAGGATGACACGGACAATGGATTTTAATTATAAACGAAAGCAAGTCAAGATAACATTTCTTGTCAGCTAGTGGTGGTTGGTTTTCGTGCATATTTTCATTTCATCGTCCGTAATTATTTAAACAGTAACGCCCATTGCAGGTACAAATTAAAGAATATATGGAACCTCTTAACTGCGTGCCGATATATCGAACCATCAGTGGCACCTTACATGCGATATTCGCACCTGTAAGACAAGATCAGCGTGACTACGATAAATGGAAATCAAGTGGAACTGGCTGCCATGCCCGATTAAAAAACCCTTTATAGTTTGTTTTGGCTTAATGTGTCATCGAATGTGAAGGTCGTTTGAACCCAGTGTCTCAGATAAATGGTATCATAGGAAGAAACTGTAATGGTCTGTATTAAGCAATGGGCAAGAGAGGATATGAACTATCCTGACCCGTATGTGGCCCACGCGTATCTTAGTAAATAAATGATCTAAGAATACGAATGTATCCCCAGGAAAGGTAAAAATTATCTATAAGCGCCACTTTTTGTTTTCACCCTACAAAATACTTTGAAAGAGAAAATAATAAGAAGAGTGAAAATCGGTTTCAAACATAAAATTCTTTTTTTGGGGGCTCTACTGTGCCGTTTTTCAAGGGAAACAAAAGAAAATTCAAATTGCCATCTCTATGGTTTGAACGCGTTTGATAATATCCTACTGATACGGATACATTTTTAGAGGAATTCAGCTACCAAGAAATGCATAGCGCAGCATTGGGAGGTCCTTTACATTGTTTTCTTATAGCCAGACCTGCTCCTGAATCGGATATTTTTGTGGTAGTCTATTCGCGGTTTTTTTGCCCTTTTTGAATCAAACCTATCAGAAATCACCAATGACGTGTTTGGTTGTTTCCTATTTTGGTCACATATTACAAACGTTCTATACATTTTTAAAAAAATAAAATTGCTTGATGTTTAGTTAAATAGCACTGTTACTTGTATTTTATGTAAAATGTATAGCATTCCAGTTATAATTAATTCGAATAAAAACAGTGATAAAACATGTGTGTTGGTAATGCCTAGTAAGGAATAGTTCCTATGCAAAATAATATTACATTCGGTCCGCACGACACCCATGCGTGGTTCATTTGGTGTAATTGTCTATACTTGGTGAAGCTTAGTTTGCACGAGGTGGAGGGATGTCCTGGCAGGGCTTCGTAAAAATGTGGAGTAACCGTGAATGGGTTATAAGTCGGGTACAGTCATATACTAAAGATGAGGGAGACCGATCTCTGTGGCTGCACACAATCAAACTGCGTGTCTCAGTATTGAACTGCTAGTCTGCCAACAGGACTAGTGGAAGCAGCGTGGATTGGATTTGCGGTTACAATACTGCATAGTAAACAAGTGATATGGCATGTTTGTATACTTCGTCAAACCAATTTTTGATGCGGTTTATTTGTATTCAAATAGGTTAAACTCTTTTATTAATGAAATAGTGCTTCTTATTTAATAATTAAAATACAACCAAACACGCTTATCGCTGTTCACCACGTGACTTTGACAGTTGAGTTCCTTTGGGGTAGGTCAATGTTGGGGTACATGCGCAGAAGACGTATAAGCGGTCTATTGTCTATAACTAAATCAGATTTAATCAATTCACGGAAACTTCACACTNCCTTTGGGGTAGGTCAATGTTGGGGTACATGCGCAGAAGACGTATAAGCGGTCTATTGTCTATAACTAAATCAGATTTAATCAATTCACGGATACTTCACACTTTTGCGAAGTCCTGACAGGATATCCCTCCACCTCTTGCAAACAAAGCTTAACAAGTATTGGAAATTACACCAAAGGAACAACGCATGAATGTCGAGCGCACTCAAAGTAATATTATTTAGCATAGACACTTTTTTTTACTAGGCATTACCAACACACACATTTTCTCACTTTTTTTATTCAAATTATTTATAAACCGAAAGCTATGCCTTATACATGAAATACAAGTAATAGTTTAAATTTAACTAAAAAAAAAGAACTTTAATTTTTTAAAAATGTATAAAACGTTTGTAATATGTGTCATCATTAGGAAACAACCAAACACGTGATACACGGGTTGATTTTTAAAATATTTGATACAAAACGTGTGAATAAACCGCGAATATACTATAAAAAAGACTATAAAGACTGCATATGACTCAGAACTCATTAAAAAGTGGTACACCAACTCAAGGCTGTTCTTGGAGGTGTTCGTCAGTTGCGGCCGCACATGGCCTCGCACCTAGGTGGGCCTCACGCCTAGGTGGCCCTCGCTCATTAGGCGGGCCTCGCGCCTAGGCGGGCCTCGTGCCTAGGCGGGCCTCGCGCCTAGGTGGGCCTCGTGCCTAGGCGGGCCTCACGCGTTGGTGGGCCTCGTGCCTAGGTGGGGCTCGCGCCTAGGTGGGGCTCACGCCTAGGTGGGCGTGAGAGAAATTGTAGCATTTATTATTCTAATTCTGGCGCAATGCTGCTTTCGATGCGTTATCGGTATTTTCATTATCGTGTTCTTATCACGATACTGAAAAATTTCCGGCCAAGTGTTTAACCTGTTCAGTGATTGTGTAGCGATTGTGGACACGTTGCACGTGGACGATATCTATCACCGGTGCTGTACACAGCAAAGGCAGCAGTTCTCAGTCACCCTTGCGGCTTGTTTGGTTTGTGCAATTTCCAAGCATCTTTGACGTTAAACGTTTAACGCCAAGGTCATCAAGCACGCAGAACGTTGTTTACTTGTTGCAAGACAAGCGCCGGTCATAATTACAGCGCACACAAAAAAATTACTTTAATGCAACATTTGAACTCGAAAATTAATGTGTGACAATACGGGTTAACCTTCTCGTTGGTACGCACTAATAAGTATTTGTGATGTGATAAAATAAGCTCTGTATGAATCGCTTCCAGCACGGGCAGGCACTGTTTCGTCATAACGTTCACCTTGATAAATTGCCGATATTTAAGCGGATAATTCACTTGTTGGGCGTTCTTAAGACCAATACCACATTTTTAATACCATAATTTCTTGGAATTTCTACAGCATAATTTACCCAATATAAGCTTTTCGCGGTTAAATTAACACCTTTGAAAGCCCTGTTAAGGGTCTTCTTCTCTGCTAATTTTGTATTCACTTGCCTCACGCAGAATAAATATTGCTGTGGACTTTTTCACTTAAATCATGTGTCGATCATGTGTTAATGTGAAATTTTAACGAACCTCTTCAAGGAAAAATTAGGTAAAGTACGCATGATAGTTGCGCCATAGGTACTCCAGAGTTCCGACATTTGACTTTATTTCTGCCAGTCATATCATGAAGACTGCATTACAATTGAATTCACAGAATAAGTCATAGGAAGGACATTAAAGAATCTAAAATACTCTCCGAACAGCATTAAAACTAGCAACTTTAAAATTATTAAATTTTTGATTAACATGTGCATATGTTTCAACTTTTTAGTGCCACGTTTTATATTCAGGATATATGTTAAATTTCTCTGTTGCTTGCGTGAGTCNGCATATGTTTCAACTTTTTAGTGCCACGTTTTATATTCAGGATATATGTTAAATTTCTCTGTTGCTTGCGTGAGTCGTCGCACTAGAATATATAGGGTGAAATAGAATAAAATATTTGTAAAATAGGTATAATAATAGTTCAATTTAATAATAAGTTTCGTTTATTTTAACAGAAATATGCATTGCTTGTATTACATGACACTTTTAGGCTGATTCCCGATTCCCTTCAAGTATACCTAAACATGTCCATACTTCGCCCCGCCATTGACGTCACTAAGTATATACTAGTGCCATCCTAATTCGTAGTATAGTACAAACAGCGTCTGTACTTTCCAAGTACACAAAGTTGCTTAATTGGTGGGTGAATTTATGTACTGGCAGCGGTCGCCATGTTTGTTTTCAAGAGGCCCCTACATAACCTATAATGGGAACTTTTTGTGGTTCTACTTACCCTCCGTCTTATTGCTCCACGAAGCGACCAATGTGCAACGTTACCTATGTATGTATAATAAACTAATTGTTACACACGACAAATGCATTATTGTTATTTTTTGTAACAACATCATAGACATAATCGTAACCAAAAGCAACCAACATATAACACAAAATGTTTATTTTCAGAAAAAACCATAGAGTTATTAGCTCAGAATGACAAAACACGTTCTTTCCAGTAGTTCGTACTATTTACGCAAGGTTGTGCGACGAGTCAAGTACAGCCAGAAAAAACCCGCCCCAATAGTCAGGGTAAGTGCACACAACGGCAGGTACAAATATGTATTAACTTAACAAGTATGTACTGACAATTGAGAAACAGCCTTAGTAAACAACCAAACACTTCGAACATAGACAGATTATTGAAAGGTTTGATTTAAAAAAAATGTGATTTGTAGACAGTGCTATTGTTCTAGGTTATTAATGGTGCATATGGCTCTAGTCGGAACACAAAACCTACGGCTCATCGGCTGTGTCAACGAAATGAGTGTCGTGTCAACATAAGTACAGCATGTATCAAAAAAATACTTGTTTGCAACTCGTGTAACCAGAAATTAATGTGTTGTACGTCAGAAAGGGTTTAAAGAACGAATTATAGTATTTGGAAATTTCATGAACCAGTATGATCTTATCTTCAGTAATATACATGTTTTTATATATGTATTATAGGTATTTAGTAACCTGTAAATCTACATTTGTTTATTTATAATGTTGGTAACATAATGGTATTTGTCATTTGTACTTGGGATTTTAATTTTATAATTTAATTATGCCTTTATTTATTTAATTTTAAATGTCATTATACCTGACGTGTAGGACCTTTGTACTTACTCAGTTGGCAGCAGGTGGAAGGTGGCTTTGCTGGAGGAAGTGTTCTTGGCCTCCACTTCGACGACAAGCTGTGCCGACAAGCCGGTCAGAGTCCCCGTCAGGTCACGAGGAGAGCTGAGAGAAGAGCCGTTGTCAACGTAGTAGCGGTACGAGAACTGGAAACCAACATTACAGGCGTTCAACCACAGCTAGAAACACTTCACATTTGTGCTATGCGTCAGTCTCCGTGAACTGAGGGTCAGAACTGTTATCTGCACGTCGTAAACCCCCGGGTGCGTAACTTCTACCACATTTCGTACTGACGTCACGGATTTAACTGAATGTTCCACTCGGGTAACAAAAACTAATCAGTTCAGTAACAGAGCGTTTTATTTTACTAGAACTCAAGCTATGAATTTCCACAGTTTATTTTTTCCATTGTTTCTAAGTACGAAATAATTTTTTTTAACGTAATCTTACAAACATTATTCTGCCAAAAAAAAAATCTGAAGAAGAAAGACCACGCTTATTTAAACACGGGATTCTCTATGGACGAAATTTTATACTCTGACATTGTTTACAATAATTAAAAACCACACCAAAGTTATGCTGTGTGCAGGAGTATATGCTTCCATCTCTTGGATGTAGAATGATATTAAGCTGCATTCAGACTGAGGACCATTCATAACACAACATAGTTTTCTGGTTTTTTTTTATTTGTCATAAGGATAGAAAGAGAACTTGCAAAAAGATCCTCTTATAAATTCTTTTTCGTTCTCAATTTTTCTTTGTTAAGGAATAATCCGAACATCAGAATTTTAAAAGGAAAAACTTGCTAACAACAATTTTCTAATTATTCCAGAATTTTTAATCATACAAAATTACTATGACTTGCAATGTGTAAGGGGCACACGGATATATAGAGGATGATTCTAAAATCGTGGGACAAACATTGAGGTGTGGTTGAGCTCACTAAAACAAACAATTATTGAATAGTGACGCGTTGAGGCACAAACACAAAAACATAACACACTAACGGAAACATAAAATGTTCATTAGCAGCATACTTAACGAGTGATTCCGTACAGACAATGTTAAAATAGTGGCTGGAAATGCATCCACCAACAGTCACGCATGCTTGGCGACCTCTACATATGGCGTGATTGGCTGACAACGGTGGCGTGCGTGAAATACCCGGCGTATTTGAATCTGTTCGCCAATCACTCCACCGACGCTATCAAGCTTGCATTACTGTCGGCGGTAGCAATTTTGAGCAATTATTATAAACATTGCTTTAAAAAGACATTAAGCGGTGACGTTGTAAATAAACAATGTGTTGGTTTTCATGTGTTATATTTTTGTGTTTGTGCCTCAACGCGTCACTCCCGCCCATATATTCCTATACAATAATTGTTTGTTTTAGTGAGCTCTACCAACCCTCAATATTTGTCCCATGATTTTAGAATCATCCTGTAGCGTAAACCTCCCGTCATCAGAAATTATCCGTAAAATTAAAATTTTGAGCTTTAAACTGAATTGTGGAAAAGCACACTAACCGTTCACCTTCAAACTGCATCTTAATTTAAGGCGTTTTAGAAGCAGCACCGCCTGTGAGTTAGTGAAGATATTTGGGTGGCTCGTGACATCGAGGTCTTGAGGGTCGATGAGGATGAAGCGAGGTGAGTATGGAGCAGCGCCAAAGTTCTAGGGTGGGGGGAGGGGGGATATACCGCCTGTGGCAGCGACCAATAGCTATGGCGGAAACAGTTTGGTTTTTCTATGAGACACGGCATTGGTTAGGGAAATACGGTGGAAGGGTGTTGCGTTAGAAAACATTAATATATAAGAGACTTGTAAAATAACTTTTTCCAGGCGAATGACTGAAGTACGGACCAAATGCCGAGAAACGTTTCGTTCGTGATTATTAAATGTATGCATTTTTCAAAGAATGGCAAATCTACCCTTTCCACCATCTACGTACGGTAAGATTACTTTGTTGGTTGAAGACTTCTGGATAGATGTACTAACTAAGGGTTTTTGCAGTCTTAATATTTTGCAAACACCACCAAAAAATCGCATTTATTTCAAAAAAATTCTTGGTTAATAGTTTAGCTAACTTTGGAGTTTTCACTTTGTATTCTCATATGCATTCAACAATATATACAAAAAAACGTACTACTTTTGCATGCGGACAGAGGTGAATATGATAATATCAAAAAAATTAGATATTACAATGATTTATTTTAGCTAGAAACTACTCTCTTATGTGCCCTACAAGACTTTTTATATCCTAAAATTAAAATATGGTTGCATCCTACACTCAGAATTAAGTATGGATTTTAGGAACTATCTAGACTGTTATAATAGGGATATACATATGATGAGTTGTTAGTAGCATCTAAATATTAACTGGAGAGTAATGCCAACACATCTCTTCGTTGTACTCCTGTCTGTGATTGTAGTTACTAGTGTGCATATGGTTGCTACAGCACAGCACTGCGGTCTGACTAACAAACAGGTAGTATCTCCAACAGAACCACTTTAACGGTCGGATTGTTTGTTCCCGTTACTGTCAGGCTCGTAATAACCTAACATTACTTTAAGCTTGCTGGTACATAATCTTGATCGTGGGTAGCATCAAAAGAATATTCTGTTAGATTATTACCTTTATGATTGTTTTGGGAAAAATCAAAATATTGTTGAAGTGGTTTTGTTGGAGGTACTATCTTTCTTGTAGTAGGAACACGGTATTCTGCTGTAGGAACCATATGAAGAGTAGCAAATACAATCACAGACAGGAATACAACAAACAGTTATGTCGGTATTACTATCTATGATAGCAATATTCAGATGGTACCTACAACGCAACATATGGTTGTCTCTACTTTAATAGTCTAGATGGTCTCTGTACGCATAGTATTTTTTCAGTGTAGCAGTTTCAACATAGCATCTACCCCACGATCTTAAACATTGGTCAAAATAACGTATTTTGATAACGAATTCTAAAAGGGACATAATTCTTTACTACTATTTCATTGTTAAAATTTCGTCAATTTATATTATGTAATTTTTTTAAACACATAAAATAAACTAAAATAATAAAAAAATTTATAAATCCTTGTTTTTTCTGTTTAGAATACAAAAATTTTATCATATACAGCTGATTCGTCTATTTCAACAAGCAAAATCAAACTGGCCTCAAAATAAAACATTTTTTAGCTAACAACTGGTGAATAAATTATATGTACCGAGAATCGTTACCAGTAGAGGTAAATGCACTGTGCATTAGTGGAAAGAGCCATTGAGACCATTAAATGTAGTCTCTGATTTAAGCGGTATGATTTCATTTATTTAAGTGCAGCAGTTTCATCATGTCTGCAGTCATATTTCTTTTACTTCGAGTGATTATCGTTCTTTCCTTCAAGATGATGCGAATGTTGCATATGGCTGTAAGACGGATGAGTATAGGGGCTGTTAACTAGACATTTGTAATGCTCCTTGAATAGCGTTAATTCCCTATAACTCCCCTTCGTACTTGCCAAAACACCTTTCACGTCGTAGTTCCTTTGCCAAATGGCCACCTCTCAACCCAAAACCCATAGCTATTCCCTTCACAGTTTTCCACAAAATCCTTTAAAAAAAAGTATTTCATGTTAGTTCAAGAAAAAAAGAGAAAGAAACTCTTTTCGAAATTATTTTGCGAAAGCGATTGGGTCTATTATACAGATACATCTTCATAACAAAGACTGGAAAAGAAAATAAAGACGTTTCGACGTATTAAATGTTTTTAGATATAATCATCTTATATGGAGCCGCTGTTAACGCGAGTACGCGAATGAACTTCACTGCAAATGACTAACTATTTATTATGTATATCCCCACTTACCGCGAACCATTTTCAAAGTCCCTGGAGTTTCAATTTTCACCATCTCAGTGCATTTTATGTCTATATTTGCGTGCCCGTAGCGCTATTTATATATAGAATCAAGTAGCGATCAGTTTGATTGTTCCACACATAGTAAAATATAGTTGTTAAAATCCAAAGAATTTAGTTATCAATAATTTTTATTCTTACCTAATTTACTGTGGCACACTTTTTGGTTTAGAATCTGTTGTACGAATCCTGAAAATTGTCATAGTATAACAAACAATTTCTAATGTCACATTCTTAAAAAATATTAGACTTGCTGACAACTATTACAATCCCCTATTCTCACTAGGTATTTGTTTACACAAGGTTGAGTTATATTCAGAGAAAGGGCTAAAATGTTTCTAAGGGGAACAAACCACACGCACACACACACACACACACGCCTGCACCAGGTGCTTCGACCCTCAGCCGATGACACAGCCAAAGTAGATTAAAAAAACACAACGATATTTTCTTCCAATCCTTAAAAAGCGTCAGTGATAGATAAGAGATTTGCCACTTCCAATTATATACTTATGTTAAATGGAACATTGATTCATTTTGAATCCTTACTCGTTTTATAACTCTTTATTTTACAAGAACCAAGAAAAATTTACCTGTTTTGGGTGCTATGCATGGAGCTTATAATGAAACTACTGCCTTCGAAATTGTATTCTGTAGTTTAGTACTAAGAATTATTTGCATCTATTGGATGACATGCCTGGAATGGAACTTAATAAAACTTTTTATTTCAAAAAATATTCTTTGGTTGGCATTTCTGGATGAACATTACTGCACACAATCAGATTTTATTGTTTGCAGAGCAACAAACACAGTGTCGGCGTAGAGTATTCTTCTGTGAAAAATGTACGTGGCATTGCAAAACAAGTACTGCCTGTGGAAAATGTACGTGGCATTGCAACACAAGTACTACCTGTGGAAAATGTATGTGTCATTGCAACACAAGTACTGCCTGTGGAAAATGTACGTGGCATTGCAACACTAGTACTGCCTCTGGAAAATGTATGTGTCATTTTAACACAAGTACTACATCTCACAAACGAAGGATATATCTGACATGAAATGAGCGGGAAAGCGCCATGTTCACGCGTTACACGGTAAAACAGACAGTCGCACTTGACGATGGTCAATGTCACGCGCTGTTCACAGCAACAGTCAAACGGGTAGCAACATGTTACGAGCTGTTGACTGTTGTGACTTTCTAATTTTTCAAATTCCTCTGTAGGTATTGCGAAAAGGACACACAATTATATGACCAAATTTGCCCCAAATGACTAAAGAAGATGCCGTGTAGGTAGTGGTAACTCCTCGTGAATAACCTGTATAAGAAAACTCCCGATTGCGATGTTTGAATTGAAGAATAGAAAGAAACCATTCAACGAAAATGTTAGTTGTTTTTAGATACACTATATACCACATTTCAATAGTAAGGTGCTATAACATAGGTCATCATTCTTTGCCCAACCTTAGAATGTTATTTCNTCAAATGAGATGGTGCCCCGTGAAAAATTCGAAAAAAATTTTTTTTTACCCATATAAGGACCACCCTACTATATACCACATTTCAATAGTAAGGTGCTATAACATAGGTCATCATTCTTTGCCCAACCTTAGAATGTTATTTCNACTATATACCACATTTCAATAGTAAGGTGCTATAACATAGGTCATCATTCTTTGCCCAACCTTAGAATGTTATTTCAGCCGTAAACACACTTTTTTTTGGCTCTGTAAACTGTGACGAGCAAAAGTACGGTGACTATGTAGGAGATGATTTTGTATACGTCCGTCCCCATTTTTTGTGCCGAAATTTCCAGAACTTTAGGTGACGTTCGCAAAAACGTTTCAAACTGCATTAGTCATATTCACTCGCGGAGTACTTTGAAGGAATCAATGGATGTATCCTAATTTCGTTAACCCACTCACGCATTTTACGATTGTAGTGTACGTTTCTTACATAGGGGACTTTCTTTGCCAAAACTGCAGAGATGGCATCAAAACACAAATTTTTGGTTTAGAATACTAGGTACGCTATTAATCTGTGTAAGTTCTGGTGTTATTTTAGATACCTACAGAATTCAAACAGTGTCCAGTTTTGGCCGCGCGGCTTAAAGTAAGGGGGTATTTAAAAATAATTATATATTTTAAACATTTTGCTTATTTAAAATTAAATATCATACCGTTTGTCTGTGTGTTTTCTTCAGACTGGNAATTATATATTTTAAACATTTTGCTTATTTAAAATTAAATATCATACCGTTTGTCTGTGTGTTTTCTTCAGACTGTGTGTGTTTCTGAAGAGCGGAACAAATCCTAGTTCTCTAACATTGTCTAAGGAAGCTTCTTGCGTGGTTTTTTTTTTAATTTCTTTGTTTTTTTTTCGTATTTGCACCATCCTCGTTAAAATAAAAAAATAAAGCAGTATGAATTGGTTAATGTTTGTAATTTTCTTTTTCTGTGTCCTTGGTAAGATCGTAATAGTGCATGGGTATGGGTGAACTAGTTTTGCAATGTACATGAATGAAAAAAAGTACCTCTTCAATTATTTTGGACTCAATAACTGTGGCTAAACTGATAGATCACCAGACAAATTAGTTTGCATGCTACCAACAGCACAATTTCAATAACAATTTTCATTGAAAGCAGGTAAAGTAATTAAATATCTATAAATTCCGTGTGATCGTGGATAACATAAGAACATCCAGGCATGTGTAGCATACGCAAACGTTTTCAAAGTTTGCAGAAGAAAATTTTCAAACAATCAGTTAAACACATACACTGACATGGTAACACTGGGAATCAAATAGAAACTGCAACTACACAAAAAAGACATATGATTAGTTTTCAAATAAATTTGTGTTATTGCTGAAGAAATATTATGTGTAAGTAAATGATGTGAAATGGTGAAACCAAACTGCAACATAGATACTGAGAAAAAATAATTCAAACCTTTTTAAAATGGAAAACCAATTATATGTTTCATTTAAGATAAATTTAATTTCTCCTTTGGCGTTAAATTTATAAAATGCCATTCAGTGAGAAAATCTTATGGATGTGGGGGAGGGTGATTTATGACTTTAGAAGTTCATTAAGAAATGATTGTGCCTCTACTGGCTAGCATGGATAAATTGCTTGTATTATTAGAAAATATGTTTTGGAATCATGAAGATAAGTTATTTCTTTAACACCACATATATATTAGAGTAGAATTTACATCACCTTTTTACGTTCAGGTATAAATATACTGTGTGTATTTGCGAGCGTGTACTGTAAAATTCAGGGTTATTAAAAACACTAGTTTATATCATATATTTGGTATTTTTTGTATATCTCCGTCTTGTAAACACAAAATATTTTACCTGGAGATCTACAAAAAATTGGCAACTATTTGCTAAATGAATTGTTTGTAAAACGTAAAAAAAGACTAATTTTTAATATCTGACAATAGCCAATACTGACTCATTTTTGTTCCAAATTTTATTTCTTATTTTTCTGTCCAAATTTTTTTTTCACACAGTGACTTACAACAAACTATTGCAAAGGCATATGTCAAAATTAATGTTACAGTCAAGATCCATTAAAAAATCCCATAATATCCACGGGTAGAAATTTTGCCAAAATTGTTTTAAAAAAATTAATTAAAATGTTTGTTTTTAAACTGGTTATAGTAAAAATGACAGTCATAATGTGTTACCATAGAGACGAAGAGAAAAAAAACTGCGTGTTACGAANAAAAAAAACTGCGTGTAACGGAGTTGGGCTGTGGACGTCGGTATCGGGGTTAACGCCCACATGTGTGTACATTCAGACGATGGCCGGGATGTCTTGTTGGATCTCCGGACACTTACCGACAAAGGCTTGAAGGAGATATTGGCGGTGAACACAGCGTACTTGCTGTCACACGTGACTGCGGAGTCGCCCGAGCGTGACCACGATGTGAGATTGTGCAGTTGGCCGTCCCGCAGTGACATCCATCCGTCACTGCTCTGCAACGAAACATTCCCTCATACAACCCCACTGTTTAAGAGTTTTCCTTCTTTTTACGGAAAAGTGTTGGTAAAAATTCTTATCCACAGTTGTCCGTAAACTCTTCGTAAAATTACGGAAACATAGATTTTCAAAAACAGACCTTCGAAAATTTCACAAATCTCTTCGTTAATTCATGGAACCTCTCCGTTAATTTCCTTGTTAGTTTTCTGTAACTCTAGTTTAAAATAAAAATAGATGATGGAAAAGTCCTTATTTTTTGTAACGTGGGTATTCTGCTGTACATAAAAAAGATATTTAAAAATGTTATAATGTGTTTCACTTCAGCAAGAATTGAACCGAGTCAATAAAATTACCATTTCACAACTCTTAATCATTCACCAAAAACTCTTACATAACGTCAGTGGCACAACGATAGTATTTCAAGAACAGTCACACGACCAAAATTTTCAATTTATATTAAAAATAGTGTATTTTAAGTATTGCTAAATGTTACAAATGCCTGATGCTCCTTTTTAATGTTTGAAATAATAGGTCTTTGTGTGTTGGACATCCTAACTGCCACAGAAATTATAGTTTTCTGCCTACAGTGGCGAAGGAAGCTTCGTGTAAACCCGGCAATGTTCGGTTCCGAAACACGAAGCTATAGAAAACACGAACATTTTCCGTATTTTGTATTTACGGACTTTATTCGGTTTTTCGTCATTACGGATTGCGTTTCCGTAAATTTGCTCTACATCACCGTAAAACATTCCTTAAATTTACGGAAATGGTTAGCAGTCCATAAACGTAAGAAAATGCTTTATACACTCTCCGTGTTATTGATCGCTAGAAGCAGCCAGCCTTTATATCCACGCTTTCCTTGCGTTTCTTGAAAAAGAGCGATTTGCATGACATAAAATCTACGGCAATAGCATTTCAGTCGCTACTTTTAAAAAAAGGATTGACAGATCACATCCGAATGTGTACATTTTATTTGGCATATATATCTCGTCCTGCTGCTCTCAATNTCTCATTTCAGTGAATTTAACATCATGCTTTGTTGAGATATTTACTACAAAACACAATAACTGTTATACTATTTGCACTTTTTTCGGGATTTTACCTACACATGAACAACGGAATAGATTTTTGGGCGATATATGTAGGGCCACAAAATATTCTTTAAAAATGTGTGTTAATTTTTTTACTCAATCGTTTAGTAAAGAAACATAATACAATAAGGTAAGTGAAAAATGTAACAAGAACGCTATATGAAATTGAAATTAACTTTATGCCACAGAATAGGTAAATGGGAATACATAATTTATTAGGATTACAGGACTGACTGTACATAATCTCTGCCCTTGAGAATACAGTATGGTGTGAAGCCCCCGCGTGCTACAATCAAAGCGCTTAAACGTCGTGGCATGGAATCAAAGAGGACCTGTATATGTTCCTGGGGAATCTCCCTTCACGCAGTTTGTATGCGAATCCACAAAGAATCAACAGTGGTGTCTGGAGGACCGTGAAAAACAAGTCGCCGACCAACCATATCCCAGACAAGTGCGATGGGCGACATACATGTCAGGTGAACGTGCAGGCCAGGGAAGCAGTGGTACTCGTCGTTCATTGAGGAAGGCTTGAACATTCCTCGCNACATGTCAGGTGAACGTGCAGGCCAGGGAAGCAGTGGTACTCGTCGTTCATTGAGGAAGGCTTGAACATTCCTCGCCACATGTGGCCGGCTATTGTGCTGCTGAAACATTGCAAGTAGAGTGGTCCGAAGAAGGGGCAGTACCTCGGGCTCTAAAACCACCCTGATGTAGCGGTTGCTGTTCAGATTGCCCTCAATGCATAGCAATCTAGATCGCATATTGTATCCAATGGCACACAAAATCATTACACTTGGCGTTTGNGCTATTGTGCTGCTGAAACATTGCAAGTGGAGTGGTCCGAAGAAGGGGCAGTACCTCGGGCTCTAAAACCACCCTTATGTAGCGGTTGCTGTTCAGATTGCCCTCAATGCATAGCAATCTAGATCGCATATTGTATCCAATGGCACACAAAANCTGTTCAGATTGCCCTCAATGCATAGCAATCTAGATCGCATATTGTATCCAATGGCACACAAAATCATTACACTTGGCGTTTGTAGGTTATGCCGCTCCACAATGCAGGCTGCTATATAGCGGTCACCACGGTGGCATCTAACATGTATGTGGCCGTCACTGTAGAACAGGGACTACATTTTGACACTCAGCACGCCAGTGACGGCGTTCACGTGCCCGTTGTAGTCTGAGGAGTTTGTGGTTTGTGGGCAATGGAAGCCGACGCAATCGCGCGCGTGCCACCAGTCCAGACTACAGAGGACGATGGCTAACCGTCGATGCAGACATGTTCATACCCTTTGCAGTGCTCCAGCGTCGAGCCAACACTGTATACGAGGCTGTACGGTCCATTACGGCCATGCGGACAAGATGGCGGTCATCCCGTGCTGTCGTCACATTGCGTGGTCCAGTACCCGCTCGTCGCTNGCTGTTCAGATTGCCCTCAATGCATAGCAATCTAGATCGCATATTGTATCCAATGGCACACAAAATCATTACACTTTGCGTTTGTAGGTTATGCCGCTCCACAATGCAGGCTGCTATATAGTGGTCACCACGGTGGCATATAACATGTATGTGGCCGTCACTGTAGAACAGGGACTACATTTTGACACTCAGCACGCCAGTGACGGCGTTCACGTGCCCGTTGTAGTCTGAGGCGTTTGTGGTTTGTGGGAAATGGAAGCCGACGCAATCGCGCGCGTGCCACCAGTCCAGACTACAGAGGACGATGGCTAACCTTCGATGCAGACATGTTCATACCCTTTGCAGTGCTCCAGCGTCGAGACAACACTGTATACGAGGCTGTACGGTCCGTNTACCCTTTGCAGTGCTCCAGCGTCGAGACAACACTGTATACGAGGCTGTACGGTCCGTTACGGCCATGCGGACAAGATGGCGGTCATCCCGTGCTGTCGTCACATTGCGTGGTCCAGTACCCGCTCGTCGCTACGTACGACCCTCTTCTATCCAGTGGTGCCACAAACGCATCACTGTCGTAGAAGCATGCCCTGTACGAGCCGGAATGTCATGGTATGACAACCCCGTTTCCCGGGAGACCGTACTTTCTGCCCCGTTTGAACTCACATGCTATCACGGCGCCCTTTGAGGTCGACGGGGCATACTGGCACTTGCTTTCACTTCGTTTGGTGCCTCTTCAGTGACTGAGCTTGACGTAACACTGACCTTCCCAATCACACACGAGAAGACGCTGTTGGACCTTTGTGTACGCCTTCTCTCTACATTCGTTATCAATTGTTGCTGGTACACTGTTCTACTCATCACTAATTTTGGAGTTTTTCGGGTCATTTTTTCTGGGTGTTGTAATTTTAACAAAAAATTCACAGGATAAGCATGTAAAATGTTTTTAGTGACAAATGAAAATCAGTCTTTTTTTATACTAGGAAGACACGAAAAAATCTTTATTTTCCGATGACATTAATGACTTATGGAGAATTTGAAAACCGTTCGAAATAACTCGGTTGCTAAAAATACAACTTCAGTCTTCGTTGAATCTAAGGCCTAGATTTTATCGAATAACGCCGGTCGATATTCTCCACGAACAGCAAGCATCGTATGTATGCAATGCTCGAGTGTACATAAAAAGTATAAAATAACATTTTAAAAACGAATTTTTTTTTTTTTAACTTTTGGAACTGATTTTTTTTTTTTACAGAATTCTTAATGCAATTACTGCAGTTCTAACCAGCTTAGATTAGTGGCAGCGAATGACTTTAGTCGCGTATTACTTCTGCGTTATGTCAGTAATATTAAGCGTTGGAATGACTGTTGAAATTGGCACTAATGTTTGAACATATGAGTGTACTAATGGTTTGTGCCATCGCCCGAGTTCTTGGAATGTTACGTTCCCCTCAAAAGCTACCACACACCAACTAGACGGCGGGCACTGTATATGGGCGCGTTCCTGGAGATGATTTAATATCTATGGCACAAATACTCAACGAAGGATACGCTTTAGCTTTTGATATTTTTGTCCTCATATAATTAATTTAAAAATTTTAAGGGACGGTTGAAAAATTAATGATCTGGGGAAAGTTTGAATAAAATTAAGGCTTTCCATGGGAATTTATGAGAAATGTTTTACAAATACATGGAAAAATATTTATAAGAATGTTTTAAAATATTTTTATGAATAAAGGAGTGAGAAATATTTGAGGAAAGCTTAAATTGTCGTGGTTTTAAGAATACTTACAAAAATTTAAGATATTACACAAATTATTCTCTTTTTTGGTTTTTGCATGGTTGGTAGTATTAACTAGGATCTGAATTTTTCTGCTCCATCTTTAATTTTTCAGCAATGGTGGACAATAGGCTTCTAAAAGAGCCTAAACTGTAATGTACCTCAACAGCCTTTTCGATTAAGGGAGTGTTTTCTACATTTTGAATTTGTTGGTCCTATTTACGGAAGTGACGAAATTGTAGTCAACTATGCTTGTAAAAGGCTGCACGGCATAACGTTTCACAACAGCCTGATTGTGATACTGTGTGTCACATACGTTCCGAATTTTTTTCTTTTGCTTCTGTTTGTAAGCGATTTCAAAATGGCAGCAACTTGTCTTACAAACCGTTACTAGAAGCTGTTCTAATAAGCCACATACACATTGTTTGGCGTCGTCTGTATATCCTATGTTCTGAATGTGATGCTCTGAGAGAAATATTTGTTACAGTCAACTAAATATTTGTTTATGTAGGACCCATATATATTGATCCTACACAAACAAATATTTTTTTGACTGTAACAAATGGCACATAAATAAATAAATAAATATATATATATATATATATACTTACGAGCCACGGCAAAATATTATTTTAAGGAAGCCAAACATGAACTGCTACTAAATTAATTTTTTTTCATCTAACAAAATACTCGGTTGAATTAAAAAAACTCCTGTATAGTGTCAAAATAAGTTACACTGTCAACAAAATATTTATTCGAATCAACTGTGTATATTTGTTTGGCAACCCATTTGTTGGCCATCATTCTAAAATACTGCTCTAGAGCAAGTTTGTATTTTTGTGACGATAAGGATAGTAATAGTGTTTTTTAGTTCATTAACTTATGCTTAATAATGGCACAAACATCTTAGTAAAACCAGTTCAACAGGAAACTAATAACGAGTAAAGCTGGAAAACTGACAATATTTGTTTACGCACGTTGTCCAGCACTTGAAATGTTTATATTTAAAATCATTTCTCTTTCTTCAGAAGTCACTTGAGCTGCGGTTGCTAGGACATAGCACGCAGGTTGAAACTCTCTAGATTAGAATTTCGGTCGGACTCCTAAGTATTTTATTCTAACCAAAACTGTTTAATGTACATAGAGACACACAAATCGTTTGTTGCACCAACCAAATCTTCGTTTGATGCAACCAAATAAGAACAACAAAATAAACTTGAATTCTACAGTAAAATATTTTATTGCCTCTACACAAAAAAAAATAATTAGTAAGCACCAATTTTTTTTTTCATTAGGCAAAACTTTTTCTCAGTGTGGATCTATCTTCTATGGTTCGAAAGTAGAGGCCAGCTATGCCTATAAAAATATTTAAAAGTCTTTCACTCCATATCTGTTTATTAAGTTTTGAGTTGCTGTGGCATATTCCAAGTTTCAAGTTCCCAAAGAATATAAGTAATGAGTACTTAAGAATATGGAGGTGTAATAGCCGGGTCCCTAGCCTCACGTGCCAAAAGAATGGCATCGCTCGCCGGTGTTATCTTGTTATATCGTCCGGCAATGAACGCCTTACAGAACAACTTCTCGCCAGCTGGCAGACCAGGCGATAGGGAAACGTCCGCAGCGCGCAGTAGCCAATCACGTACAAAACCACAGACACAGCCAATCAAAGGATGGGTGCGCTCTCATCAAAGTAACCGCCGTGCCATTTCGTCTCTGTGTAGTTATCTACTCTGTGTCTTGGCGGTCTATGAGGAAGGCCGACTAAGCCATTGAGTTTCAGGGCAATGAGGAATGAATGCTATGCCTGTGTCATGGTTCGTGGCAGGGCGTTGGTTATAGTCTGCTCACGGTCAACTCCTACTTTCTCGAATCCTGGCCAAATTTCTACTTTCAGGCTGTTCCACCGACTCATGCAAACAAAGCGTAACTAGTTCCACAAAATTACACTAAAATAACCAAGCACTACTTTCGCGCGCACTCAGTTTTACGATATTTTGAATTAGAACTATTTCTTACTAGGTGTCACCAACGCGCTTATTATCTCGCTGGTTTTATTTATATAAATATTAATAAAATAAATTTATTTAACGATAAAATTTAAGCATAGGTTCAGTTTAAATAAACACGATAACTTTATGTTAACAGAAGTAAAAAAACACTCTTCTGATATATGAGATACTTAAGAAACAACCAAACGCATTATATATGGGAGGATTTTTTCAAAGGTTCGATTAAAAAAATAGACTCAAACCATAGGGTTCGTTACCTGCAATGCCTATAACTAGTTAATAGAAGCTGAACAGCACAGTCGTATTCATCATACAAACCCACCATACATTTTAGTAAAAAAAAATTTCTTCAATTATTTAGTTACGATTTTTAAATAAATTTATTTATATAATAGATTTTATAACATTGTATATATAATAATATAAAAAATTAAGAAATGTGTAGTATTTTGCAAAAATTTATTTTCAACAGAAGACAAAGGCTCTTAAATAAAACAATTCCATTAATTTATTATAATAGAAAGATAGAGTATTTGACGCACTGGAGAAACTCTTTGAAATCGCCATCATGTTTTCTCACTGACGGAATTCACGAAGAACAAACTCGGTCAGTTCTGTTTTCTGTGTGTTTTCCTTCCTTCCACAGCGGTATACAGAATTAAAGGGGAGGTGAAAATTGGAGAGATCTTACCGGCCGAAAGTGTCTTGTATCAGGCGTGTGAAACACGCCTGAGGCATCGATTTCAGGTAAAACAAATAAGTTGAGCGGATTGCCGTGCGAAGTAAATTAGGGGCCAATCGCATTAAATGCTGCGCACCGATTTAATTGTTGTTACTTTTGGAAAGCCTTGAAGTGATTGGCTGGTGATCATGTAAACACTTTATTATTACGTAATTTTTCAAGAATTACTGTGTTCCTTGTCTCGAGTAATCTTGTGTGAAAGGCCCTAGGGGAGGATTGATATGTAACGACTGGCTTTGGCAAGACAGTGCCAAACGCGCCAAAAACAAACTCCGAGACCTGGCTGGAAGAAGTTGCGACAGGGGCAGGGCTGCACGTGACAGAATGTGTTATTCGTAACTGTGATAGGCTGTAACTAGCTTCCAGTGAGGCGGTACGCTAGGACGTAGTCACTGGGAGACAAGCTGCAGCTAAGTGACGGGTTCAGCGTTCAAATAAATGAATTGCCATGTTCATCTTAGTTGAGTAATCGATTCTAACCAAGACAGATTACTAACTTTTTTAAAATTGAGACCAGGCGGAATTTCAACTATTTATTAAATATTAAATTAAGTGTTAGAGTAAATGTACATTCAGATACAAAGTAGAATATATGCATTCGATAATGGGCTCAAAATTGTATTGTTAAAATTGCCAAAGTAAAGGAAAAATTAAATTTTTCTAAATGCGGTCATCACAGATATTAAATTATTTTAACTTTTATTTTAGTTTTGTGTTAAGTTTACGAAGACTGGCGTTGTTTAATGAGAAAAAAAACATTTCATTCCGTACTTAATGATTATGACGGTGCACTTTTATGGAATTCTGCAAAAAATAGTCGTACAGTAACAGCTACGTTTAAAAATTATTATTTTAAGTGGCTTTCTAATTGATAAAATAACGTAAAATATTAAAAACTGCCGGTCTGATTCGCATGGAATCACTGTTATTTATAAACTCGTGAAAATTAAGCAATCTAGTAAACGATTATAGCATTCTACGTGACAATCCCCGAAGCCAATCAATTATTGATAATGATGTTAATTTCTGTATATATTGGGTTCTGAACTTTCGGACAGCCGGCGGTAAAATTCCATTTGTTTCCAGCCATGCCCACATATTCACAATAAATTAAAAAATCCTTATACTTTTCCTTTAATATATATTCACTACGTAGTAAAAATCAGTTTATTTTACATCGGAAAGTTTTCTGTGTAGCTGATGAATACATATATTACACTTTTACGTTCATGTGCTGCGGAAAAGATAACCAGTTCAATATACAGAGCTTTTCATCTACAGTCACAAATACGATACTGAGAGTGTGAAGCTTGTAAAACAGTTCTTTCAAATCCCATTGAAATGGAAATAACTTTGTCGTTGTAGGTTTCAATTCTTCCACCAGATAAAAGAGATTTTCATTGCTCGATATCCATGCTGTTGGCGAGAACCTTGGTTTGAATTCTAAAATTAATTTAGCTTTCTAAAATACTTCGGTATTATTACCAACACTCTAGTTCACCGATATAATTGCCAATTTTGTCCATGTACAATCATGTACAGTCAATATATGTATATTTCTGAATTCAAGTGGGCTTTTAAAATGCCTACTTCTAAATTATTTTAACTCAATTTATAAGAATATTTTTCACTGTGCAGCTAGCAAGTCAAAGCTGCCATATGAAAACACGACTTGTAACAGAGAGATATCTAAACACTAGATAATCTTATTGCTGACATTCTTATTGAAGGTGCTGGAGACAGCTGCACTCACCTGTATTAGATCCAAGCGGTAATTGCTCAGGTTGTAGAAGAGCGACAAGCCATCGGCGTTCACATCGCTGAGCCGGTCGTTTATAAATTGACGGAACTGAGTCGCAAGTCTGCGAAAAGAAATATTTACATTTTACATATCTGCAGAAATTCAGTGTAGAAATCTGTGTTCGCTATCAGTTGAACACTTCTGAAAGCCCCGTTTAATTATATTCCAGTTGAGACAATATTTTTTCCTTCCAACACGACAATTATTTAACAGCCTAGCAACTATTAGAAACGCTGTGAATATTTTAGAAATGTACATATGTTACCAGTACTCTAAATATGTCTATAACATTAATAAAACCAAAAAAATCTGTTCAATCTCATACCAGCTTTGAGCATTACACTTTTGACAAAGCCACTTCCCTTATTTCGTTGCCAACTTCACATAAAGAAAGCTAGATAATGTTTTTACAAAACTCTACGTAGTAGGAGCCGAAAATATATTTCGGAGGTTGATTCAGAATTTTATTAAATCACAATGCAGGAAAAATACACTGCACGTGTCGGATAAACAAAATTACAAATTCTATGTCTCCTCCCCGCTGGAATAATATATTTGGAAATTTTCTGAAACTGTTGGTTGCCAAATTAGCAAAACATTCGAAAATAGTAGATGCACTATAATGTCCTTTGAGTTTACTTTTCTGTAGCAGGGATACCTTGGCCGCATCTGAAACACGTTGACGGTAGTTAGTAGTGGATTAACGTCTTGTAGATTGCGAGGTCATTGCATATGGACAATATGGCTTTGAAAATTATTATATATAATTTTTACGGTTAACTGGGGATTTTTTCAATCAACCAGTCTCGTCGACGTCAAAGGGCGCCATATTAGCACGTGAGTGAGTTATAACGGAGCAGAATGATCGGTCTCCGGGAAACGGGTTTTTCGTACGGTGGCATTCCGTCTCGTACAGGGCATGCTGCTACGACAGTGAAGTGTGTATGGAACCAGTTTATAGAAGAGGGTCGCACACAACGACGAGAGGGTATTGGACCATGCAAAGTGACCACGGCACGAGATGGCCACCATCTTGTCCGCATGGCCTTAACGCACACTGTACAACCTCGTCCACAGTCTTGGCTCGACACTAGAGCACTGCAAAGGATGTGGACCTGTCTGCATCGATGGTTAGACTCCGTCTGCTGTAGTCTGGACTGGTGGCATGCATGCAATTGCGTCGGCGGCCATTGTCCAGAAACAAGCGCTTCAGACTGCAATGGGCACTCGAACGCCGTCGCTGGCGTGCTGAGTGGTTAAATATGGTGTTTTCAAANACAAGCGCTTCAGACTGCAATGGGCACTCGAACGCCGTCGCTGGCGTGCTGAGTGGTTAAATATGGTGTTTTCAAACGAATCCCGCTGCAACATGTCCTACAGTGATGGCCGCGTACATGTTAGACGCTACCGTGGTGACCGCAATCTGGCAGACTGCATTGTGGAGCGGCATAACGGACAAACGCCAAGCGTGATGATTTGTGTCACCATTGTATACAACATGCGATCTCGGCTCCTACTTATTGAGGACAATCTCAACAGCAGCCGCTACATCAGGGAGGTTTAAGAGCCCGAGGTACTGCACCTCCTTCAGGCGACTCCACATGCCATATTTCATCAGGACAATGCCCGGCCACATGTGGCGAGGAATGTGCCAGTCTTCTTCAATGAGCGACAGGTACCAGGGCTTCCCTGGCCTGCATGCTCGCCTGACATGTCGCTCGTAGAACATGCCTGGGATATGGTTGGTCGGCGACATGTTCGTCACACCTCCAGCAACCACTGTTGATGCTTTTTGGACTCGCATACAAACTGCTTGGAAGAAGATTCCGCAGGAATATACACACGTCCTCTTTGATTCCAAGCCGTAACGTTTAGGGTCTCTGATTGCAGTACGTGGGGGCTTCACTCCATACTGAATTCTCAAGGACAGAGATTATGTAGAGTGCTGTAATCGTAATCAATTGTGTGTTGTTATGTACCTTATCTGTGGTATGAAGTTAGTTTTAATCACATGTATCCTTCCTTCTTGGTGTTGCATTTGTCATCAACGTTAGTATAAATATTTATTTATTTATTTATACACACCATACTTATCTATACCATCATGTAGTCCTAAACTTTTTTAACACCATTACAATAACTTACAAAAAATTAAATTTTAAAAATTAAATTTAGATATCTTTAGATTACTGGTGTACTTATTTGAAGCATTTTGAACGTAAGAGGAATAGCTAATGTTTTGTGTTTTCGTTGTATATTTCTGAGCACATTTTACTGCTTCAGCAGATAAAATTTTTCTTAACGCCACGTCATTACAGCATTTTTGATCGACCGACAGGGAATTCCCATCGCTGGAGAAATAGTAGTTGAATGAGTTGGTGTTAAATTTTAAAAAAGTCTCATTTTTAATCAAATCTAAATTACGTAACTAAATCGTCATTCTCTTCAGATGCACCTTACAGATTTCTTTTGGAAAGAGGATATCCGACAAATTGCAGAATACATTTTGTACATTTGTGACGTTCACAGCTTATCCCCTTCGGACGTGTGTGCTAAGAAAGTCTACATTTCACAGTCAATAAAATATCAGAGCTGGACATTTAGTGCGCGGTTTCTCTTCGACGGAACTGACATCCACACCTATCTTTACCAAAAATTCTCACGAAATGTTCTTTCCGATAATTCAGTTTTCGATCATATGAAACGGAGGTGAACACTTCCTCTTCAATTTGCTATATATTACCTACACATATGTTCAAGTATTTACATTTATAGTAACTATGTACACATTTGCGTAGTAACATTAGTCACACGTAAAGGAATATGCAACTGTTCCCATTGTTATTTATATGTGCATATGAAATGTTATTAATTTTATAAATAACATCGTCCTTCATTTCGACATCAACATTATTGACTTAACATATCATGTAACTATCCTTGGTTCGGAATATTTCCGCAAAGGAGATTTTAACTACGACGTCCCTAAAAAGGGCATTTTAATAGATGTTGCCATCCATATTAGTAAGCTTTAGAGTTCTTATGAGGAATCTGAGATACTCGTCCACACAAATACTGGCAAATGGAGCGGCAATCGTGTCTAGTGAAGAAGCCAGCCTGTTCTTCATCTCTGCAACGACGTATTGGTTTTTATTCACTTATTTATTATATTTTACTACCGTTCATATTTTAATGAGTATAAGTTGAACAAAGAAAATATATTTACTATAAGAAAAGGCCGTGGTGGTGTAGTGGTCAGACTGCTCGTCTCCCACCAAGGCCAACCGGGTTCGATTCCTGGAGGGGTTGCTCCCGGATTTTCACATGTGTGGAATCGGAGATCTTCCGTTTCTCCCGCTCTTGCATTCCGGCGCTGCTCCATACTCACCTCACTTCACCCTCAGCAGATTTCAAGACTTCGATGTTAAAATCCGCCCAAATTTCTCCACTCCAATTTACTAAATTTGTAAGATGTTTACCTAACTTCACAGTTTGAGATTACTGTCGCGTGAATAAAGTGACTAAGACTATGGAAATGGAAATGTTAAATTTTCCTGAGATGGAAAAATTAATAATGTGCACACAATTATCAAGGCTTTCGAAAATGCTCAGTTCAATGTGAATAGCCTACAGTTATGTTTTATAACAATACGCACATCTGAATGGTACCCATTATTACCAGAGACACCGGGAAATGCCAACATTTTTTGAGAAATCATGTCCATGAAAACACTGTAATGATTTCTTACCAATCACAAACAGTTCAGTATTATAACAGAATAATTTTACTTGGCCAAATTATTTGGGAAAGTAGCTTTATACACACACGACAACAATAATGAAAGGAAGATTTCCGAAAAATGCACAGTGCGTTGAAACTTTAAGATACCGTCTTTTTTCTCGCAATAAACGATCGTCCCTATTCATTATTTATATTAAAGAAAGCAACCGTCCATATTTCTGTCCTTTGGTCGTTATAAATTAACAAACGTTTTCCTATATGGAAATGAACTGAAACCAGATTTTGCTATATTAATGATCAGCCTATAAAATTGGTTAAAATTTCAGTTTCTCTAGTAAACCGAGGTAAACATGTATAGAAATAAACAAATTAAAGGCATGAAACGAGATAATAATGCAATGCACTAGCAGTGAAATAATTCTAATGTCAGCACTTACTTTAATATACATTTTACCATGTACAGTGCATTAACTAAAGGGTGTGAAGGCGCGAAAGCAAAGAGGGTACTTCGCTATACTCCATTCACGGCTACCTCCAACTTTTCTGAAGCTCTGCTAATGTTCTACTTCCAGGATATTTCTCCGCTTCATGTAAACCAAGGTTAGAAAACTACACCAGACGGCCAACGCACTGTATCCGTGCGCGCTCAATGTATTAATATTTTGCATAAGAACTATTTCTCACGAGGCATTGCTAACACACGTGTTTTATCTCTGTCTTTATTCATATTAGTAATTGATGTAATAATATAATTTATAGATAAAATATAAGTAGAAGTTAAATGTAACCAAATTTAAGGTACCGTTATGTTAATACAAGTATACGCCGTTNGTGTTTTATCTCTGTCTTTATTCATATTAGTAATTGATGTAATAATATAATTTATAGATAAAATATAAGTAGAAGTAAAATGTAACCAAATTTAAGGTACCGTTATGTTAATACAAGTATACGCCGTTTTAATACACGCCATATTTAGGAAACAACCAACTACGACAAAGATGGGGTGTTTTTTCAAAGGTTTGATTTCAAAAGCGTGTTGAAATCACGAATAGACTTTAGATGTCGGAAACAGGATATGCAACAATTACTGCTGCCAAATTATGAGGCCATTTTAATGATACCAATGTACTATGATGTATAAATACCACAAGATGGTACCGTGTTCTTATTTGCGTCCCTTAACATATATAACATTCGAGAAAATTATGTAGGAAAAACATTGCTTCCACAACGGTCTGTATATGCCATGAAGACAACAACATTACATTTACTGCTGCACTTTACTTTTGGTAACCATGTCATTTCACTTGTCCACTGAGTACTCAACATATACACTGAAAAATACTTGTTGAGGAAGGTATAAAATCTTCATGTGCACATATAACTTCAGTGATATTAACATATAGTAAATTGTCAATACGTATCCTCAGTCTCGCAAATAAAGTTTTCACTACCGCACTGTTATTAAATGTCAAAATTTTCATATTAAGGAAAGGCGTAAATTGATTTGAAATATGACAGATAAAACAATAAGCTACAGTCCGTATAGCATATGAGTACTGTATCGAAAAAAAAAATGTTTTATATATTTCTGTTTTAAAAAAGGGGGTGAAATATAGCTACTACTAAAAGTAAGTAAGTAGAAAATCGTTATGTCAAACATTAAACACGGTTAGGTGAGAGCATTACGTAGGTCTCGTGTCGTGAATATTGTGGACGTTGTTTAAATGAACCACAGCAATTAATATTTTACGTCATATTCTCTTAGAAGTGTATGCCAGTAAAGACCACTCTACTGCATTAAGTATAATGTTAGATACGGCTTTATAAAAATATTATAACTTCAAACAATCCTTTATAGTGGCTATCATAACAAAAAATACAACAAAACAAAAGATAATTATATGATTTTTCGAAATCTTCGAATTTATTTGGAGAAATGTGGACACAATATAAAATTTTACTTGAAATGGCACATTTTAACACGAATGTCAAAGTTTCGCTAGAACAACAGGAATTAGAAGGGTAAGAGAATATTTTCATTCCATGCCGAGACGGCTCTCGCCAAATATACCAAACATATCGTCTTATTTTAAGTAGCGAACAATTGTTACCTTTGTAATGAACTGTGATCAGGCCTTAGCTGGACGGCCTGTCTGATCACACCTTCAAAAATGACTCCAGGACGCGAGCTGTGATTGCTGAAATACCTTGTGAAAGNTAGCGAACAATTGTTACCTTTGTAATGAACTGTGATCAGGCCTTAGCTGGACGGCCTGTCTGATCACACCTTCAAACATGACTCCAGGACGCGAGCTGTGATTGCTGAAATACCTTGTGAAAGGCAGAAAGCGGAAACCCCCTCCACCGGCCAGTAAACGGGGCCGTAAGCTTACACAACACGCCCGACGTAGGACAGTGTAACCCTAAGAACGGCGTCTTTTTTCATCGGGGCATCGGACCAAGAGGACTTCTGGAGATGGATGTGTCCGGCCGTTGCCAACCGCTGCCTTAATCAGCGATTGGCAAAGTGGACAAGTTGGGGTTATCCAGTTAGGCAGGGTTCGTTATTAGAATTAGCTAACGTCGTGGTATTTATTTTGAAGCTCCTCGGAGTTATGTTTGTAGTTAAATAATTATTGTATCTTTATTCTTAAATTAAATCAACGTCTGTCTTATATTGTTTTTCTCCACCTTAATTATTATGTACTAAGACNTTCATCGGGGCATCGGACCAAGAGGACTTCTGGAGATGGATGTGTCCGGCCGTTGCCAACCGCTGCCTTAATCAGCCATCGGCAAAGTGGACAAGGTGGGGTTATCCAGTTAGGCAGGGTTCGTTATTAGAATTAGCTAACGTCGTGGTATTTATTTTGAAGCTCCTCGGAGTTATGTTTGTAGTTAAATAATTATTGTATCTTTATTCTTAAATTAAATCAACGTCTGTCTTATATTGTTTTGCTCCACCTTAATTATTATGTACTAAGCCCCGATATCACTTTTTGGCATGAAATAATCATAAATCATAGCCTAACACCCTAATTTGTGTATTGCTAACAAATTCAACACTTGCTCAAGTCTAAAAGCTACTGACAGCAAAATCTGAAATTTATTCTGTCGGTGTATATAACGTGGAAAATTCTATGACTTGAAATTTTGATTTAAGTGAAAACCAATGTATTTGTAAGTAATGTCATTCGTCAGCCACGACAATGGCTATCCAATCTTCAGCGATTATCTTAATCTGTTATCAAGTCTGTAGAATAATTCCTATTGTTATCTAATCACCTGTAAATTAAACACTAGACTGTGACATGAGAAAACGCGTGCAAACATCATGTGAGATTCAAATCTTACTTTTAGAAAAAAGTTAATTACTCTTACATGTGTCTATAAGTTAATAAATATTTGTGATTTTAAACGATTTTAAAGTGTCTGAAAACATGAATAATCTCTGAATTTTGGAAGATTTGTGGCATGACTGAACTATTTCGTTGCTGAAAAAATGTGTAATTTAATAAATATTATTGTTCAACTCGGTAATGTTTCACTTCTTAAAGCTCCCGTGAGGTTTCTTTCAATTTTTACACTTGATAGTGGAAAATTCAACTTCCTTATTTTGTTCTAACGCGATGCGATATTTCGCTGCTCGGTTAAATCTTCGTTTTCCCGTGAATAGTGAACTGTTTCCCCAGTATTCGATCATTACAAACAATTAAAAAAAAATTAAATTAAGTCTGAAACTGTGAACAGTGCAACACATCATCTGAACTTCCCTGCCAAATAAAAACAAAAATGCTCCTTTGCAGTCATGCATATCGTGTATAACCTTTAAGTTAAGTTCGATTTCTTTACCAAACATTTTCAATGCTAACCTGAGAATAGCACAGTTGTAAGTAATTATTTCACATAGCTTATTATTATTGGTCGTATAGTAGATTGCTGACTGGCTGTTCTCCGAGAATGTAACTGATAAATAGTATTAAGGTGTTTTCTGTTTAGTGAGCACTTTTGAAAACAACCTTTGAATAATTTTTCGTCCATAACTGCATTTATTTTAACGAACACACTGACTTACTAGCTCCCAGTAGATTTAGTAGTTATGAAGAAAATGTATTTCCACTTTTTAATATTTTATTAAAAGTGTCGTGTTTAAATTTGTAGACACTGAATTTACCTGGTTCCGTTTTTACTTTTTCTATGCACAAATTACTTAAAGTCGCAGGCCAATGGAATTAAGAGCTGTGAAAGGATCCAAATTGGGCAGTAATTGAGATCCTGAGAAAAGCTAAAATAACGAGGCAAGTTAGCAGCGAACAGCATATATAAACTTGCAGTGGAGTAAAGGCGAAACTATTCTAAGCCAGGCATAGTGCGACCAATTAAAAGACAGCAGCAAAGTTCTCAGTACACCAGATTGAAGTTACTGATAGGAATGAGTTTACGTAGTTGAGGCTTGCCAATAAAATTGAATCACGCCAAGTTGTTACTCCAATTAAACGTTAGGAGACATTTATGTATAATTGTGGAGTTATATGTAAAAAGGGCGTACAAAACCAATTTATATTTTGAGAAAACCGGCTCCAAATATTTTGCATGCCATTATACCACAAAACTCTCAACGTTGGATCCCCTAACAAAATATTTTTAGTGATCTCTCACTTACTATATCATGTTGAATTTACAACATTGTAAGAAAATATTTAATAAATGAGCAATTAATTATACATATGCATATTCCCTTTATCGTGACATGACTTTCGCACTTATTGCATGGATATAGCTATGGTTTGAGAGTATTGTATTTGGTTAAAAATGTTAAAATACATATTATTTGTTTAATTTAAGTATATTCTGTAACACAATATACTTTAATACTAGTAAAAATATTATTAACATGAAATAGGGGAAAAAAACTTGTCCTAATAAAACACATTCTGAAGCCAAATGCAATCATTATTGACATGAGATTTTACGCACGTACAGAACACACCACGGATAATGTAAAAATAACATCTTCCTAATAAAGGCGTGTACGGGTATAAGCCATTTTCACATAGATCTCCTCAATTTCCTGGTGGTATATTTTATTTGTCTTAATGACCAACTCAAGAAACCAAATTTTAGCATCTGATCATCCTAAGAAAATTTGGGATAGACCTTCCTCTCTGTGCACCGAATTTCAACATACTCGATACTCTTATAGCATTTAGTGAGACCGCCGATTTTTCACTTTTGTAAATGCTTGATTTTTTTGCGGTTGCCATTTAAAATAGTACGTCGAGAGTTTAAACTGTCGGCTTTAAATTTAGAAACTCAAATACTCATTAGGTCACCATTTTTTAAAATAGCATCACTAAATAAAATGCTTATTTCACTTCAAGTCATGGGAAACACTCAACGTGTTCGCGCCAAACTCCGCAAATCTGTAGCGCAAATGAAGGTCACCTAAACGTTTATAATTTGATATATAATACATTTATTTTTCAAGGTTGCGACTTTATTAGTATTTTATATTGATACGTCATGTCTATCTAACATTTACACCTATTCCAGACAAACTTCTTATTCTGGAAAAACATTGCATGTTCTAAGTTTGCTAATTGTTAACATCTCATATTGGCAATTTTTTTGTTGTTAAAGTATTTATATAATAATTTTTATGGAAGTAAGGAAATCAATTCAAACAAATAATACGTACAAAATTCTCTCCGGCAGAAGTCATAGTTAAGAAAACCTTAAATGTATACGTTACTTATTTCTAAAGTTACTGTTATTATACTTTGTGTTACATACTCTATGGTAAGAAATGTTTAACTGATTATAACCCAATTTGGAGTGTTTAAAGTTATTATTGCGTAGACAAATTAAACTACGTGTTACCTTCTTTAGCCCTCCATATCAAAAAATTATATATATTAATAACTAAAATTATCTTCTGGACTGCATGCCGTCGCATTCTGCATTAAAATCGTACTTCAGAATGCCACCTACACTTTTGCAGACTCTTATTTTTTAAATCGCTGTCTTACTTTTATGGGGTGTATGCTATATATCACGTAAAATTTCATGAATTTAAATTAAATTTGTTTTACTGATTTTGTGCAATAAATTTACTAAGCAATTTTGGAAGAACGTGATGGCAATAAGCGGTTTTATTGTCCAAAACTATATATCCTGTACTTATTGACCGATTACTACGCTATATGGATAATGATTCATCCTTATTTGTACACAAGAGCATTTTAGTTAAGTATCTCATCAAAATTACTTAGATTAATTGTTCATATGTGTAACTTTATTGTTTTGAGATCGTACCTCACAATGTTGCAACGACCAGTTCCATTCGGCAAATGTAAATAGGAGAACATATTCAAAACACAATGAAAAATGCAGAGGCATTATGCTTGATAATATCACTTCATAAACCTAAACTCAGAGAACAAAAAATTATTATTACTTTATTTATTACCACAGAAAAAAATTGTCACTTGCGGTAATTCACTGCCTAAATTATAATTCCTAAAAACATGTAGAATATATTTCTTCTAGCATTCATATTAATATGACTTGCTAAGAAACTGGGTGTACGTGTTAAATAAATTAATGACATGTTATTATATAATAATATTAAAATATTCATTATATTAAAGTTTTGGTGCATATAATTTGTGATTTTTTCTAATTTTTGTTTCCAATTTGTTTTTCAGGGCGCCGGCTACGTAACTTTTGACGAAAAAATCTCAGCCGTTGTCTGATTAGAGTTAACTTAAAATTTCTAAAAACACTGCATGGTCACATCTTCCAGCTATTGCATATCCTTCCGAATGTTGCATAGCATTCGGCATGTTCCATATCCATCCGCATGTTGACTGTTCTTCAGCAAAATGTGAAAAAATTTAAATGATAAAACAGCTGATTATAAGTATTCATGATTATTTGGAGAGACTGCAAATTTTTACACGAAAATGGGATAATGGTAAAATATTAATTAATATGTATAAGACAATAAGAAGTTAAAACTGTACAGGTAATTTTAAACTAAAGTAAACATTAATAACTAAATATCATAAAACAATGTAAACGTCAGTGTAGGAGTGTTCGGTAAACAAACTAGTAGTATTTCACGGTGATAGTCTGAACTAAATGATGTACTAAAGATGAGGAAGACAGATTGTCGTTTTCCTCTCATGTACCCACGAATTGCCAGCGCTGTATTCTTATGTCCAGTTAGCAATGAGCTTTTTGCAGTGCAACAAGCGCGTTTGGAATTGCGCGAACCAATTGGATAGAAGAAGTGGGAATACAAATGCCAACAAAACCGGTAATCTTGAAGTGATGTGTATAAGTGACTCACTTCTGAACTGTCTTCAGCGCTGGTAAATGTGTACAGGTCACAGAGTATTAAAATAAATACAGGTTTAAAGATTAATAGTTTAAGACTATGTAAACGTTGATAAATAGAGTTACCGATAGTAAATAAACTAGAAGAATTCTAGCTTTGAGAACTTTAGATATTCACAAAACCGAGCACTCCTCAATAATTCTTTAACCCGCTCAAATCATTCGACATGTGGCACCGTTACATGTTCGCTGCCCTTCATCGCTTTCCTTGCCCCGGCCTACTCGCGATAGGAAAGGAATGTGTGAAAGTCAGGCGAGCTGTAATCCAAGAAGAGCGTGGATATTTACAAAGCGAAGCCTCCACATGCCGCCGCGATAAGCCTATCGCCAGTCTTGCGCTCCTGGCCTTGGGCGGATATAATCTCTGAGGTTATCTTTGAAATCAGGTTCTGGTTCATCGCCCTTGCCTCTCTAAGCGTGACTCGGGGTGCGGAGGGAACCTTCCAGATCGGACCAGTGAGACTACTTAAAGCGCAACTGGCATTCAAGACGACAGTTGAGAGTTTCCGAGTTTGGAGGATTGCACGACCGTAAGTGACAGGCGTGCGAAGACAGCGAAGACGACGAGCCAGCAGAGCGTTGAGAGGCGGCGAGGGTGACCGGCGGGAGTGAAGTATGCGGACTGCGAGCATCGTTACAGTGAAGAGTGTGAGAATAACGGGCAGGACTATTAAAATGAATGCGTGAGATACACGCTTTTTAATTATGGCAAAATACTTGAATAAGTGTAAATATCAGTGGATATTAAAGTGACTGTAATCCAATTAAAAATTATAATAAATACTTTTTTTTTAAATTGTACACATTTCATATTGCGTTCACTGAGAATAACAAGAGTAACAGTGGAGACAAAAATTTTAATGGTGTAAATAATAGCTGTGTGGATAAATCAAATATACATTTTAGTTCCTTTAAGACCTCTATCCATCACGAACGCTTATACGCCCCTTTAGCGTATTTTAACAGTGCGTTGTACAGGAAGTTACTCTAATGGTCCTTACTGTACGCAACAGAAAACAGCACCAATTAACAGAATTTCATAAAGTGTATGACATCTCACCCGTTGTTAAAATTATATTCCATACCGTCATAAAAATCTTATGTTGCTAATCACATCAAGCACATTCACATTTCTATTGGTTCTGGTATAATACAGAGTGTTATGCTGAGATACGTACGGTCGCGAGCTAAATATCTGTTCGTTGGAACGCCTGTGGTTTTATATTTTCCTATCTAAAAAACTCGTATCTCCATTAATGAACAAGACGTTATCAATACACCTAATGAACCTACATTCCTTTACGTGGATGGAAATAATTTTGATGAAGATATTAAAAGGTTTGATTGGTAGGTGGGTCTTGACGTCTTGTTGATAGCGACATCATTTGAGATGCCATTAGAAACAAATGTCCTACTAATGAGACAATTACAAATACTCGCGTTCATCACCAAGGACTCGAAAACAGAACGCCTCGTACCTTAGGCAAGCGTGCAACCAACCACATCAAGGAGGTAGGATTCGGAACATCAACTTCTATAGTAATCAGTCTAAAGTTTTGGTCGAATTGGAATATCAACTTAAAACATTTACGGAGACATAATTTTGAAAACAAGTGTTTGAGTCACTTAAATAATGTAAGTTCTCGTGGCCCACCGTAACACTACTTGTGTGCATAATTTGGTGAAAAAATAGTTTGACTGTTTTCTGGGATATTGCATAAAAAGCTATAGTTTCTCTTTTGGCACTATCGTATAAAAATCATAAAAAGGCTCTGTATAGGTGTATATGATGCATCTAATAGATACTGAAATAAATCAAATTATGTAATAGATATGATAAACTTATCTCAATTATTCAATATGCAGCCATGCTGTAAATAAATCCAGACAAACTTTAAAAATTGCCTACTGTTTCACAACTAGTGTGAAAATTTCGGTAGAAATTGGTTGATTGTTCCCAGAGAAATAACGTTAAAGCTTTATTTTTATGAGGCTTATTTATATAAAATGGTGTACAAAAGTGACTATGCGTTGACACATTTGATGCTTGTAAAAGATAGTTTCAGTATAGCAAATTTGTTCGAAATTAGACAAACAGTTTATCAAATATTGAAAATAAACCTAAAATATATTTATGGCCGCTGTTTAAAAATAATAAGTGCCTTATCCATTCAAATGGCATATATGAACATAGCACACAATATTATTACTTATATGCCAAATTTTCTTTAATCGGTCGTGTAGTTACCAATAAAAAAACATAAAAATATTATTTTTCGTGTTTTACTATCTTTAACAATTGCCAGTTAATAACATGATCACTAGTCAATGCGTACTTAATTCACTATTATTCTACCAAATTTGGTGTAAATCGATCAAATGGTTCCCAAGATATAATGTAAAAGCGTTATTTTTTCGGTTTGTACTATCTTCCAAAATGACGTACTAATAATACTATTGGTTTTTTTAATTTAGTGTTACATCATGCACTGCCAACATACCGAATCCGGTTAAAATCTGCGAAATGCTTCTAGAAATTTAAAGTAAATTCTTTTTTTTTTTAATTTACGCTATCTTCAAAAATGGCGGATTAATGCCATTATCTCTTTCTAAATGCAATGCGCATGCAATTTACTGTCAATATTCCTACTTTTGTTTAAATTGGGTTATTGATTTCCCAAGATATAACATAATGACCTATATTTAAAAATTGCCGCCATGTTGAAAATAATTGATGAGTGTTATTGGAAACTGTAAATGTGTAATGTACGTGCTAAACACTACAATGGAACCTAGTTTGGTTAAATTCGGTTGTCGGATTTAAATGTTATTAGGGGGGGCATACAGTCCAAATGGACAACCAGGTGATTGCATAAGTCTATATTTACTTCGGAAAGTAAGCTAAAAACAAGCGTTTTATGATTTCAAACAGTCTATATGTAATGAAGGCAAGCGAAGCTAAAAAAACGCAGTTTAGCATGCTTCGGTATAGAGTAAGAGTACTTCATCTTCTAATTATTGCTATGTATAATTTGTCAAATCTTTTTGTTAGGATTACGCTTGAAAAACCCATTCTTTGTTTTAACACATAATTTGTTTTTCGGCAAAGAAAAGTTTTTTAAAATATTAATCACTGTAAAGTAGGTTTGCCACAACTAAATTTTAATTCATATATTCGTTAATGGCAATTTAACATTACGTTATATTTACAACACTTCAACATAATTATGCGTGGCGAAGTAGGTTACAAATTTGTGAACGTTAAACCACCACATCGATAATACAAGGAATTCGTTATTTGATGTGTCAGCATTTAGTGAGTTTCATTACGACACTACAATGTACGAAATGAAGTTTTGATAACACTTAAAGTTTTCTTTACTAGTACAGATATATGTCTTTGCTTAAGACGATATAAGCTCAAATAAAAGTTTTTCTTCACTGTAGAGAAAAATAATATTCCCATGAAACCAAAATTAATTTAAAATTTAGTAACAGGTAATAACAGTTTCTTTACTATTTCCTTTGAGTATTGCCTGATTTTGTTAATGTGAACAAAACATCTTGAAAAAAAATACCTTTCTTTCATATACACTAAGATGTGCAGGTATTTTTTAACAGTGCAAGTTCCGAGTGTACGATGCAGTTGTCACTGAGACGAGTGCCTCGTGCCGGTACGTGCGAGGTGCGACTTACGGATCCACACTGGTCACACGCCGAGACAACCACAACACGACGCAGGGCAGGATCAAGGCGGTCTTCATGGCGAAGTCAGCTAGTGGCCGCGGCGCTGTGCTCGAAGGATGTCCCGTTCTTGGCAGACACCTGCAAGCTCACTCGGCACTTGTCCCCTGCTAGCCCACACCCCCGCAGTCGCCAGATTATCTCCCCGAGATTAGCGGCTCGAGAGTCGCGTGGGAGGCCGACAGGGCTGAAGATTAAACTCTTCTTCGTCGCTTCGAAATATCCTGCCGTTACTTGACCGCTTGCGATATCAAACTTAAGAAAAGAAAAAAATCCTACTCGGGACTGCGTCATTTTAATGCCGTGAAAAATTTACACAATCCCTTTCAGTAATGTAGGATTAAATATAGTTATCTTACTTGCAAGGCTGAATATGTTACTTACCGTTTGGGCCTCTCAGTGTCTTGAACATGAATAGCGATTCTATGCGTTGCAGCGCACTAACATTTTGTTTGTGACTCCAGTAGAGCTATCAGCGCAATGGTCTTTTATATCTGAACCAATAAGAAGGTGTTTACGTTTGATGCCACTAGCCGCAGCTGTTTATATCACGGTGCGACGTCTCCTATACGTGAGAGACCTTCTTGTTAGATGTAATTGTCTGCTATGTTCAGGGCACATCGTCATACTCATTCCGGCTCAGTGTACACAATTATGAATGCAGCGTACAGCAAGGTTTCTTCTGGCCAGCACTGTATTTCGAGAGTCTCAAAGCCTAGTGATCTTCCTTGTGGGTAACTGATACGGAAGCCGTGCCACTGTACGAGGTTGTTAAGAGCGCATGCCAGATGAATTCATTCCAAATAAGTCGACTGGTGTTCACGTACTGGGGAGAAAAACGATTGTAGCAACACGCTAGACTGTCAAAAAAGACCAGCTTTGTGAAAGGTTGTAGCTGCCACCTAAATACGTTTTTGTAGATGGCAATACCTACAGAACTGTTTGTTGTAATCCTGCCTGTGATTGTACCTGCTACATACATGTGACAGCTACACCATAGCACTCTGTTACCACAACAAAACCGATTAGTACCTACAACATAAGAAGTTCAATAATAATTGTATTGTTTCCACAACAATCAGAATTGTAATTAACTAACAGAATGTTTTTTTGCTACTAACCTCAAACCTGATTACAGAACTGTTCAGTGATAGCAACAGTTTATTCTGTTAGGGTATTACAATACTGATTGTTGTGCGAGTAATCCAAATATTGTTCAAGATTTTATTTGAGGTACTGCCTCTTTTATAGTAGGAACGCGATGCTCTGCTGTAGCGACCATAGGCACAGTAGCAAACACAACAACAGACAGGAATGCAACAATAGGTTCTGTTGGTGTAACTATATATGTTAACCACATTTACATGGTACTGACAGCCCATCCTATGGCGGTCCCTATTTCAACAGTCTAGATGGTTCCAACAGCCATATTACTATTCTCAGAGCGGGGTTATGGAAGCCAGCGTAGGAAATCTGAGACACGGCAATCATAGATATCGGGTTTTTCAAAATTTGTGAGCAAATATTTTGTCAGATTCAGTCAATCACTTTGCGTTATATCTTGCGTCAGAAGTATTTCTGCAAAAAATGAATCACTTCTTTAAAATATTTCGTCCACAAAGTGAGTACAAATAATTATGTAGGATTTCCCTTTCTTCGTATTTCTATATAAGATAATATATTATTCTATATTACTGTTAATGTTTGTAGTTTCCACCTATATACCCTAGGTGTCATGGGGGTAAACTTTCGGCAATTACGTATTACCAGTGCCATAACTGACACTCGAACCCAGAGCCTCTGTGCCACTGTCATAACGGTGTTACGGATGAGATTTTTATTAAGGTATTCAATATTCCTCAAAACAAAGATTATGACTTCAAGTACTACAATAATAATTGAAAGTGAAACATCAGTTTTTGTTATTTTCTTGTGTATTATTATTGATTTATAATGTAAACTGATTTACTGGTTTATGTGTTATGGCGTTGGATTAAACGAATATTCATAATTTCTATAAAATTTCGTTTCTGAGCATCTCAATTTAATAAAATGCTAATGAATGTTTCGTATTATTTTAACTGAAAACGAGGAATGAGACTCACTGATTGTGACAACTAAACAAGTCTTGTGTCGAGTTAAGTATCGCACTCATCAATAAATTACGAGCCGCGCAACACCTGAAACAATAAATTAAAGTGGGTCAGAAAGAATAGAGAACAACTTTTAATTGCGGTTCCACGTGCCGCACACAACAAGTATTTTTGATTCCTGGTGTAATGAAGTCGACCAAACCATTGTTTCTTTTTCACAACGATCAAGCTTTAGACTTCCTGTTCAAATACATAAATATGAAATATGTATAAATTATATCAGTGGCACAGTTTACGAATCACTTATCCACATAGGGAATAGTTTGGACAAAAAAAGCGTTCATATCGTTATGTTCACAGTTCTGTACACTTTACACCATTGTGTTCATAACTCACTTCTTTAATGGGTACTGATGAACGACCGATGATCTCACACCTGTGTTTAACTGATTTACAAACCGTATTATAGGTCAACGATATGACTGATATACACTGAAATGCCAAAAGTCCCAAGATAAATGGAATACGAGTCCAGTATCGCGTAGGTTCTCTCCTCTAGACCTGCACAATGCAGCAACTCGTCGTGGCATCGATTATACAAGTGAACGAAAAACCTGTGGAGAGATGTCGAACCCTACCTGCTGGACAGCTATCCCCAGCTACACTGCCGTTTGTAATATGCAAGAATTTGGGGTTTAATGGATCTCCCCACCGCGTCCAAAAAATGTTCACTAGGGTTCACGTCGGGCGAAAGAGGTAGCTACAGCGGCCATCGAAACTCTCCAGAATGCTTCTCGAGCCAATACTGGTCACTTTGGGCCAACGATACGTCGCTTTATCCTGCTGGAAATCCCACCGTTGTGCAGGCACGTGAAGTCCATGGAGGGCTGCAATGCAATGCCATGATCACCACACAATCACTCACGCAATGTCAGAGCACAACTAATGCAGGTTTGTGCACTTGCAAGATGTAACGGTACAATGACGCCACCGTGTATTACCTTCACGTGCTGCTAGACCATGACTTTCGGCATGCCAGCGTGTCGACATAAGTACACCACGTATCACAATGTTTCTTGTTTGCATCATCTGAAAACGTAAAATAAAGTGGGTATGAAAGGGCCATGTTTCTGTCACTATATTAGAGAATTGAGTTTTCAAATAAAGCAAGAACCAGGCTCAAGGTTCAAGTTTGTGTTTGACATGCCAGGGTCACGCAACGTGATTTACTTGCTGTTATGTTTCACTCGAGCCACACTCTGGCATGGGGTTCAAAGTGTAAGGCTCCCGCCCACAGAGACCCAGGGCCCCTAGGCGATTACTGAGTCCGGGCCCCCTTTTTGGTAATTTAACAAAATAACCTATTTTATTTTATATTTGATTAAGGTTTTTTAATTTAGAAAATAGACAACATGAACAATATAGAGAGTGTCCTCTTCTGTGGTAGATCTTAAGTAATTGTTAACTCTTTTGAGCGCTGAAAATGTAAGCAGTTAGTCTCCTGGCCAGGCCCCACTCCGAGGCTAGTGCCTTAGGCAGGTGCCTTGTTCGCCTGGGCGGAGGTACGTCACTGACTGCAACGCGAACCAAGAACGCCATCGCCGCTAAGCGCAAGGCTCCAGACTGGCGTACTGAGTTCTAGTTTCACTGCGTGTAGACTTCCAGCGGTGCCCCTACTATTTCACTGGCGGGAAGTCTGCAGGAAGGTTCAGTGCAGGGACCTTGAGTTGTTTTGAATGTATGTGAAGCGTATATTTTGAGATACAGTGCTCTGAAAAGGTGTTCATAACGTGCGTGACAATATGAATGTATTCGACAGCCCTCGTTTGACGTGTGTGTTCCATTATTATATCAGTACTCTGGAAGCACGTGTAATAGTTTAGTGGGAAAGCATGTAATTTTAACACTCTGCTACGCAGCTCAAGCACTAGGAAGGCGGGAGTTGTGGTAGGAGGGGATCATACCCCATCATCTTGGATTTACGAAATGTTCGCCGTAACTTGGAGTGCAGATTTTATACTTTATTTTCGGCATCGACAAGGCACAGGGCTTTGCTTTTCAAGTGTTGTAAAACGTGTAACTATATTTTCGTCGTCAGACGTTGTGGGACTGGCCGGTGTGCACATCATGGATTACTTAACTCCTGAAGTGGCGAAATACAATGCCTGAAGCGGCTTCGTGGCTGATCTGAAACAATACTATTGCTGGGCTCTGTGCATACTGTATGTTGCTCTGAATTATACTCCTGTTATGACCAACGGGCTCAGGTACGGGATGCCCGACTGCCCACTCGCTGTACAAGGTAAAGATAAAGATGCAGATATTTCTCTATTGGCTGGCATGAAAGTTCCAAGGCACTGATTGGCGAATGACGTTCCGACATGTCACTAGCTATTGGCGTGGTTTTTGTGACAGATACGACTGGAGCTAGCGAAATACTCTTATTTTTCACATCTGTATTATTAGGTACTCTGTGATAGCGGCTGGTGACGGAGTAGAATAAAAAAGAGCAACCACAAAGACAGATATGCCTCTGTAACATTGGTCACGAAATTAACATTACAAACGCTCCAGGGGAATAATTTGCGGAAAAAAATTTCCTAAAAGATTTTGAGTTATTGTATATTGCCACTTAGATTATTGAAGTAAATGTACGGTAACATAGATTTGTTATCCGAGCTAACAAATTTTAAGTGTCATGTAAAATTAAAAATTCCTTTTCTGATCTTTGCATAGTCAAATTCAATTATTGAACTAATGGGGCTGGACCAACGGATTAAGTGAAGTTCATTACATAATACAAAAAATAATAATCGGGCGGAAATATTTTATTACGCTATTTTAAGCAACGCTGCACCCTTTACCGCAAATTCAAATACAGAATTATATTATTATTGGAAAATACGCCCGTTGCTTTATAATTGCTCATTAGGCAAGAAGCATTAAAATATCGTTTTTCTTGAAACACAAAAAGCGCCGGCAATTAGCCGCGTAAAATTACACGTTCAATTACACGAAGATTTACAGAATGGCAGAGCACCAGGAAATAATAAACGCAGCCCACAAAACGATACAAAATTCAAATGACGCTTTGGGAGATATATTAACCTAACATTAAAATTTATAAATAGTACCACTTCGCAGTCATTTTTTAACTTGTATCTTCGTACCCATGGCTTCCAAAGCAATGCATTAAAAAAATCCACATTTAAACTTATATGTATATTATAGTAATAGGTCATGGCAAAAGCAGTGTAAATTTTTAGAAGGATTATTTTATTTGTCGAGGCAATACGCTGAAAAAAAAGCAGTTGCATCCCAATAACTAAAAGTGGCCAGAATTCCCTAAGATGTTCGTTCACAAATTTTTCTCGTAAAATGGAGCAATAATTGTCAGCCCTTTCAGTCAAAGTGTATTTATTATATATGAGACGTTGTACGTGAAATATGTTTAGTAATCTACACTGCATATATCAAAATATTGCATCCAATAAGATACGTCCCTTAGTGTGGCAGACATCATTCGTCATTCGTAGTCGAGACTTTATTTCATAGTCTCATAAATATCTGCTGCCAGTGTACACAACAAAAAGTTACAAGCATAAATAATTAACCCAGATTCATATACATATGCATGTGAGTAAATTTGATGGAGTAGGACTAACTTTAAGACTGAGATAAAAGTAAAATATGTGTTAAAATAAAATTTTCGTATTTCCATAATATTGAAAATAAGAGCATGGATGATTCACTTGCAATATACCAGCTTATATTACCCAGTGCGTTAATATTTATTTGCCAAATTTGATGGGTATTGTTTATCTTTTCATGAAATTTGAGATTAAAGCTGTGCTAACATATGAAAAGGCAGATAAAAGATGGCATCTGTAAACACGTTTGATGGTTAGATTATAGACTACTGCCAACATATAAATATAAAATGAAATAGGTTATACAGTTTCTTAAGTATATCTTAGTAAAAAATAATATTTATATGGCCACCATATTGAAAGTATTTGTCTGAGTCATTTGAAGCATATTAGTTATGATGACATACCGCAATACCTCTTGTTTGCCTAATTTTTTAGGAATCGGTAAAGTGTTTCCTTTGATATGAAACCAAAACTTTATTAACTCGGGTGGTGCTATCTCACCTAATGTTGGACAGAAGAGATTAATTGTTTGCACATTTTATCCTTGTAGTTGATAATTTCAGCACTCCAAGTTTTAACAAAACTGACCAAACTGTATGGAAGATATTACAAATTACCCTAAAATATGTTCCATCTCAATTAATGGGGGCTGTAGAAGCCCATAAATGTGCTGGGTGACAAGCATATTACGTTTAATATTATGCAAAGTACTTGTGTTAGAGGGACACAAATTGGTATAAGGACTAACTAAACCAAGATCTTCGATAAAAGGAAGGTATGGTAAGTCGTACACACCCCCATAATGTAAATAATAGGGGTTGGCTCCCTTTGATTGCCTGTAACATGTACACCGTGAAGTTAAATTAAATGTGGATACCATCGGATGAAGCAAGACGTCGTAACTAGCAAAAAAAAACCTTCGAGTTGAAACTCTCTAGGACACACCATTTGCGTGTAAAACGTAAACGAAGGGGCACAGTGGTAGCAAGGCCATGGCCTGGTGAGTAGGCAACATGTCCTACACCCGGTAGTTGTCACACGTTGGTGGTATGAAGCACGATGTTACACGTCACAGCCAGTTCCCCTTTCCCTCCTCCTGAGCAGTGTAGTTTCCCGCCCCGTCTGTCCTTAGCTGTCTGTTATTCGCAGCCTATCACTGCTTCGATTCACTAGGTACTGCACTGCAGACGTGAACATGGACGAGTGCACAAATTCTGAAATGACGGACATGGTCTTGGTGTAGTGAAGTGAGAGCCAGCGGCAGGGCAGCTGCGCGCGTGTACAACCAAAAATACTCCGCAGGACGTCAGCCGAACCACCAGACTATCGCACACCTTACACAGCGGATACGGTAAACGTGCACGATTCATCGTCGGTGTGGACCTGGTCAACTGAGAACCGTCCGCACTCCGCAGTTTGAAGAACATGTCTTAGAGAATGAAGCGGAAAACCGACCAGCACCCGCGCTATCGGGCGGAGAATGCATGCGACGAATGGCACGGTAGCTCTGGAGCCAGCAGATTATGCCCATCGGCTAGAATTTAGCAGGTTGTTTGTGCAGCAGTGAGAAATCGATCCTGATTTCCTGGCAACTGTTATGTTTAGAGTCGAAGCCACGTTCACACAGGAAGGTTTTTGCAACAGTAGTAACGCCCACGTGTGGGACGACTCCAATCCACATGCATCTGTAATGGGGGGCTACCATCCCCGCTTTGCCATCAACATTTGGGCTGGCATAGTAAGGGACAATGTTATTGGTCCATAATTACCTGCCGAACCACGTGTCAGGATTACAAAATTATGATTCCCTGCAGCTCAGGTTGCCTCAGTTACTGGAGAGTGTTCCACTCACCGTCAGGGAACGGATGTGGCTGCAGCACGACCGGGAACCTCCGCATTTCACCAGGATTGTGTATGACCACCACAACACAACGTATCCCGTTCGCTGGATAGGACAGGTTGAGCCTCGTGCTTGGCCACCACGCTCCCCGGACCTTACGCCTCTACAATTCAGACTGCGTGTATACGAGACACCCTTGGCAACGCGTCCGCCAGTCTCTAATACGCCGTATGAACTACTGCACTGTCAGGTAGTGCCTTTAGTATCAATAACGCATTGCTACGTCACGTAATGTACATGTGATTACACACATTAGGCCAGAGTCACGCTTCTGGACCCATTACGTAATTATCACAACTCACCAGGCCATGGTAGTGCTACCACTGAACACCTATTTTGCGATTTAACCGGAAACGGTGGGTCCTAGAGGGTTGCAACTAGGGGGCATTTTGTGCTAATTACGATGTCCTACTTCATCCGATGGTATCCACAATCAATTTAACCTCACGGTGTACTTGTTGCATGCAATCAAACGGTGCCAACCCCTATTATTTACATGATGGATTTGTGTTCGATGTACCATACCTTTGTTTTATCCAATATCTTGGTTTAATTAATCCGTTTACAAATTTATGTTTCTCTAACGCAAGTTCTTTGCATACTTTCCCACGTAATATGTTTGTCGTCCTCCGCTCCTATGAGCTTCTACAGGTCTTATAATTTGAGATGAACCATGGGTGTCCTATATTAATCTCCCCTCAATCTTCCAGTTACGATTCGCGTGCCTGAGTCTCTACATATGTTTTCTAAACACGCTAGTTAGCAACATTTCTGCCGTCTATTTTACCTGCCGAAATTTGTCAGCCAAGAATTATGTGTGTAAAAATAGTCTGCCTTATACATAAATCAATTTTGTGTACCATAAATTAAAAAAAAAAACGTTTAAAGATTATGTTAAAAACTACAGTAAACCCCAAGAAAAACTGCATAATCATAAATCGACGGGTGTTATTCGCTCGTGCGAAAAATAAGTTTGAAATTCCCAGTAGGTTGATAATTAGGAAAATAAATTTGTGATTGGTACATGCGAACCTGTAAATGTAATTGAATTGAACGCCTCGAATTATTCTCTTACTTTTTTATACACAGTTATACGTATACAATATTGCGAAATTCTCTCCTCTTTCCTGTAATATTTATGTTTCATTTATCGAGTCTCGCAACACGATACTATAGTTCATTTATTCCTATTTAACTTCTGCACTAATATTCGCTCTCATCAGTTCTACTCACTCTTTAATATCATATTTTTCATCCCTTGGTGTATTAACTCCACGCTTTCTCTTGCTTTTCATTCAGGTGACATCCTGCATCATGTAAATTTCTATATTTCTTTTTATATTTGTGTACGTATGTAGCAAAGCTGCAGTGTTTTAATATTTGTTTTATGAGTTCTCTTTAGATCCTGTATGTTTAATTTTTTAGTTGAACCCTACAGCATTACTAGTCAGAATCTAGATTTTAGTAAACCTTTCTTCCTTTTTATCATTTAATGGACTTTGTGTCATTCTATTTCACCTCTTAATATAAAATTTAAATTTTTTCTGATAAAAAAAATTTACAATTTATTTAAAAAACTGTTGTGATCTTAAATGTTAGTGTAGTTATAAGATTTAATATATACAGATTGTGTTTTAATGTCCTACAGAAAAAATTTGTAATGTAATAGAGAGAAATTAACTCCATCCATTGAAAGATTCTGCGCACAGTTCAAGCAGCAAAGACACAAAAACTTGTGTCCTTAATCCATTTATTACAAATAACTTACCGTAGTATTTTCTCCTCTTATCATAGAGTATAATAAGATAATATGTGTAGTGTTGCCTTATTTCCTTCTTCAATAAGTAATATGATTATTTTTGTTCTTTAGGTATCACAACTACGACTCTGGCTTATTCTGAGGTAACTTAGATTAGTAGATTTCTAATCCTGTGTGTCATAAGTTGCATTGATTCGAAAGCACCAAATTATTAATTTTCTGTTAGAAATATTTGTGGGTGTTTTAGTTCAAGTAACTAATTTCAGGTAAATATCTTAAAGGAAAACTATTTCGTCGCAACATTTTTCAAGAGTTAACTTAACATGCTTAAAATAATTCATCGTATCAACTGAAATATGTAAAGCTACATTTTAAAAAAGAATTTTTTCTAAGCAACCTCTTTGTGGAAGGACTGGTTTTTCTTTGAGTCAAAAAAACATTTTTCTACTCTAAGAATAAAATATTTATTGTTACTCTCTTCACACCAAGCCGCTACACTGTAAAAATAAATTGCAATACATTTCTGCAACTCTAATTGAAAATCTTAACCTATGCTTCGTATGGAAATAATATTATAATTAGGCTGCAAATATAGGCAACTTAGCTTCGTTGCTATACAAAGTAGGGAATTTTCCTACACGTTTGATTGTTTCCTGAGCAAATGTTGGAACGTTTGCATGGATGTTTGGCAAAATTAATTAACAATTCACGCTTTCTTACTATACGTATACACTTATGTGGTAAATTTGCGGTTAATTTCTTACAATGTATTCTCCGATCTGCACACCGCACACTGCATTTGACATGTTCGCCAGTAGAAAGCGAGTGTTAGAAAACCACCGTAGTGGTTTAGTGGCTAGACTACTCGCTTCCCACCTAAGCAAACCGGGGTTTGGATTGCCGGCGGGTTCGCCCCTGGATATTTGCATGTGGGATTGCCTGACGGGTTTTCTCGGGGATCTCCCTTTTCCGCGCCCGTTCATTCCGGCGCTGCTCGATACTCCCCTCGCATCACCATCATCGGCTCTCAAGACCTCTTCACTCACTCACTCACTCCTAACCGTGGAAGAACTGTGTGCTTTACGTGTCTGGTTCCATATGGTTACCTGTATGTATATCCCGTTCACGTTAATGTGAGCACTTCTGAAATCAACCTTCGAAAAATAATCACTGCTTGTTTACCGCAAATATGCCAACGTGCACACTGTCATACAGGCTCCTAGTTAACTTCGCAGGGAATTAATTAAAACTGTGTTATATCTTAATGTACTTTCTAGTGTAATATTAAAATTTATAGCAAATTATGGTGGTATTGTTTTGCATTATCAACGTTAGAGACCGAATTAGCAAATTATGACACACATATATTTCTAACAATGTCATATTTTCACTAGACTGGTACATTATTAAAACGATTAGGCCATTAACAATATGAATTTTACGTATGGCGGAAAAGTACGAAATAATGATAAAAGTAGATCTTAACCTAGGCGTTCAAAAGTGCTTCCTTTGCTAAATACAGCCTCTAGTTAAACGAATGTTTGCTTCGCCCCGGGAAGGTGTTGTATACCCGTAGGCTCAGCTTCACCTATTTAGCATAAATTCTTCGTTTTCATGTGATAATTTCGGATTCGTAGTAACTACTGACAATGTGAGATTACAGATAGTTTCCATTTAACGAGTTGTTTAATATTTGTGTGCGTAAGTTAAGTTGTGTTTTCTGCTTGTTTAAATTTTAGGAACATATTTATATTTTATCAATAAGTTTCTTCCATTTTGCAAGCAGGAAATAACACACAGGGAAAATTAGATACAAAAAAACTAAACAACTTATAAATTGTATAAAGTTTATATAATCAAACATTTCCAATACAACCTCTGAAACTGTAATTATGACAAGAAAACGAAGAATTTCTTCATAACAGATGAAACCAAGATTTGAGTTTTTCTATCAAAATATTTAGGCCCCTTCTTATATGACGTCCTTTATAGCTGGTGCACATTTCTTTAAAATGTAGATTTCACTATAAGTATCTGCGCTATGCTCTATATGTTATGGGGCCAGTCAACAAACCATTATAACCACCCCAACCCCCTATCCTTATTTTCCAGTCCTCCGAGGGTTATTCACACTAGCCAGATACCCTGTCAAAGGGGTGGAATAACTAGCTGTTGAGGCTGGATGAAGGAATGTCGTCTCCGCGCGACAGACCAGGCAATGGGTTTCTTTTCAAAACCCGCCTCGACGCCACTTTGTAGTATCCTCTTCCTGGATGTATGGCAAAGCGCGCGACTGCGAAGTGCCTCACGACACATCGCCCAAGGTCGTGTAATGCTTGCGGAGGCAAACGCCGGCGCGCTAATCCCCAAGTTGGGTCTATTGGCGGCAAGTTGCGCGTCTTGAGGCGGCGAGTTGATGACCGAGTACAACCGGAAGTAGAGTGAGCGAGAGGGGAGTTTTGGGTGGCGCTCGACATCGAGGCCTCGAGATCCGACACCTGAGGTACAGACTTATGTACTCGCTGAGAAGCACCGAGTGTCTGGAGACAATACGGAGACCGTAGTCTGTTTGCGGTATCTTCACACTTTTTGACTCGAACTTTTGATCAATCACCCCATGCATAAGGTGTTTGGTTATTTCCTAAATACGTAATATATCGCAAGCGTTTGATACAACTCTTAACGTAACATAGCGTTGTTCTTGGCTAAACTCAACTATTGTTTATATTCTATTGATAAATTTTAATACTTAATTTATAATTAATATGAACAAGAAAAGACGGAGAGAAGATGTTTTGTCAGTGCCTAGTAGGAAATAGTTCTTATGCCTAGTATTATTACACCGTGTTTGCAGGAACGTGGGAGGTTGTCCCTCTGGTGTAATTTTCTAGACTTGGTTTTGAGATTTGTTTGCACGAGGCGGAGGAATGTCCTGGAAGTAGAGCTACAGCGGGGCTTCAGTAAGGTGGTAAGTAGCCGTGCATGGACTATGAGTGCATCCACGCAGGCATCGCTGGACGAACGAGGTACGGGTACTTGTCTGCTACGTGCGAGTGCATCACGACCGTGGAGTGAGTTTGGAGCGCTCCGAGCTGAACGATGCGTGGCGGATGTCAGCTGATATAAGAAAGTGGGAATTCTGGCGCAATTTTTCAATCAACACTCCTAATTTCTCAAAAATGTTCGCTTTACTTCATTTTTTTTTTTAATTTCGTGGTGTTTTAGTTGTAAATTACCTGCTCTGAAGTTCACATTTTATATCTATTTCAATAATCCTAAAAATTAAGTGCACGCATACCCATAGTATATGACATGGAATTCGTAGGAGAGTTAAAATTCAATAACCAATAAATCAAAATACATTAATGTCATGTTTTTTATAACTGGAATAAAGAGAATTTCATTTAAACAACCGTGTTTCGAAATTGAATTTTTCATGATTTTAGCAAATACGAATATTACAAAATTGTTTATAATATCCGAAATAAACCTAATATTATTACCAAAATTCACAGCAATGGCGTAGTATCGGACGACGCCCAGACGCCTGGAGTTTTACTGTAAAAAAATTATAATTACTTTTAAAATTATATTTAGTGTAAGCCAAATGTTAACATTCTACGACATAGACGTGCAATATTTAGCAAGCAGGAGTCGTATTTCTCTCTTCCTGTTTCATCGTTCATCGCGCTTTTTTAGCCTAATTTCCGAAGTAAAAACAACCACATGTGTCCACTTCGCATTCTCTGTGCGTACATTAATGTGAATGTCTGTGAGTGACCTCCCCTTAAATGTTATTGAAATGTGCCAACCGACTTCCACCGAACTTGACACACATGTAGTACTTTCTTAGTAAAGACGATCCTACTTTTATTGTGACTAGTTTTCTAAATGACTGCTATTTAAAAAATTTGGCTGCTCTGTCATATCTCAACAACCATTTGGCCGAGTTAAACCAAATTTGATTTTTTGACAGTAAATAATGTAAGAATAATAGATTTTAAAATGATCCTCCATTTCCGAAAAAATTTAGTTTGTAAGTTATATCTCCAAAACGGCTCAATATATTTTCAGAAAATTTGGCATGTAAGTAATACTTTGCTAAACCATATACACCTGTGCGATTTAAATGAATTATATACTTATTTTCAAAATGGCCATCATTTAGATTTTAGGTTAAATTGCTATATCTAATATACAGTTTGATCTATTTCGATCAAGCGTGGTATACTGGAAGTAATTATTACAATCATAAAATATACCAATATGTAACTTTTTTGTCCGCCATTTTGTAAGACAGCGCCAAATAAAAACATTAAGTTATTCTGTTACATCTAAGGAAACAGTCAACCGATTACTTCCAAATTTGGCAAACAAGTAATCCTATGTCAGGCCATGTAAATTGGTTTGTTTAAGTATGTTACACGCTAATTTGAAAATTCAAAATGGCAGCTATATAAATATTTTAGCATAAGATGATATATATACCAAACATTTAAAATTAAATTTGTACGCTAGCAGTATACTTTGTAAGATAGGTCCACGTTAAAATAAAGTAGGTAGATCTAAACGTTTCGTTGATAGCGAGGTCATTATAGACCGAACAAGCTGCTCAGATTAGTAGGAACAGGACAGCAAATCGGCCACGGCCTGCAGTAAAGAACGATTCAAACATTAGCCTAAAGTGATTTCGGGAAACCATTAAAAAACCGAAACCAGGATGGCCGGACCTGGATTAGAATCCATATCCCCAGAATGGGAGTCCGAAAGTTAAGCACTGCACCACCTCACTCGGACATAAAAAAATATTATGTCACATCTCGAGAAACAATTAACCAATTACTCCCTAATATAGTAAACAAGTAGTGCTACGAGAAGTCGTGGAATTTTTATGGTTTGAAACGTTTCGCACGTATTTTCAAAAAAATCTGCTGTATAAATATTTTAGCTCAGTACACCATAAGCAACTATGTTATCAATCTTGAATTAAAATTGCGTTCTATTAGTATCAATCACAACCTTCAAAAGTGTCCACGCAGAGGCCCTTTTCTCCGGCATTTTGTAAGAGAGCACCACACGAAAAAAATTTAATTTTTATGTCATAACACGGTCAAAAAATCTTTCAATTCCTCCCACATTTGGAAACGTGTAATACGTCAGGTCATGTAAATAAATGTGTTTTATGTTGGTCAAACACTTTTTTCCAAAATGGCGAAATTAAAAACTTTTAATCTTAATTTTATATATTAAAAAATTTATGTAACAAGTTTCATATTATTTTGTACTCTGGTGGTATCTATTACTGTCACCAAGCATGTTTACACAGAGCCTTTCGTCCGCTAGTTTGTATGGAAGCCCCATGAATAATTAATATTATGATTATCTCGGAAATTAATTAACCTATTCTATCATGTATGGCAAAAAAAAACCACTAGCGTAGACCAAATAAATAGATATGTTTAAATATTCCCAAACACAAACTTTTAAAATGGCGGTATTTTAAACTGTCTACATAATACACTGTATCTACGAAACCACGCAGAACTTTAACTTATCTTTGTATTATGGTAGTATATATTACAGCTTTCAGATGTCTCTGCACAGTCTCCTTCGTCCTCCATTTTGTAAGCTTATACCGTGTGAAAAAATTTAGTTTACTCAAATACCAAATTTTGCTAACATGATGCACTTCATCTGGCTATAAGTCTTTTAAGTATGTCACACTCTTATTTTCAAAATTACACAATTAAAACCTTTTCTGCTTAGTACACTACACAGTAAACAAGAAGATACTGATAAACCTAATTAGCCTACTTTCCTCGACATGGGTGCAATTAATTTTTACATCATTTCTTAAATGTTGAGTTGGTAGGAAGGAAGTGAATTGCTTTTGAAATAAACATCTTTAGAAATTAAACCAGAAACTTATGCAAAAGTAGTGAGACAATTACAAATGCACACTTGCCTTAGCAGGGATTTGAACCCAGAATACATCGTAGTATAATCTAGCGTGCAATCCACTGCATTACGGAGGTCAGATTCCGAGCATCAACTAAGGATTTAATCATTTTAATGTTTTGAATTATGGGGTTTACTAACCTCAAATAAATGCCCAGCTTTTGTTTTTAAAATAAGCGACAGAGCCACATGAAAAAAGCAAATTTTCATGGCCTACTTGTAGCGCCACTTGTGTGAAGAATTTGATGGAAATCCGTTGTTTGGTCCCTCAGGTGAGACATAAAATTTTATTTCCTTATTTGCTGCTATTGTAAAACATTTCTAGGAAAAAAACACTATAAACGATTTTTCTAATGTATGCTATGAACATACACATTTTGGTTGAATTTGGTTAATTTGTTTAATGTATATATGTCAAATTTACCTAAATTATTTACGAAGCTGCCATTTTCAACATCGTTGTCTGACCCATTTAAATAATGAAAATTTACGTGGCCAACTGTAGCATTTATGGTAGTGAACAATTTGGTACAAATGTATTTGAAATATTCTAATAAAACAGTTGGTCGGTATAGGTTGATTGGTCCTCGTGACATGACATTTCAAACAATGCCAAATAATATATCTGCATCCGTCTTTTATATGATGGCAGTTTTTATGAGTTTTAAATTATTAAAAAAAAACATTATGTTGCTAATTTAACCATCAGTAATGAAAGATTTAAGAACCACTGGAGTAAAATACCTTGAAAGTTTTCGTCTACCGGTGCAAGAAAATATAATTTGCCATTAGCTATAACAACTTTAACTACCACAAGTAAAAAATATGATTTTTCCCATAGCAATAACATATTTAGCTGGTAAATTTTTAGTTGTACACGTTGTACGTATAAAACAACCACGTGGGTATTTTTTAGAATTTGACAGATGTTTCCTACTACGCAGGTGAAATTGTCTGGAAACGATGAAATGCAGGAGTTATTTTAGTAGCAATACAAATTTTCGCCGGTGGAAGTAAGCGAGCACAACCTATCTGCGTGACACCTGCCATGCGTAAGTCTATCGTGCAAATGTGCACAGAAACACACTCACGAGAACAAATGCCAGAGGGATGCGCCATTATATGTGCTGTAGGCAACATGAGAGGAATAAATTCATACTAAAGATGTATTATTTTTTTAAAAAGATTTACACGTAACGAAACAGCTGGGGGATTCATTTCAAAAGCTCTCTCTTTCTCTCTCTCTCTGTCTCTCTCTCTCTCTCTCTCATAGTTCCAGCAATAGTTCCACCTAGAGTGGCCAAGTCTCACCACAGACACAAGCCCGTTGCAATCGTCCAGCTCCTCCAGCAAGAACCACGTTGGTATAACGAGTAGGCTGGGTATCTTTGGAACAAACACATCTGTCATTTATACGAACCGCCTGTCTACTTCTATGTCACGAGCGTTGAAAACGAACCACGCTCTACAGCTCGGCGAAGGAGTTGTGAATGATGCGTTTGTAGAAAAGTCCCCCCACTGCATGGACATTTTCACCGGAGCACCAACGAATGGTGTAAGTTTACGCAGGTTCCTGTTATTTGTGTTAAACTATAGGGTTTGAATCACAGAAATGCCAATCTCACTTATACTGCTGGCAAGAACGAGCTTACGCCCCATACCAACCTCACTGCATTAAAACGCACAAACAAAGTATGTCGTGTTATCCATATCGACCACGCGGGCCCCGCAGACCGCAAAATCGACCATGTACACAGAGGTGAAAAAACCGCTTATTCTGCTCACTATGCGAACGCCAGTGGCACTCGCAAGCAGAATGTGCCAATCGACAAAAAAAATGTCGGAACGCCGATCGACAATTAGGCGACTGGTAACCTTCAGTATAGTAAAGTTCAAATGAGAAAACAATCTTCGCACAGCTTGGACGGAGGGGACGTAAGGTAGGCAGTGTAGGGGAGGGCCCTCCAGAGCGCTCGCTGCTGCAGGGAGGGAAACCACGCGACACTGCTAGCACTATGCAAACCAAACTGATAACAACGCACTCTGCTACCGCGCTGTTCAATACCGCGCAGCGCGACTTACGTTTTTCAGACAGGTAATATGCACAAGGTGGAGCAGCTCTCGCCCAACCGCACTCCGCTGTTGTCGCTACTGAAGTGAACAACCCCACCCCTTCGTGCTTCGGCAATGCACTCGCCCGACTCGACTGACGCATTTTGGACTACTGCGCATTATTTTGTCGTTTGGGTTTCACTTTACTTGCCTGGCCGCAGCGCAGCATGCGGTAGCCAATCAACCACGAGGCCTGTACCTGAACCTCGTGCAGCCAATCAGAGAATGGGCACGAGCACATAAAAGGAACCGCCAAGCCACTTCATCTCGGTGTACTCTCTACTCTGTGCCATAGAAAGACATCAGACATTGCAAAACTCCCCAGAGGCACCTCAAGAAAAAATTATCAACATAGAAATGTAGTCCTTATTGTGCACGTAAAGACAAACCAGCTTCAGAATAGTATGTGGCTATCAGCAAAACCGCAGCAACAGTGAAATAAATAACACCGAAGTAATTTGAAGTGCTGAAAAATCTTGCCATTCATGAAAGCCAAAAACCAATCAGATTAAAGTCCTTGCAAAGAAAACATATTAATATTTTCGTGCACCCAGACAATATCTCCAACCCCCGTCATTCTCGGATCAAGCATTGAAAAATTAAAATAATATGCGAGAAAAACACTTTCTCTGCTGGGAATATGTTCTTCCTCAGCGTAAAGTATCACGATAGAAACTCAAGATTCACATAAATAGGCAGTTATATAGCAGTGAAAAGAATTCCTGCAAACACATTCATGCACCCAAGATATGTACACATGCAACGACTCATGCTGAATTTTTCTCCAATTGTAAGCATATACGTGCAAGCTGAGGAAGTTAAGGTAACTACTCTGTGTTATACAACACTAGCGAACCGGCCCGGCTTCGCCCGGTAACAATTTAGCTTTTACAGCGATACTTGGAAAGACAAAAATAGTTACTGTGGGTCATCCTTAAAAGATAAACATATGCTTTTGCGGACTTTTCTGTAGACCGTTTTGAGAGGAGCTACAATTCTGTAGTTCATTAACTTGATTTATGCGCAAGCCATGTAAGCGCCTTAAAAGAGGATTTTTTCGAATTGATTACAAACGGGTCGACATTTCTCTAAGTTACTCTGGCAATGTTGTTGTTCTCGGAGAATTCCCGATTCCTCCAAAGTAACAGCACTTCCCCAGCCTCATGTATTCCTGGCGGGGTCGGCCCCGGGTTTTTGCAGGTGAGAACCGTGCCGGACGATGCCGCTGGCCAGCAGGTTTTCTCGGGGATCTCCACTCTACCCCGGCCTTACATTCCGGCGTTCCGCCATACTCACCTCGATTCACCGTCATCGGCTCTTAAGACCTCGATGTTGAGAGCTACCCAAATCTTTTCACTCACTCGCTCTCTCAGCTGCATGTCATCTATTCTTCAACGCACGTAATTTTCAGATCCTGTTCATTTGCGCGTTGTTTGTCTGTCGGACCGGGCGGAACACTGATCACAGCTTCGGAACGGACTCTTTGCATGCGCGAATGAAAGAAAATGCACGTACACTTAACTTTAAAGTACCACGGAAAATGAAAACATGAAGGAAATTTCTCGTTCTGGTAAACGGATATGACAGTTACGTAACGGAGGTCTTCAACCTCCAACGAGCTTGTTTGTGCAAGTAACGCCATAAGGTGCGTTGTATCGCCATATTATGTGAGATAAATACACAGCATGGCAGCAAGTGTTAGTGGCGACCAGACAAGATGTTTCCCAGTAAGTGGAGGAATGCTACTCTTTCAGGACTTGGTGATGAAATTTTTTCAACATCACCTCATGTACGCTGCACATAACAGCTATTGCAGCTTGATGTCGCACGACTGTTTCCCATTAAATATCTACCATTCTCACGACTCCTAAGAGTACAGAGGAAGGTGTACCTAGTCGCAGAGTTGTCGCTGTTGGCCGTGTGCAGATAAAGGTACAGAAGAGCTTCGCCCCATATTATTTCTGGTCAATAGCAAGACACTGGACGCGCGAATAATTCTCTGATTCCTACAAGAGAGAGATGCTCCCGTATCGGTGTTCATTTCCCAACAAGCCTCGTACGCATGGAGTTTCAAAACCCTCATACCCACATATGTGTTCTTACAGCATCAATAAACAAGCACGACATCAGCACGGCCTGTCACCTGGGCCTGCAAAGGGAAAGATGCACTATGCGAACTTCACGCATCGTAAATGAAGCGAAAAATATTTTAAAACAAACTCTTTCGCATACGTAACGACATAGGCCTTTTCATATACACTGAGTTTACAAATAAATCGTCCTTCCAGGACCGTTAATCCTCACGTCGCGATATAACACCGGTCAGAATGTCACTGTAATGGCAATATATAATATTTTTACTCATAAGCACTTGCTGCCAATGTGCAGTTCAAGGTATATTGATTTTACTGTCGTAACATCCTCAGGACAGATAAAAAATAAAAAATTTTGTGCAACATTCAAGGTAAAAATTAAGCATATTACATGGACCTAGCATGTTTTAAAGATGTAAAAATTCCACTTACTATATTAACAACAAAATAAGCGATGCCACATTCATCCTCGAGAGTGAGAGATAAATATAAGTAGCATCTTAACGCCACATTACAATTGGGCATGTGTCCACATTGCAACCGGTATCTATCACCTCGCTCTTCCATCATTCCCAATGTCTGAGTGCAATATGACCAGAATAATACCCTGATAAATTCTTTTTAGTTTAATTTTTCATAGCCATTTTCCATTGAAAATTAAATTTTATTCCCTTACTACTTTGTCTATAAAATGGCTTCCCATTCACCCGTACATCCCAAGTCATTTTATCTCAGATCTCGAACAACCAAAGAGCTTCGCGTTTTCTTCACACCTTTTTAATCAAACCTTTGAAAAAAAACTCCCCAAGTATGATATGTTTGGCTGATTCCTAAATATGTCATATAACAGAAGCGTTTTATACTTATGTTAACATTAAAGCACATTATTTTTGGTTAAATATAACTTATACGTATACTTTATATATAAATTTAATTTTTTTTCATTTATAACCAATATGAATGAAGACAGTGACAAAGTAGGTGTGTTGGTAATGCCTAGTGTGAAAAATTTCATATGCAAAATGTTATTATACTGAGTGCGCACGAATGCGGTGTGTTGGCATTCTGGTGAAATATTCTAAGCTTTGTGTATGAGGCGGAGGAATATCCTGAAAGTAGAAATTCAGCAGAATTTCAGAAAAGTTTGAGATAACTGGGAATGGAGTATACTTAAACACACTGCAGTCAGGGCTTTGTGTGCCGAAATATTGAAGTTTAATTGGAAAAATAATAATTAATTCCAATTTCGTATAATTGGACGTTGTAAAACACTACCAGCAATATGGAAACTTACTCGTAACAAGCGAACAATTCTGAAGTAGTCTTATGCCCATACCATATATGAATGGTTACTTATATTTATATGCTAAATATACTTACTAATTTATATGCACAGTCGTGTGACGGCATATCGCTAAGTATATATGCAATGTAGAATTTTTACAGCATTCGTGAATAACTTTATTTTCTGTCGTGCACTATTTATTTAGATCTCTTGTGTTTCGTATGCATAACATTGTTGTGCAGCAGAATTTCTACAGTAGTGGTGCAGATGGTAGGGTTTTGTGGGTTGATGTAGTTGTCGAAGTATTCTGGTATATTTTGTGTCGATAAAAAAGGTTGTTCCTGAAATACAGGTACGAACGTTGTGAAGTGATTCCCTATTCAAAATGAGATAGCAATAATTATACGACATATGCCCAACAGTAATGCGTAAGGGAGGTAGATGTTCTTTAAAATCGATATTTCAAATGGTTTCAATTCAAATTATTAAAACCTACGAGAGATAAAATAAAAATTCCGTGAACACTGTTGTCTTGTATCGAGATGTGAAACCTTCTACGTCGGTAGCTTTACAACGTGTAACACAGCACGTCCTTGGAGATGAGGTGGAGTTCTCTTCACACGAGCATCTTCACGGCGAGCATCATCGGCATGACGGACGTCAGTACGATCATACGACCCTGGAACAAGCGCGCAAGTGTTGCCGAACTGGGTGTGGTCGAAAGAACCGACGATGGACTGGTCGACGGTGCAGACGGTGAAGTGTTCTGTGTGACCGATGCTGGTATGGTCGGAGGTGCTGTTGGTGGAGTGGTGGAAGGTGCCGGGTTTGTTGAAGCGGTCGGAGGTACTGTTGGCAGAGTGGTGGAAGGTGCCGGGTTTGATGAAGTGGTCGGTGGCACCGACGCAGGAGTGGACGAGAGCAAAGAGCGCATGTCGAGCTTGTCTCCCTGGAACGCGGAATCCAGGAGAGTCGACTCGTCCTCGCGCAATATGTGGATCACGTCCATCTTGAAGGCTCCCCTCACGGCGTCCTCTACCTCACTCGGATCTACGTTTTTCCTCGCCGTCAACGAAACGGCTTCGGGGATGCCCGTCAGCAACCTGTGGACGAGAAGATAAGCTGTATCTATTATCTTCTATGAGGGATTGCTATACTGGGCCTAAGGTATCAAACAAAACACTAATTTGGCCTCACTCCATTGCAGTGGTTCTCGTAGAAAACCATAGTAATAATGTACAGTTAAGTCACGTTCACTTCCAACTTTCCTGAAGCCCTGTTAAAGTTCTACTTCCAGAAAGTTCCTCTGCCTCATGCAAACAAAGCTTAACCGAGTCTAGAAAATTACATTAAAGGGACAACGCACCACATTTGTACGCACTCAATGTAATAATATTTCGCATAAGAACTATTTCTTACTAGGCATATTAATTGTAGATTAAATATAATAATTTGTAGGTTAAACTATAAATAAATATTGTTTTCGCCAAAATACTGTAGTGATATGTCAAAACGTGTATAAAACGCTGATGACAGATGGCATTTTTAAGGTAATCAAACCTACAGGTCATACATGGGTTGTTTTTTTTTAATTAAATCCTTAAAAAAACAATCCATGTATGACTTGTTTTGTTGTTTCTTAAATACGTAATTTATACTTGTGTTAAGACAATGTACCGTAATTTTTATTGAATAAAACTCTTATTTATATTTTTTTATAAATTATAATATTTAATTTATAAATTGTTTGAATAAAGGCAAAGAAATACATATGCTGGTAATGCCTAGTATGAAATAATTCCTATGCAAAATATTAGTACACTGGCTTTCTAGTGTAATTTTGTAAGCATTGTTTGCATGAGGCAGAGGAATATCCTGGAAATAGAACTTAAGCAGGGCTTCAGAAAAATTAAGAAGTAACCGTGAATGGAGTATTGAGAAAATAACACAGAGGTACAGAATATAAGCCAAATTGCGCTTTCATTAGTGGATATACCAAAAACCAACACAGACAATACCGAACAAGTAATTAAGTCAGAGAGCAACAAGAAAATCTAACCACTGGATACGACCTCACAAACTAGAACAACAAAAGTAATACACGTGACAATACAACGAAGACACCGCAAACGAAAATTTTGCTGGAAAAATCTTATAGATACGTACAAACACTGAACTAAGCAGCAAATTCTGTACAGACGAACACATTGTATTCAACGAGTAAAGAGATGTTGCATTCAGGGTAGTGCAGTCTGTTGCCTTTTTCAGGCATATGATCACACTGAGGAAGACTGCATACTGATTTGGAGAATCTGGAGAATTATCTGTGTTGCTTTCTCAACGCATTATCCAGGTTTATATGATACTCACTGCATAGTATGTCCAAAGCAATGTTTATCTTGATAAACTAAATCTGCATTGATCTGAATTTTTACGCAGTTACCAAAATCACTTTTTGTATCTGCAATCCTCACCGTTAGGATTACTGAAATAATTCAGCACATGCCAGACATATTTTGTATAAAATTTTGTTATCGCAATTACAGCCACATTTTCCAGCAAATATAACACATTTTTATAGCTACAGTATGGATTGCAGTAGATAGCTGCTTTTTGGGGCAACTTTTCTGAATATCTCGATCATTTTAGGAATTTTTTTTTTTACAAAAGAAAAAATTTTTGCTAAAAGTGTTCAGCGAAATTAACCGCCAAAAGAGGGCCAGTTATCTTATCTGCTATAGCTGGTTTAGGAAGCATGTTTAATAGTTATAATATTCGAGTGATTACTTTATTATATTTGTAAATGAATATAAGAAGCATGACAAAAACAAGAAACAGGCTAATTCGCACAATAAAATCAATGTCCTCGTCAGTAGGAAGAATGTGATTACTATCAAATGAAAACCACATTCAATTTTCTGACCATTATATCCTACCTCAGAAACACGCAAAATTCTTCGCCTAACACACAACCAACAACTCACAACAACCTATGTACAAGAGGAATAAATATCTTTGTGTATAAAGAACCTTAGAGCTGTATTAAATTGTAGAAATTTTTTGTCTTCTGAAAGAAGAAACATTTTGTATAAATTTTTAAACAGATGTTAGAAATTTATAAACCAATCCATGTCTCCGAACAAAGCAGTATTAAACTATTTATTTGATATTATGAATCTCATTAAGTAAAATAATTGAGATCATAAATTAAATGCATAGTTTTTTAGCACTTTCTAAACAGTTCTTGAATCAAACCTTTGAAAAATAACTCCGTGTATGGTTTTCGGTGGTTTTCAAAATATGCCACGTATCACAAGCGATTAATACTTGTGTTAACATAAAAGTGACTTATTCTTGTTTAAATTAAACTATTGTTTATATTTTTTATCTATAAATTTTAATATTTACCTTACAATTAATGTGAATAAAACAGATAATATAGGAGTGTTGCTATTGCTTAGTAATAAAATATTTTTAATGCAAATTATAATAACACTGTGTACGCAAGAATATTGTCCGTTCTATCTTCGGTGTAATTTTTAAACTCGGAGAGACTTCGTTTGCATGAGGCGGAGAAATATCCTGGAAGCATAACCTAAGCAGGGCTTCAGGAAAGTTGGAAGTAACCGTAAAAGGACCATACAGGACATTATGGAAGTCGTGAGCAAAGGTTTGTGTGGGGTGTATTTGCTGGAAAAATTTGTTGAAATGAATGACGTGTGGTAGCAATTTATATGTCAAGAATGAAAATGAAAATTCCTTCGCGTGCGATAGAATTTTCAAAATAGGCGGTTCTGTAACTTCATGTTTGAATAATACCGATGTATAAAACTAACGAAATTCACACTGTAAACTTGCAATGTAGAAGGCGAAATATTTTTTTCAAAATGTATATGCATGTGAGCTTTCACATCCTTGGTTATTACCAGAGGAGCTAATGCTTAACATTCTGTCCACTCCTCTTTAACATCAGGCAAGTCTTTCGAAAGCGGAATTAACACCCAAAAATTTATTACTTCCCATTTCACTCACTGTTTAAAGTAACTATTTATTGACATGAACCGATTTCCTTAAAAGTGTGTAAAAATTAATTACGGATTTTTCTTGTTGTAACAGAGGGGTTTAACTATTTTTAATAGGATGGATGGTTGGAAAAGGAAATGGTTCAAGTGTAGGATTTATGTGGGTGCAACCTCGGGAGGATGTTCGGGTTAAAGACTTAGAGGAAGATGGTACATTTACAGTGATAAAGCTGCAAGAATCACCACCCACTCCCTAATGCCATAAAACACGGAGGTGTTCTTAGCTTGTATCACTCACGCACTATATCAACTAGGGTAGAACTGGGCAAGTCGTGGTTTTCTCTTACACGAAAGGTTTCATTTCGAAACTCTCCAAAGAGACACTGGCCGCTGAGATGTTCTCGTAATTGACGTTGACGATCAGTTGGCCCGTCAGTTGGTCCACATCTCCTTCGACGGTCCATTCCAAGTCAACAGACCTCAGGTGGAGCTGCGCAGAATACTGAAACATCAGAGACGGTCAAATGAGACAATACCAGTTCACCATACTGGGTCAGTATTTATTATTAAAACCTACAAAAGAAAGCCAATTTTGGAAATACATCAGTGTAATTTGTCCCTGGGAAGTCATCATCATTTCTGTAAATTAGGAATGCTACAAAATTGCCACGACAATATAATATATCACTTGAACAGTATCCACAAAGCAAAAATTTTTCAAGCACTATGACATAACGTGTAACTTAATTATATATATATATATATATATATATATACATGCACGCTCATACATTCTCATGACCAAGTCGAAATTCCATGCAATACCGAGATTGTATATTTATAAAGTAGAAATGGGTAAACTCTGGTAGGTAGCAGAATGTTTTAATTTTACAAAACTTTTCTCTGTGAAGAGACTGACGAGATTTTCAGTAGTTGGAATCAACCATTTAGTCCCCTCACCACAAAATAAAATAAAAAATTATTTTCAGTTGCATTTAAAAACTGGATCCATACAAATACTATCAAGGAAATAAGATATACACTTATAACAGACGTTCCGTAGACATTAAAAATAGTAATAGAAGGTGAAACATCTTCACTAATTACGTTAGTCTGAAATGCTAAACAATTAATATTTTTGTAGCAAACTACTACGGAACACGTTCTATACGATTTCCTCGGAAACACTTAGAGATATGATTTTGCATCCGAAAGAAGACATTATTGGAGAGCATCAAGATCATTCAAGTGCTGGATTATTATCCACCACTGAAATAATCATTTCTTTTGTCGGGTTTGTGCAGCAATAAGCAATACAGCAAATATTATGTACGTAAAATGTTTTGAAGTTCAAGCAACCTAACAGTAGTTTCTGCAAATCATGTTCACTAAATTGCTAAGTATAGTCTGTTCGTAGTACGCAATATGGAGGTTCAAGGGGAAATCGCAGTCGCAAGCTAAAACCACTAAGTAGCATCCCAAACAAAGCAAGAGCATACTTCAAGGTCGAACGACATCCAATTGTAGAAATAAACATGTGTAACAACCTGTGTGTAAACATGATAATTTGACATGCCGAAAAGCAGTGAGGGGCTGGCGTTATATACAACATCATAAATATGGTATCATACACAGCAGGGGGTGAAAATCGTTTGACAAAAGGCAAAGCTACCAGCAAAAATGATACGATATGGAAAAATTCGTGTTTTTTAATTTTATTGGACCAAGAAACACCACTCACTTCAGACTATTGTAAATTAAATTTAATCATATCTGGCAGAAAAAATTGCCATGAAAATTCTTGACTAGCCCAAGCTTAATATCTACTTCGTTAAAGATTATTAACAAGCAGTACCGAAACAAATTTCTTCTTAATTTTCAGTGTTATTATTATTTATCAAGTGAAAAATTAAATGCCAAATTCTCTATCACAGAAAATTCGAGCTATTAAATTTGTACGAATACAACTATTAGTAAATTTTATTTTAGCATTACGTGAAACAAAATAAGTAATAAAATAACTTAAAAATTGTTGTAGTGATTTATAAAATCAGTTGTTCTACAGAACATGCATAATATTCCACATTTATAATGTTGGAGAGCAAAGCATGAAAATAGACGAAGACAACACGAGTCGAAATGTACATGCTTGTACATACTATAATTCCACCAGCAGTTAACTTCTGGGGAACAGACGACCGCACGCATGTTGTAATGAGGACATAGGAGGCCTTAGCATTGCATGGCACTTAAATGTGTTTTTTGGTAACTACGCCTGCGGCTTCAAAACTTTACTTACATCCATTCCATTGGCCAGAAATCAGGCCACGAATTGCTTCAGGCGCCGGCAATATATGCTATTGTAAATATGCAAACAGCGTCTATTTTCATCGTGGTTCCAAACTGTGCAGAATCTCCAGAAGGAAACTGAAGTACGTCATGCCGGTCGCTATAACTATCAGCTCAACTCACCCACGAGACAGAGTAAGACCCTTACATGCTAATATATATTATTACCGCAAGCACTACTCTTATAAAACAGTTTTCCCACCAAGCAGAACCGGGTTCGCCCCCGGATTATCGCATGTGGGAATCGTGCCGGACGATACCGCTGGTGGGCGGGTATTCTCTGGTGTATCCCGTTTCCCCCGCCTTTGCATTCCGAAGCTGCACCGCATTCACCTCGCTTTGCCCTCATTGGCTCTCAAGACCTCGATTTTAAGAGCCATCCAAATCTCTTCACTAGCTTTTAAAACAATTTAAGTTTACTAACTTACATCGGTTAGCTCTCACGAATTACAGCAGTCTTTGCAATCCTTAGTACATCGTTCAGAGTTATTAAAAATGTCGAGTGATTTTTTATAAATCTATTATTATAAATTCACGTGGCTAATTTTTTTCCGTACTCTTAAATCTTCTCGGCCCATCTCTAGTTCAGAGTGTGGGTTGACGTAAAAATTAATTATAAATAAACAAAATGTAATATGCTTATGATTAATCGCAATATAAAATAGAGATATGATGACCTGGTTTAAAGTACATAATTATGGTATCTTCAATACTTTAGAATAACATATTTATAAATATTCAAACGTATTTATTTAAAAAATGTCTACAAATATAATAAAGTAAGTCGTAATTTTCTATAGAGATTTTAGGAACAGTTCTGTTTAATATTTCAACCACATTACAACAGCTAAGCTTCCAATAATGACGTTTTTCGTATCGATGAGTCCTACCGTGTTTCCTCACTAAAGGCTGAGTAAAGGTGGTAATAACGAAAGTTCGTATCCCTTGTCTTCGATCCGCTACTGGAACAAGTTCATGGCCGACAAATAATGCAATCGTTGGCCAGATTCCCTGACGCTTTAGCGGACATATGTGCTGTGCGAAGGCACTTTCTTACGAGAAAAAAAAAGTGTCCCAATTGTTTTGGTTTTGCTGCCGCCACTCTGGTAACAGTCTGCCATGTGAAGGTACGTTCAATTGGTTGTCAACGTGCTCACAGTACTTTAAAACGAACAGAAAGACTGTCGTTGGTTACCGAACTTAAGGACGTCGTGTATTATTCTCACATCCAACATTATTGTGCTTTGTAGCAACATTTCTCAAGAGCTTAGACGATGCAAGTTGAAAGTCACTGTCAATTTTATCTGTTGTACTCAGCAGCATGGTAGTTAGGCAGTTGTTAGCACTGAAGTCACTGAAGTGTACTGCGTTTTAACATCCAACTTTCTAGGTGTCAGACAACCATCGGGAGACTTCTGTCGGCATTCATTGGTAGAACTGTAGCGGTAATTAAGTGTCTAGTTTTTCAATTTAACTTTACGTAATGTGGTTTTTTTTTTTGTTAAGCTCTTCTTTTCAAAATACAAAAGGATACAAACAATTTAGGGGAGGAGTAATTTTCCGAGAAATTTCCAGAAACACGGTATTGCAATGCAGTGAATTTCGTAGGCTTACTAACAAATTTCGAGAAACATGCTGGATGCTAGGCACTGAACGTCGTAGGAGAGCAAATTGCCTATACAATAAGGCGTCTGTTTAATCATTGCACAAGCTGGCACAAGAGAAATTCACTGGAATCACATGAATATTGTTCAAAATAGCCCGAGGAAAAATTATACTTCACATAAAAAGCTACAAAAGTGCTAGAATTTAAACCATCCGATAAGAAAACGAATCCGTTTCTTTAATGGTTCACATATGTTATTTAAATAAAAATTTACGACATGCCTGACTTGGTGCAATCTCTCTGGGAGTGTTTACATACAAAACACACTACAATGACTTCAGAGAATCTTCATGCTAAGCATGAAATTTCTTTTCATGATCACAAATTGAGTGAAATGCAATAGCCAAAAAGTACATTGCTGATAACTCATTATTTAAAGCAATGATCAGCAATTAATGCTACTGTTCAATGTTCATGATTTCATTGGCCTTCTTGAGGAAGATAGAATTTTCTACGCTGAGCAAAATTTCAGTACCTTGATCTTCTGAATTTTATTTCCGGCTAACGTTTTTGCTGAAATAGCTTTCGGCTCCCTCGCGCGACGGATTTTATCCCAACAGTTTTATATCTGCGTGGAACAGTAATATTCCATTGCATTTTAACAGAAATTTGCAGCAATTTCATGCACAACAAACATTTCGCAAGCCGACATGTAGAAAGTGTTCACCTGCACTGCATAATGACGGTTTCAGTACTGTCTGTAGGCGTAAGATATCACTTCCCACACCAAATTTAAGTACACGTGTATTTTTTATAATTCTCTGTAGCACATGATGGTATGCTCAAATATCTCTACGATAATTAAGCGACATTCTTTACATAATGTATTCGATATATTAAATATAAATGTTATCAGTATTCCTCTATTATTACTTGCATTATGTTATATGGATCTGTACTGTAAAAACCGTCAATAACAAGATGCTGAATACTTTAGACCACCAGACCATTTGGGAACCATTTCATTTCATGTTGGCTAATATACTTTGGTCATGCAACCATTTAGAGAGCTTACGGTTTCCCATAAACTCTGGAAACATTCCAAGAAATAGCCCTGCACCTTGTTCCGAGTTGTGATCAGGCCTTAGCTGAGCAGCCTGCCTGATCACACCTTCACATATTTATCCAGGACACGGGCCGTGATTACTGAGATTAGTTATAAAACCGCAAACCACAGAAACCCCCTCCACCAGCCAGTAAACGGAAAAACACAGCAGATATAAGGCAGTGTAGACCGTGGGCGGTGTCTTTCTGGTGTCAGGCCATGGGAACAAGAAGACTACTGAAGATGTGTGTATCAGGGCATCATGTTAATCAACCTCCGTAAACATTAAAAAGGTGGCGACTTTCCAATTATACTTCAGTGAGATCGTGGCTGGTTAAATCTTCATAATTTAATATAAATTAATATTTCAGTACATTGGTATAACTCCCCCGCGCATATTCAAAAATGTATATATTGAAACAATATTGTAGAATCTTATTTTTAAATGAACCCTTTTAATATAGTGTCTACCGCATAAATCTTATAAATAACTTTCTTCCCTTCTATAGCCTCGTTAAGGTATAATTAAAGAATCATAAAACATATCATAACAAGCACTTAAAGAACTCAAATTTTCTTGCAACAAAAAATTACTATTGGGTAATTTATTTTGACATTTATGCTCTAGTAAAAAAAATAATATTGTGGCATAGTTAATAACGTTAACAGTTTCCAAAGTCTTATAATACCATAACACAAATACACGGTTGCAGTGTTGATGTTAATAAAGCATATAAGTAATGTTGCCTCAACCAAGTGTTGTATTGCTCTTAAAATAAAAGGAAGAAAGAAATATTTTGTGTTACTGCGACATTAAATTAATGTCTAGCTAGCACACGTTTCCGCTGACTAGACGCTGTAAAATGGCGGATACTAGTAAACTGCGATAACCTCGTAAAATAAAACCACTATATTAAAATTTTAAAGCGTAGAATTATAACTAAATGTAACTTAGACCAGCTCTCAAGCCATGCAAAGCAGTTTATGTGTGTTTCCACTTAACGAAAGAGAACTGCAGTTTATCGTTATATAGTGTTCAATGCCGAAAATATGAAAGGCAGCAGTTAATACGACTTTAGGTCTTGTAAAATGGAGAACATCAAGGACTCACTGGGCGGGATCGATTTCCCTCTTGACTGTTATTTTATTCCTTCGTTGGAAATACTTTTTTATGATCAAATACTTAATCAATCTTACACCTTAATGTTTTTAGAGCAAAGAAAATACAAGAAAATTTTTAACAGAACTGTTAACATTAATTAAACAGAAAATTTTTTTCCCGCGACATGAACAACACTTTAATGTTGATAGCACAGTAAGGTGGTAACGTTGTTACAGAAGTATTTAACGTGACATTTACATTAATAGCGTAAGAGTATATTACATTGACAGCGACTTTAGTTACTGATGGCTCACAGACAACAAAAAATCACGGTGTCAATAACATTAATAGTGTTGGCACAACGTAAGACTTATCAGTGGCCTGGCTAACCAGTTGCCTTCTGCTCCTCTATCCGACCCTGGAGCAACTGTCAGGCAACTCACCGTGACTCCACTGAACGCGACGTTGGCTGTCACTCTCGCTGTTTTGTTCACTCTCTCGACGTGAGGGTCTCCGCTGACAGCTAACTTCCTCAGCCCCTTGATCGTGACGTTTACAACCACGACACCTTCAGCCTTCTGTAAAAAAAAACGCACACAAATATTATCTCACAAATACTCTATTCGACCCTTGATGGGAATCAAGGCTTCTGGAGCAAAGAGCAGGCAGGTCATTGTGGACGGGAGAAAATTTTTGGACCTATCCAGTATGAATTTTGAAGGGCTTCTGTTAGCTGTAGAGCATGGAACGGTGTTGGGGAGTGAACCGTTCACTCGTGTGACTGCCTCCTGAAGTTTTCAATGACTGTAGGTGGCAATTGTAGGTGTTGTCCAGATATGCCCACCTGTTGAGGGTGTTGGCCTTCTCGGTATGCCAGTGACATGAGGCTGTTACTGGAAGGATTCACAACTGCAGATGTGATCAGCTAAGTTAAACGGTAACATACGAACTTAAATTTCGTTTATTTACTAACCCTAAAAATATATGTTACTCGTTCACCCACAGTGTCCGCGATCGTGAAGAGGTTGTGATTGAAACTCAATTATGGCCGACACTGTGAGCAGCGAGAGGTAAATGGCAGTACTCTGAAATCATTCTGGATATTTTGGATTATCTGATCGTTTATATATTTCATAATATGGATTGTAAAGGGCTTATTAAAGTCCCCAGATGTTATGCATGAAAACTTATGAGGGGACTTGTGACCTAACTCAAACTGAAACCCATGCATTACCTGTGACTCTAACTCAGGACCTCCAGCAACTCCACACCAGCGGTGCGCCAACCGAATGTGACACGGGAGGTCGGATTCGTAACATTTATTGGTTGCTAGAAGCAGGTGTGTAGCAAGTACAGTACGCGCCAAACTATTGCATGACTGCAACACTTCACTAAGAGAAAGGTTTGGTAAAGTCAGTCAAATAGATGTTGGTATACGACTAAATAATGATATCATTTCGCGGACAAAATATTTTTGTTGAATAAACCAAATGAGAAATTCGACGAAGCTTATTTGGTTCAGCTGACAAAATGTAGACGTAAATCATCCAAACCATGTTGTTGGAACAACAAATTTTGCCTGTCAACAAACTATTCGGTTGAATCAACCGCGTAAATTTGTTTGGCCATATAGAAACACATATTTGGTTGGCTCAACAAATCGTTCTCTCAGTTTTGGGCTCGTTAATCAAAATATTATTCACTTTCCACATCACTAAGAGAAATATCTGTTTATCTCGACATAATTTTTTTAGTTTACGGTTGTTGAATTATGTAAACCTGATTAAAAAATGTATTTATTTAATGGTTAACCACTATATGAATTTTTTTGTACTAAACTTCACGGTTTGTAAAAATATGGTCGTGAAAATTGTGAAATAGTTTGTAACAACAGCTGCCGGATGTGTGTTTGGCAACATACAAAGAAAATTTTCTTTGGTCATATTTTATTTTCGGCGATTTCTCAGTCACTGAGGTTATAAAGATGTCGCATTCATGTGGTTACGAGTCAATACGCTTATTGCTTGAGAACTCATCCCGAAAGCTTATAATTTAATTGAAATGACAGTTATTACGTGGTATGGAACCAATTCCCGTTTCGTGAATATTTATGTGATATAAAACACAAACAATCTTTAAGTTTGACTGGTTTGTTGGAATACAAAGCTCTCACTGCCTCTTTCTCTCACAGGAAATGTAAAATATGCTCTAATTTAAACATATAAGCGCTATCTTCAAAAATGGCTGATCAACAATAATATACACCTTTGAATTAAGAACCTACAACTTGCCCTGCCAGCATGCACAATTCGGTTTAAATCAGTTGAAGGGTTTCCGAGAGATGACATATCATCCTAAGTTTTAAAATAGCCGCCATTTTGAAAGTCAGTCCCGGCGTGCTCGAAAACTTTAAAAGTCAGGTGTCCTTACATGTGTATCGAGTTTGGTTAAATTCGGTTTACACGTTCAAAAATTGAAAGGGGGGACATCCACACGCGCAGACATACGCTCTCAGGCCCACATACATACACACACGCACTTACACACACAGACACACATAGCAGAAAGTGATGTCATAAGCCTTTCTTACCTTCAAAAGTAGGCAAAAAAAGTCTTCCTATTTTGCTCTTATTTTGAAGCCATTTTTTTTAAAGCATCTGGAAGTTTACTCGACCACCCAGAGTAATCATTAATCCGACTGATCACGTAGACTAAAGTTTTACTCCCCGTTTCACATCACATTTTAACGAAAAAAAGACGTAAATAAATAGTAAATACACAGGGGCGCCATATGGCGGATGTTCTTTCTTTTCCATCTCTATCGCTCTCTTGTACCTCTGGCCAGAAAAAAAAACTGAACATATTCCGTGACATGCAAGCAGCAAAAGAAACTGGGCGCCTGTGGATTTCTTCAAATATAGCAGTCTCAAATATTGGCGAAGGATGGGTACTTATTTTAGGGAAATCGAGTATTCTAAGTATCTGACTGTTACCGCAGTTCACGAGTAATCAATACAGTGAATCAATGTAACTGTAGTTAATTTGTTTCTCATTCTACAGCTTCAAACAAATTACATATAAATTTCAATTTAATAATCAATTTAAAGTGAGTGTGGCAAGAATGATTACCTTTCATGGGCACCCATAGAAACAAACATAGAGACATAGAAATGAACACAGCGGAAAGTTCAGACCACCAGACAATACCTCATTTTTTTCCCTGTTTTCCACTGTTATGCTTTAAATTAGCGCCAGCCACGTACATAATATTTAAGACGTCTAAACCAGATTACGATAATTGGTCTATAGGCCGTGATTCAACAGATGAGTTTCCCCCTCCCCCCTTCACACAATTCGAAGACATTAGGTCATTTGCTAGGATTTGGTACAAGCGCCATGTGTTTTCTCGTGCGATTGGGTGTACGTAACTATTCATTTTACAGAAGGCAGCGAAACCCCTTTAAAAAAAGTCCGCTGCCGTTTGCGGTAGTTCTGTAGAATATGGAGATCACGTGAAAAAAAATAAAAAGTCGTCCTTAATTTTCTCTTTTGAAGAACAATATACATCCCTGAACGCCTCGATCCATAGAATAACACATATTTAAGCTCCAGGAAAATTTAATTACACAATACACTCTAGAGTACTATTAAAATAATATCTTAACAATAAAAAATTCCTTACCTGATAGATTTCATCTTCGGTGTTCGGCGTTTTGTAAGGCAGTAAATCCCATGCGGTGAAATGTTTACCAGCTTTTTGCAGCATGTCAGTAATCACGTGGTTGAGTTCAGTAATTTTGTCTGGCGACGAATCACCGAGTTTGTCGCCGCTGCTGTGTTCTCGTTTTCCAGAGTCGGGTCCGTCCTCTGACTCTGGTTTATTGGATTTCCCCGCGGTGGCAGCCACGATCCCTCTTATCGGGATACTAGGTGTTCTAGGGGCAGATGTAAAGTGCTCTGTAGTTTCAGCTGGCATACGTGGAGTAACTGAGGTTTTGTTCGCGGCAACAGTCGCTTTTGTGATTTTTGTAGTGGCAGCATTCCGTTTCGTAGTTCTTGTGGTGGTGGCAGTAACATTCGTAGTTCTTGTGGTGGTGGCAGCGGCTTTCGTAGTTCTTGTGGTGGTGTCAGCGGCTTTCGTAGTTCTTGTGGTGGTGTCAGCGGCTTTCGTAGTTCTTGTGGTGGTGTCAGCGGCTTTTGTAGTTCTTGTGGTGGCCATAGTGTGTTTCGTCGTGGTGCGAGCGGTTGTCGTACTCGTAGGAGTACAAGCCCGTGGCACGGCGTACAGGTCTACCTCCGCAATCGTGAATCCCAAGATCTTCCCCACCAGTTGTTCCACTACCGTCAGAATGTTGTCGTCCAGTGCTCTCCTCACGGTTCTGGCCACTTCTGACGCCCGGAGGAAGACGTTCTCAGGATTGAAGCCAGTTAACTCCACCGACATGTTTCTTAAAAAAAAAAAAAAATGGTTGCCTGTAAAGTCGGTTTTACGGGCGAAGATTTTACGTGACAACGTAGTGCTGCGCGCGCGGCAGACCGATCATAGTTGAGTGGGAGAGAGACGCAAGGCATTCGGCGGGCCTCTCTCTCGTTCGGTGACTCATCGTAACGTTACCGAGCGTTACACTTTTTCATAAGTGACTCCCAGCCGCAACCTAATTTAAGACGTTGTCACGTCAAAAAAAAAAAAAAAAACCGACAACGGCATTGCGTCTTCAAACTCGCATATTTCCACCATGGAACAATTTGCGTCAATGACTAGGTGCTTGGTTTAAATTTCGAAGTAAGCAAGTTTTACAACCCAGAGAAAATATGTTGAATTTAATATCTACGTTTAGTTGACAAAAGTGAGATTTATACCATTTATTTCCAGTATATTGCGTGTTCAAAATCAGATTATCTCGCTTGGGTGTAGCAAAATTTTTGTAAACACAGCATGATGCAGTGAGAGGAAATATAGAAGATGCTATTTTTGTGATACATTTTAGCAGGATATACGTATACAAATTCAAGAAAAAAATGTATTTGAGGATTACGTTATCCATAATACTATTCCAAGTTCAGTTAAAAAATAAAACATCAGAACTATTAACACAAATTAAACTTTTTCACATATTCGAATGACATCAGAAAATAATCCTTCGAGTATTCGAACATTTCAATGATTGTTAAAAACATTTAAAGAAATAGCTATGGGATCGTTTTTATGACCCACATTTGAGCAGCTTCCATTAATATAGTTGGTATGTCAGACAGAGATTTTAAGGAGTCAGCAAATTCCTTCTCAACACTGTAGAAGCATATTTCCAAAATCTAGTTATCCACTGGAAAATGTTAGATCTAACTTGTCAGTTATTTTATCTGTGGATGTGACGCCGTCTTTTTTGTAGGCAGATTTTACAAAGGAACAGAAGACGGGATGTCAAATCGGAATCTTCTCCATAGCCATCTTTCTAGGTGCATCCTATGCAGCCTCGCTGTGGCTGTGGAATCGCGCATAGATGGAAAGGACTTCCAGCTCAACCCCCACGGTAGGAATGTTTGGTAATTTTCATGCATTTTGCTCCCGTGGAAAAAAAAAAAGTTTATTTTAAGTAGACAGATCAGTGGTTTGCGTTTATAAAAAAAATTCAGTATGATATTTTGACAAAACAAAACGATTTCTTAAACACTTGTGTATACATTATCAAATCAGTAATTTCTTCTGTTGGGCCTAATTTTTAGCCAATAATACATACAGTTAAAGCAGCTACCTGTTTGCTTGGTGTAGCAAAACCATTTTGTCAGCAAAAATACTAACGTTTCTCTTTGTTGTGGTTTGTTTTGACTGCCATCTTTCACTAGATAAATTCAGTTGAAGCAAATTTCAGACATTTGCTGTGCTTCAAGGATCATTTCAATAATCAATAACAGTAGGTTTATGGCGGTTAGGGTGCAGGATTCATTATTTGGAGCTCGGAGCCACCAGACACCTTGGTTTTCGAGGCGGCCTTGGAGCGCCATGTTGTGATGGCAACCGATCACCTTATTGGGTATTGGTGACCTTGACCTTGACCCTTAGATCGTAACCGTGAATGACCTTGAACTACAACAAATATTAAAAAATTGCAAAAATTTTTAAAAACTTTAAAAAATCTAAGAACATGTTAATGTTATCCTACCCAACCCCTCGCTCACCCCACCACCATCACCTTAACTCCTCTCAAACCACCACACTATCTATACCAATCATAAAAAACGGAAATATCACCAAAACCATTCTAAATGAAGAACATAACGATTGCCAAATACGAAAAATATATTGTAAAAATTTAGGAACATATAAACTTTACCACACTTTCGCCAACCTTCCCATAAACAACCTTCCCCACCTCCCGCCCAAATACCTAAACACAACCATAGTCTTTAGAGAATAATTGCTAAAAATCGAAACATTAATCCTACAAATCGTGAAATATGTAATATTACCCCGCACTCCCCTTCAGCTCACGTCACCCACCTACCCAACCCAACTCTCTTTTCCATCACATGCCAATCATTAAAAATAAACAAATTCACAAAAAATAGAAAGACACTAACACAAGTTTAGGAACATATTACATTACTGATTTCAACCGCCATGTTGGATGTTGGTAACATAAACGCTAAATCTGTTGACCTTATACTCTAAATGTTGAGATAAATGTGTAAAAATTTAAGAAACATTTTAAAAAATCGACAAGCATAATACGTTACTGACTGCGATCAACATTTTGAACATTGGCGACCATAAAATTGACGCATGGTGTAATTAGGAGTATTAAGAGAGCGGCACTGTCACCAACTTCCCCCCCCCCTGTCACTGCCACCAGCTTAAACCAGTGAAGGGACTTCAGACACGTGTCACTCGTTCATGCATCCCGAGGTCAAGTCAAGGTAGAAGCGCGTGCAGGCCATTACACGGGGTCGCTGCCACGCAGTCCTCCCACCCACCCTCCTCCCTCCTAGCAAACCCCGTGAAATTTGTAAATGCCGAGAAATGACGAGATAGTCTGGCGTATTTCCGCCTGAAGTTGAAAACACGCACCGAGCAATAGCTGACAAGCTGAAAGTGGTGCCGAGCACCACCCCTCCCCCCTTTTGCTAACCACGGGACAATGCGGACACGCACCTTGGAAGAATAAACTGAGAGTGTAAGCTTCAGGGTGCAGGCCATCTCCACCCCCCCTCCTCCAAACCATCAGGGTGCCATGGACGTGTTAGAAGTGCTTTGTTATACTGCACCTCCGCCCACCCCCTCCCCCAACAAGAGAGACATGTGTAGAACACTTAGTGAGGGAGGCTAGAAAGGATATAAGCATCTTTGCTTGGAATGTGGGGTTCAGTTTATTACCAGATACAGAGAGGTTAGTTCGGGAAAGTTGATTATTACCGCACAGAGAGGTCAGCCGCGCCGAGAGCGGCTTGGGGAGATCGGACCCCTGGCCACAACAGTACATCAGTACATCAGTTCGTCAGTATGACAGTTGACAGTTGAATATCACCGCACAGAGAGGTTAGTTCGGGAGCAGTTCATGATTACCAGACAGAGTTCGTCAGTACCTCTCAGAGAGAGGTCAGTCGCACCGAGAGAGAAGGCCAGGAAGATCGGAACCCGGCCACGTCCGTCAGTCAAAGCAACGAGCAGCAGGTAGCGCGGGGTTCAGTACCACCACCCCGGAATGCGCAGGTAGTAAGTCGCGACATTAAGGGGTCAGCCAAATCGGGATGCGAGATGCAGGGCCGAATCAGTTACAGTTACCAGAGTCACGTCGGACGAGTAGTTTCACCACGTCAGGACATGAGTCAGCCAGCCAGTTAAAGCATAAGTCAGTTAGTTTCCAGTCAGTCAGTTGCAACGCACCGAGAAGGCGGAGTCGAGTGGTGAACTTCAACGGAAGTGCCATGTCGAGATAGTGGGATTGTCCAGTGCAGCCTGTAGCCACGAAGGACGGGTGGGGGCCCGCACATGGGGTCCCTCGCCGGTACGTGGTAAGGTAGTAAGCAGTCAGTTACTACCCTTTGCCGAGAACGGGCGCGAGTGGTGAGCTTCACCGAAAAGCGCCACGTCAAGAGGAAGCCAGCTGCTTGCAACAAGCCAACCACAGAGGACCTTTAGCAGGGCCATCCAGTTCTTCAGACCTCGTCAACTGCCAGAACGTATCCGGGCCATCCAACTCACCAGACCTGAACTGCCGGAACAACTACCACGCAACATGTGCAGATAAGTAACCCCATCGTCACTCAGGGACCTGTCCTGTCACAAAATGCCCCTATAGCGTCGGAAACGTTAGCCAGAACATTGTAACCAGCCCTTAAGGCCTGAACTCGTAGTTCGTTAAATTATGTACAAAGTCCCGCAACAGTGCCGGGAATGTATGAGTAAATTCCCGTTAAATAAACCTGTTCCAAACTAAGAAGTCGTGATGAAGTCATTGTGTGATTTACCCTCAACCACCCAGGCACCCTATAGTCTGAACATTAACTGTAGACGCTACAAACCATCTGTACACCACATATGGGCAGTTGCATCATGAGTTAAATTAAACCCAAATGACTGTGCAATCAGAAAATCTAGAAAAAATAACGAAAAATTACAAACACGGAAAAGAACATCGTGGTAAAACCTACACACCTAAAGAAAAAACCATGTTGGATGTGTGATACCTAAAAGATCGATCGTCGTAAAGCTGGCAGATCACTACCACTCCCTGATACGACGATCAGCAGACGACTGAACCCCCACCTCTATATTTCATTTTTTTTATATATTCGATTAATCTTACGAACCACAAAGCGAATCATTGACTTTATGAAGTACATATACCCTTCATCTCAGGACCAAAACGTTCTTCGTCACTTCACTTCCCACGCCATTAACTTGACATAGCGCAGTCCCCATCAACATGCACGCTAGCTACCAACCCACCACCCCCTTCACATTTCCACGTACACAATTCACATTAACTCGTCATAGTTCGCCACTTCACTATCCCACCTTGCCATCAACCAACCACACGAATCTCCACTGTCTTACTTTCAAATTCTCAATCTGTTTCTGAAGAGACTCACTCCTCCCAAAACTGGCTCCCGCCAAGACCAATTCCTGCATTAATGGCTATAGCAATGGACAAGACCAACCAACCATACCACCCACCTATACCAACAATCGATGAGAACCTATCTCGAAAAATTCGCATAGTACGAATCTCGTTGGCATCCTCTTCGCACAAAATACTTCGCAAAATCTTCCCAAAACTTTGCAAAACTTCACAAAAAATTTCAGCCAGAGCTGACAATGACAAAGGACCATGCCAAATGACCAGGTCAAATAACCAGTTGCGAAACATTCTTTAAAAATATTCTCCATATAATGACCCGTAAGTGCGGTGCATACAGTGATAAGTGCGGTGCATAAGGGGTCAGTTGCATTGCATGAGAGGTCAGGGCTGACCCTTCACAACACTGACCTCTGATTGCTGGGCATGCTCTGCAATCTCCTCCGCATGCTCCACAATCAGCTCTATACACTCTGCAATCCCGATGTATGAAGAATTTTTATACTGCATAAGGCCTCAGCTTTGTCGGAGACGAAGCTAAAGATAAACACTTTGCCACCCTTTTTCACCTCTGAGGCCTCATATAGTATAGAAATTCTTCATATATCGGGATTTCAGAAGAGTGTGCAGAGCTTATTGCGGGGTGTGCGGAGATTATTGCGGAGCGCGCGCAGGTGACTGCGGAGCATGCTCAGCAATGCATTGCAAACTGACTCCTCGTGCACCGCAAATAGCACTGCATGCACAACACTTAGCACTGCATGCAACTCACTTAGCACCGCATGCACTGCACTTAGGGATCATTTTGGGGACATTTCAGAGTCACTTTAGGGTAAATTAGATCTCTTTTAGGGATCATTAAGGGTCATTTGTTGAGCAGGAGGGGTCATTTTCAGAGCATGAGTTCAAGCGGAGCAAAGAACTTGTCTGGAAGAAACTGTTGAAAATGAAACTGTATGGTAATGTGATCAAGGTAATAGATAAAATGTCTAGTTGAACGGATGCATAAAAAGGTTAAAATCTCACTGATGAAATATGTAAATTTTTTGTAGAGCAGTAGCTAGGCAAAGTAGATAACCAAGTTGTTACTGCAGAAATAACTTCAGCTTTTTTCATGCATATCAATAATTTGTGCCAGCCTATACAATAAACTTGCAACTTTTGCCTAGCAAGTAAACTTAAATCTGCAATAAATGATTTGTGTAACCAAATAGGCAAACCTAGAACCAAAATCATAATAATCTTAAAACGGGGCAGAAATGGTTTTGTATACATACAACACACAATTATCTTTATCTTCCTGCCAAGTTTTAAATAGTCAAATTTAATTCCTTTGAAATATGTTACAACATAAATCTGTCCTATTTGGGAAATTAGGCCAACTCAGTGTCTAGGCCTATTCTCTGTTTTCTAACAAAGCAAACAATGGATGGCATATATATTGCATTCTCTGTAAAACGTATGTTTTTAATCCGGATCTGTTGCCTTTTCCTGAGTTAATATAAGATAACTTTACCATTTATTGAATACCAACTTTGTGTTTGGCACCTAAAAGTCACATGGTAATGTTTTTACTACATGCATTATATGGACATGTAAATTATGCATATAAGCAAGTCTTCAAGAAATATTAATTTCACAGCAAAAGCACAATAGCGTAAGACATTGCTGTGATATGTTTCATATTGTATTGGCACAGGTATCCGCTTCATATTACACTTTTTTTTTTCGTACGTGGGTTACAACACTTGTTATAGTTGGAGGAAGAAACCGGATCATGTACTGCACAATATACTAGAAAGGATATTCACATATATATTGGCTTTGAAATAAAACTGGTCACTTAAAAAACAGAAGGTACCATTAAAAAAAAACCTAGAACTAATAAAGATTGTACCTGGTTAGTCAATTGTTCATATAACAGAAAATTTTGCTTTGATACATCCTGCTGCTGTATTACAAAGTAAAACCTACCTCAGTGTTGGACAACAGTAAAACTGGTACACTTGCTTACTGTATGCTCAGTCTCAAACAAAGGGTCAACCAATAACATAGCCAACCATTTTCTTCAGATGTGCAATAAATAAAACAGTATTTATTTTATCCTTCATGCTGTGTGGACGTTATGGAGAAAAATACAATACTGCAGTAGTTAAGTGTGTTGAACAATGTTTTAATAACTGTCTAACTTCATGGTAATCTATTGCAGAGTTTATGAAGTACTAAAGTGTGAGTTAACAATGTCAAGAGATACAAAACAAAAACCCTTACAAAAAAAAAATCATAAGTGTGCGTTATTATATTCACAGCCATGAATTGCCGTCGTGGAAAGGGCTTTGAAAACCAGGGAAATTGTGTGGTAAAAGTAGTTAACGTTGGGAAAATAACATGATGGCAAATGTAGAGAAGCACAAATAATTTGCCTATTTAAGATGCACCTAAATGATTCAGAAATGTAGATTCATGTAAAATCTGCACCACTCTGCTTCCCAGAGTGCGAGCAATAGTGAGTGTAGACCCCTGCGCTGATTTACCTGCTTCATGTGTTTTTTATCTTCTTCACGCATCTTCACCTGTTTCTCACATGTTTACTTACTTTACAAACTTGTACCTGCTTCAGACAATTTTACTTGCTTCCCATACTTTTACCAGCTCCACACATATGTATATACCTGCCTTACACACTTTTACCTGCTTCAGACAATTTTACTTGCTTCCCATACTTTTACCAGCTCCACACATATGTATATACCTGCCTCACACACTTTTACCTGCTTCAGACAATTTTACTTGCTTCCCATACTTTTACCAGCTCCACACATATGTATATACCTGCCTCACACACTTTTACCTGCTTCAGACAATTTTACTTGCTTCCCATACTTTTACCAGCTCCACACATATGTATATACCTGCCTCACACACTTTTACCTGCTTCAGACAATTTTACTTGCTTCCCATACTTTTACCAGCTCCACACATATGTATATACCTGCTTCACACATTTTTACCTACTTCGCACATTTTACCTTCTTTACACATTGTTACCGGCTTCATACATTTTTACCTGCTTCGCACACTTTTAACTGCTTCACACACTTTGATCTGCTTCGTATTAAGTTCCAGTTATAAAGCATGTAAAAATGCATGAAGCAGGTAAATCGCCCTGGGAAGCAGAGTAATGTATATTTTCATTAATATACATTTTGGGAGCCATTTGGGTTCATTTAAAACATTATTCATGTTTGCACTACAGTTCTGTTTTATAGCCCTTTCCTTTATATTTATGATATGGTTAAGTATTTATAATTGTTCTTAGAAGCGAATGATTGTATATTGTTATGTGCATGAACGTGAAAGACAGAATCAGAGCAGCGTGTGGATCTCTCAGCTGTTCTGAGGTCCACCGAACTACCGCGAATGGAAGGAGAGCAGAGTCGACATTTCGAACACTTATGAAGAGTGATGTGTGGGAATAGGTGTTCCCAGTTCCCATTTCACAGAAGTTCTCTCACACCATACCGGTATTAACACTACACCTGACCTCCCTTTAGATTATACGTAAACTAGGTATGGACGCCAGAAAAATAACATGTTTCGTTTATTAACATTTGATTGTAGTAAGAATAAAAATAATTTTCGTTGTAGTTTTATTGTGTGTAAACTATGCACGTCAGAAGACAACTGTCTTTGTAAATTTTGTTTCCTCGTTGGCGATCTATCCAACGATACCATACACGACTTCTGTTCCCATTTGCAATTTCAAAGCTNATAACCCTACCTCCGGTATGTCCAAAAAAATTGATTTTGATTACATATTTATGGGATCTGGTAGTTGCAAGTGAGGTTTCTTACGAAACTAGTTTTACTTTTTCTGTGTTATGTCTGGAAATTTTATTGCTGTTCCCCTCTAATTTTCTATTATATCTCACAAGCTATATCTAATATGCTTGATGAAATCGTGTACGTGGCTTTGAGATCACAAAAAATTTCCTATTTGCTAAGTTAGAGTGAGCAATCATTGATGCTGCATTCTCTCATCTAAAAAAATGTAGTAAATTGTATCTTGTTGATGCAGAAGTACTGGAGTTGTAAGAACTTTTCTTTGGTGGTTAAAAATGCGGATGTTGGTGTACTAAAAAAAATGGTTTATTTCAGTTTAGGAATGGCTAGTTCTATATTTGTTTGTTGTTTCTTAATAGTGTTGTTGTTTTTACAATCCATGCCCAAGTCTGGGACAAAGTTTCTATTACAAATAGTATAAAATGTTGAGATTTACTAAACGATTTGATAAATAATAGCATACATTCTATACGAAATTATTATTTACTAATACCGATTTACCTGAAACAATAGCCACATTTAAAGAATTGGTGTTTCCAAAAGGTTCAAGCACCAGAAAAAAAAAATGTCCATAATTTTACGCTGTGGCTCTGATAATAGTTACACTGTTTTTCCACCACGTTTCTGTGTGCTGTTATTAACCGCGTAAAAAAACGCCTAAGAGTATGGTTTGTAAGAACTTCAGTGTCACTGTTAATCAGATTGCTCTGTTATCATCTTGAAAACACAACGAACAATTTTTACAGTTATTACTTTTTATCTGTTTGCACAAGCAAGGTACCGATATCTGTTGCGTAATAATACTCCTGATAAACATGAAGTAGCAGAACTTGCTCAAGGTGGGGAAAGAACTTTTAAATGCAGAAAATTTATATTTTGTCTACATGTCCTACCTTTTCTCGGTGCTGCAGAAATTGCGAGTGTGGAAATTAAAATCTGAGGTCCTTTTTTTGAACATGGCTCAAGGCGTATGCCGTAAAATTAATACTTACTAAGTATTTATATGAATACCTGATATTGTTGGTTAACGGGTAATTACATGATTTTAGGGCCCTTCTTCTTTTACTCTTCATGCTAGTCTGTATTCCTCCACCTTGTGTAAAATTTACTTTTCTGGGCATCTAACAAGCTGCATACATAACCTCGACATAGTGAGTATCTAAATTGTAACGTACTGAAGTGTGTAACAATTACACTCATTCTAACCACAATAAATGCTGCATAAAACCAAAATGGAGAAGGAGCAAAGCCATCTAAACGGTCCGCGGAATTAAATATTACATTTTAATTACGATGTCATGATATGGAACTGCTTTTAATAATTCGCTCCCAATCAGTTGTTATGTCCATATTTAAATTATGATGTTAAGGGGGGTATTATTTTTCGTTGTTAGGTATGTAAGTAGAGAGATAATGCAGATCCGAGGACAAGGTCTGAAGGCTACGGATCTGCGAATCCACCGCCATCTTGGATCCACCAACTTGGATGACATTACAGCCGCCACCTTGTTTCCGTCTGCCGTCATGTTTTCTGCTATCCACCATCTTCTCCGCAATTGTGTTTCCACTTGTATTTTGTTAACATCGGCTGTTGCACAGGGGTGCACCTGTCGTTCGACTACCATATTTGTTTATGGTGATAGCAGCTAGAATGCGCTGGTATCTCTCTCGCTCGGCCACCATGTTGATTGTAGAGTTATTCACTAGAGGTGCTGCTTTTTATTTAATTTTCGCAGAACTCAAAATATCGTCTGAAGGAGGGCGGGATCGAACTGCCGAACCTTGAATGCCTTGGACCACTAGGCTATGGTGACATGTGCTGACTCAAGGGTTAAAATAATTAATTGTGTGTGTGTGTGTGTGTGTACGAATAACTATTTGGTCGTAATTATTCGAATACATAGTAACAATTTTTATATAAATATTTTTACTATCTGAGACTTACATAGACCAGCAATAAATTTTTTTGTATTTTGATAATTCTTTTTTAAGTATAAAATTTTTATTTTATTTTTTAAGCATATTTTTTTTATATTATGAAAAGTTGTACCTTAAAAATAAAACACAATTTTATTACATTGAAGTTACTGAAGTTTAGTTTATGGGCATGCATGGACCGGCAGGGCAGCCAACTTTGTCAAAGTTTAAAAAAAATCTGTGCTTGCATGGCAAGAGCAGTGTTAGAATTTTCACAGACCGGCACCTACACGGTGTCAGGTAACTGGAGTCTGTCTGCATGTGTACGTGCTTCCACATTGTTTTCATAATATACATGGTGTCAGATAGCCCAAGTGAACATGGGTGGGAATAGCGGTGTTAGCATTTTCACAGGTCTGCACCTGCGCGGTGTCGGGTAACTTCACATATGCAAGCATGCGTGCTTGACAGTCGTTTTCGCACCTGCATTGTGTCGGATGACTGTCAGGTCTGTACCTGCGCGGTGTCAGGTAACTGCACAGGTGCAAGCGTACGTGCTTCAAAAGGCGTTTTCACACCTGTCCGGTGATTTAAAAATGTAATTTTCCAAATACAAGAAGTTATATAAAAACTTTGAATTCTTCCGATTTAAAAATTTTTCATGAAACCAAATGTATGGTAGGCCAGACTAACACTTTTAACTGTTAATGCGATAGTGCATTCAAAGTAGGACATTGTAAAAAGAAGCAAATATGAATACTTGTTTGTTTTCGAAAGAAATATTTAATGAAAAAAATCTGTATTTTGCTCTGCGTTTTTTAATGAAAATGCAGGCGACGTGCCAGTGATGTCTACCAAGACGATGGCTGTGACGTCATCCATGATGGTTGATCCAAGATGGCGCGGATCCGTAGCCTTCAGTTCTTGTCCTCGGATCAGCATAGTTACTTATGTAAAGTGAATCTCTTTAATACACATGCTGTATGTATAACTCCAAAAGTAGCTTTGGGCTGAAAATGTGTCACAAATATTCACTACTTACTGCTTCAGAAGATGGAAGGTAGTGGTGGAGTAGTAATATACAGGAAATCTTTGCACTCTGAAGACGAGTTGCGCTGCGAGCCCACGTAGAGTCCCCGCTAAGTCCCGAGGAGAAGCTAAGCTCGTGCCATTGTCGTACCAGTAGCTGAAGGTAAACTGCGAACACAACACCAGAGGACCATATAAGCTCCTTCGCACAAAAATGACAGCATCGTCAGATTTTACGATACAAGTTCCTTTCACTCAAACAGTCCTCTTATAAATATCTTAGAAGTCAAATTTTTCCGCAAATCTCAAATAAATGTCATACCATAAACGAATTGAGCAATGTTTGTGTTGTGTGTATGTGTGTATATACATATAGAGAAAGCACACACGCATAACCAGTGTGGGATAAGGTGTTGCTCTTTTCTTTTATAAGAGGCGGCTATGTTGGAACTCCCACAAACCTTCAATCTTCCTTCGCCTTCTTAACTGCATAAAAGAATGACTATAAGCTTTTATAAGAATAGGTGACGTGTTCAGCACCGACAGCAGCTAGACAGCATTGAAGAGATTCAGTTATAAGCTGAAGAGTTGCTAAGAGTACCTTGAGACATGTAGACTGAAATGCATCCGTCTGCTGAATTGTGCGTTCTGTGAAATTCATAAACAGAGCATGATGATCGAGGCCTTTCCATAGCTACTCGATGTAGCTAAAGTCTGGGGAATTAGGAAGCCAGAGAACTTCTTTGAAGATGAAGTCATGTTCCTTCAACCGTTCCCGAATAATTTTTGTAGTATCATTCCAAATATTCTTTCTGCGTGATCCCCTTCTTCCCGGGGAAGACAGTCAACATGTATAGGTGTACACGATCTCCAAATATAAATAGAAAATCAAATCGGTTTAGAGTACCTCCCAGAGTTAAGAGTAAGCCTTAATAGGACCAAAATTTAATTACACAAAGAATGTGTTGGCCACTAACTCGTGTTCTACAAACAATGGTTGCAGGTAGTTTCTCCTCGAACACTAAACCGTCCATTGTTTCGATGGGGCAGGACATTTAACTTACCAGATAAGATAATACATATCTACCAGAAGATGAAAGGGGTCCGGTTCCGGCACTTTCATGTCGACGATATCCACCACCCAACAAATGTTTCATCCAGGAAAGACCGTATGACTCAATGGTAATGTGGAGGGTGAACCGTCCTGCTGAATAAAGCAATCGCCATCTAGGTAGAGTTGGCGAACATCTGGCGCAATATTTCCGAACTACATGGTACGGTACCTTTCACCTGTCACCATTCCGTCGAAGAAGAAAATTGACCTCGCGAGTCCTCTGGCAGACATACCGTACCACACACTTAACTCAGGAATTGTATCTGCCTGCTCTTCCACAAAGTGAAGAATTTATCGGACCTGTAGGCACGGTTGTGGAGGTTGACAGTTCCATTAAATTTATAGGTCGCCCCGTCGGACCAAACAATCACATCAGCAAATTCTCGTCAACGCTACAGATGTTCACAACCCACTCGCCTAATTCGACACGCCAGTCTGGATCGTCTTCATTCACAGCGTGAAGTAATGTGTGCATGTATGACCTCCGCTCTACTTGCTTCGAAATGCTATTGGCACTTTATTTACAGGCAATGACTAATGCTCAGCTTGCTGTATGGACTTCAGACTTCCCTGGGGAATGTGTGAACGCGTGCAACACATCCCCCACACACACTTCCTTCGCCCGTCGCCGTCCTTTCTCCCGCAGCACGCACAGTTTCGTCCGTCCCGAAATTGTCAGGTTGATCATGTCATTGTCCATTCTGACGGTGGCGCGGTATCTAACTCAGCCCTCCGTAGTCTCTGCACCTCGGTCGCATTCTCGCATTTCCAATCACACAGAAGCCACCTTCATTGCTCGAAATAAAACCTTATCACCTCTAACATTTCCTCTACAAGTTTTAATTTTGCCGGTCGTCGCTGCTAACGGAACTGACGACAGTAGAGTGGCTCCGTTTGCTCGCACACACACAACATTGTCCTTATAGAGTCTAACTCATGCAGTCACAACAGAATGTCTTTAAAACATTCTGTGTAATAAAATTGCACATAGTGTAAACATTAATTTGAGGCATCAGGTATTTTGTTATTAAAATAAAACGACATAATTTGAAAGCTTGTTCATTTATTGCAACATTATGTACTATATCGAGTTTTAAGCACACACTATTTTCATGGTGACGTATACAAAAATATGTAAGTCTGTGGAAAATTATATTCACTTATATTATTGTTGAATTATTTTGTGAAATAAAATTAAAATCGACATCTTAAGATGCATGCAATATTGCCATTAATTATGAAATTTTGTTTCAAATTTGTTTAAATGACAAATCTTTGGCTAGCATCTAGAACCTCGCATATTCAATTTGTCCATGTTCCGTAGTGAGTAAAATTTGTGTTCATTTTCAATACACATCGGCTTGTAAAACCTGTTAAATCTACTATTGATGACGTCGTTGTAATTTTACACTAATAGTACTTCATATTTTCCCTGCCACGTCATTTTAATTCGCTGTATAATTACATTAAACGTTTTGACGAGGTTTTTTAAGTAAGCGTACAAAATTTAAAAATCTTAAAACATTTATCTTGCCTTATATATATATTCAGTAATAGTTAATTTTGTCCTTGTTCATTATTTAACGAAACTCACACATTTAAAGTATTAATTATTAAACACAAAAACATTTATAATTTTTATAAAAATCTATATAAATTATGTAATATCAGTAGCACACCTAAATTTCAAGAATGTTGCCAACATGTAAACGTGTATTACTATGTCAAGGTTGCAGTGACCTTATGTGATGTCCAAAATATTGCTCCGTCTCTATGTCATTTGTTTTTAAAATGTATCTTGTACTACGACCATTTGTGTGGTTGTATAAAGTTCTATTAAACTTATTTATGCAGAATTGTTTGCTTGTTCTTAACTCTTCGGTGATGGAGACTTCATTTGCTAAATTATTGAGGTAATAAAAAAATTTGAAATATTTGTACATGTAGTCTGGGTCAATTTATGTAACACAGTATATCAACTTTTAGTTTAAAGGCTGCTGAAGCAAATCACTGTCATCAGATTATTGTCTTGTGAACACTTATCATTCGACACTGGAAATGTCATACGTACCCTTGGTTATAGTACTTCGTTTCGGCAATAAATTAAATGTATGCCGGTCACAAAAATTGCTGTGTATCTGCCAAGGTGAGTAACATACTTAGCTAACTGAGATTTAATTGAGCACCTTAAAAAGTTTTTTCCATGTTTCTTTTTACATCCCACATCATATCTTCTCGATGTGTTTTTCTAAATAGCGATTGTTAGAGATAATGACTGACAGAGGGAACAATAAGTGCTTGTGAGTTTCATAATAATTGTAACATGTAGGAAGTTTGTTCCTTTCCTACAATTCTTGTGATATTTTTAATCATTTGGATACAAAACTACACTGCCGTACAATAAAAATTGCAAACACGGAAGGATGCATCGGATGGTACTGAAAGTTTATAGTAGATTAGTAGGCGTAATGCACATACTCACAGAAACAGAGCAGCAGGACAGTCATACAGGGGATGGACGAAATAACATGAACACCATGCAATATAGTACACTTTGTTGCATCTTGGCAACACTGCTTCCGTGTAAACAATGCGACGCGTATTTATTGCACAGTGTACGTGCCAAGTATTGAAGGTTATATTTCAGTGTATTATACACTTTGTTCCACGACGGTTACAACAAGCGATCGGTGAAATATGTGATCTCTCAGACTTCGAAAGAGGGCAAATCGTTGGTGCTTGGTTAGTGGGAGCGTCTGTGACGAAAACAGCTTAATTTTTTAACGTTTCATGAGCGACAGTATCCACTGTAATGACAGCATACACAAAACATGGTAAAACATCATCGGCGATGTGGAATAGTGGGCGAAACCCAAAGTTAACTGACAGAGACCGACGAACATTAAAAAGAATTGTGGCGAGACAACATAAAAATACCGCGGCGAAAGTAACAGCAGACCTCAACACTCACTTGAGTAATACTGTTTCGACAAAAACAGTACGGCGGGAGCTCCACAAAGCTAACATTCATGGAAGGGCTGCAATTGCGAAACACTTTATAACGGAAGCCAACGCTAAGCTGCGAAAGAAGTGGTGCCACGATCATAAAACCTGGACACTTGATAATCGGAAGAATGTGGTACGATCCGATGAATCATTGTTTACATTGTTTCCTACGAACGGCTGGGTTTATGTATGGAAAACCCCAAGAGAAGCCTACGATCCGGACTGCCTGCTTCCTACAGTCAAGCATGGGGGAGGTTCCGTTATGATTTTGGCGGCTTTATCGTGGTATTCAGCTGGTCCTCTCATTCATTTCACTGGCCGGATTACTGCGAATGAATATCTCGACATCCTCAATGATGAGGTTCTTACTATGACCAGCATATTTCTGCCGAACACTGTCATATTCCAAGATGATAGTGTGCCCATACACACAGCCAAAAAGTTTCAGTCTTGGTTTAAGGAGCATCAGAATATCATCAAACATCTTCCCTGGCCAGACCTCAACATAATTGAACCGTTATGGGGAGTTTTAGAGCAGACAGTGAGGAGCATATTTCCATCTCCAACATAATTGAAGCAATTGGCGGATGTTTTGGTACAAGAATGGGACAACATTCCGTTGGAAACTATACAGACATTCTACTAATCTCTTCCGCGAAGAATTGCAGCTGTTCTAAAAGCAAATGGTAAACCAACAACTTATTAATAAATAAATATTATGTATATGTCAGGTGTTCTTATTATTTTGTCCATCACCTGTATATGGATCTGCGATATACTGTCCAGATATCTTCAATAGTGCGTCACACACCCTCACGCCGTGTTACACGCAGCAACACGGTCTTGCATGGAGTCCAGTAGACACCGGGTGTTGTCTTTAGATGAGTTGGAAATCCCGGATCATGTGGCACGGCGGCAGCTAGCGTTTGGATTGGTCTCACACATGTTCGATTGGGAACATGTCAGGGGAGCGAGCACACAAAAAAAATCTAATGCTGTGACGACAGTGTGAATGTTAGTGCAATGGTATATTTTTTGTTATATGTGAGGCGTCAGTAACTAATGTTGCTGTCAATGCAATATACTGTTAAGCTTTGAACGTAAATGTAATATATAGCACTTTTGTAACAACGTAAACTTGCTATGTCAACCTTAATGTGGTGATTACGTTGCGGCAAAACCAATTTTGTGTAGAATTGATGTTAACATTTGTATTAAAATTTTTTGTTCTGTTTTCTTTGCTTTACAAAAACACTCGGTTGTAAAATAAATTTATTGCGACTATTTTGTCACGACAAGAAATATCACCGCCGAAAAAAGAAATTATGGTCAAGAGAAGAATCGAACCAATGCCTTGAGGGAAGACATTTTCTTCTTTTCGAAACCTGACGTCGTATCAACTATTATACCTTAACATGACTGATAGTGTTTCATAATATCGGTATTCAGTACAATTTAAGGACAACCTGCAGTTATTTTTTGTTATATTTAAATACTTTATGTTCTAGAAATATATGGCACACGTATACTGTTTCGCAAAGCTTGTGAGCTGGTCTAAACTACATTTAGTTCTCATACTAAGATTTAAAATTTAAATACAATGGTTTCATTTTGCAAAGTAATCGCTGTTCACTACTATCCGCCATTTTACAACACTAAGTCAGTGTAAATTTGTGCTCGTTGGGCCATATTGTAATGTCGCAGTAACAAAATATTTTGTTATTCCTGTTATATTTAGCATAATGAAAAATTTGGTTTAAGAAAAAATGCTAACAGGCGGTATAAACATTAACACTTTAATAGTATATTTGCTTTATAGAAATATAAGACTTTGTAAATGATCAACATTACTAACTTTGTCACAACCTTATTAATTTCACTACAGCATAAACGTTGAAAGAAATGCCATCATAGTATTTTTTTTTTTTTGTTGCAACAGCATTTGACATTTTTCTGTGGAGACCATTATAGAATTTGGACAGGACGAAAGAAGTCCTGGACAAACAGTAGCGTGCGTGTTGGGGCATTATCCTGTTGGAATATCTCACCTTGAATCACGGTCATAAATGAGAGCAGATGGGGTGTATGGTTTCATCCACGTACCACTGGGCCTTTAATGTTCCAAGTAGCATGACAAGAAAGAATCGGCTCTCGTAGGATAATACTCCCCAGAATATCATTCCTGCCGTTGGGGAAGTTTGCCGCTTGGTACCCAGATTAAGATTTTGGCACTAACCGGGTGCCCTCCACGCCCGGAAGCGGTGATCATCAGCCCCCATAACGAAGTGGCACACATCACAAGTCTGAGACCTTCCACATTGCTCTGGCGTCTCACCACAGCACCCGGGGCTTCTGCTGTGGCAGAGCTGATGGCAGTGTATGTAACGGGGGCTGGTATTGCATATTCGCCTGCGTAAGGCATCGGTGAATGGTTCGTGGGCCCGTAGAAGATCCAGTACTGCCCGGTATGTAGTACCTGGTCACTTTGGGATCCCTATGCACTTGGTGTACGATCCATCGAACCTCTCGACTGGTATTCGAACACGTCCGTCTCGAGCCGTTCCTCCGTGTGTGGGCGCCTTCGAGTATCCACTGCTCCCAACAGCGTCGAAAGGTAAGGTCCAAACGATCCGCATGGCGGGCTATACGGCGATACGATCACCCTGCGGTTTCCAGCCCGATACTTAAGGCCTTTCTTGAAATCCGTCAACTGTGTAAAGCGACGTCTTTGACGTCTTTTCGGCGTTCTTCTACATCCTGTACGTTTGCATGTTATCGTCTGGTCTTGCTGTCGTTAATGTGGCTTCATCTACTCGCCAGTGCCTACGACTGTGGGTCTGTGCTTGCAGTGCCACTGCCGGGTGTGCGGTGAAATGTAAACGCACCAACATGGATTCATGTGTACACCAGCCTGTACTCTCGCTATTTACATAATTTCGTGGTTGTAGCATTGTTTCTTCGGGGTGCGTTGCTTTCATTGTCTGGCACCTATTCGACTGAGTGCTTCCATTATATAGAACGCTGGCGATCCTTCCCAAACAACAAAAATATCTGAAAAACCTACCATTTAACGACATATAAGTTCCGCAGCACACTGTTTTTTTTTTTTAACGCAATGGTCCGTTGGTAAAAAAGCAATGTAAAAAAATATACACGTCGCTATTTGAGCACGTTATTTTTTACAGTTCTGAAGGGAAATAGCGGACCAGTGTTGGAGACATAGCGCAGGATACGAAAATCGACTTTTCGTGTCCGGAGTAAAGTCGTACACAGGAGAGCCAAAAAAACTGGTATAGGCGTGCGTATGCAAATAACAGAGCTATGGAACCAATCAGAGTAACGTGATGCGGTCGGCAGTGCCTATATAAGACAACAAGCGTCTGGGAAAGTTGCTAGATCGGGTACTACGGCTACAATGGCAGGTAATCAAGATTTAAGTGAGTTTGAACGTGGTGTTATAGTCGGCGCACGAGAAATAGGACATAGAATCTCCGAGGTAGCGATAAAATTTGGATTTTCTCATACTTCCATTTCACGAGTGTACCGTGAATATTGGGAATCCGGTAAAACATCAAATCTTCGACATCGCTGCGGCCGGAAAAAGATCGTGAACGAACGGGACAAACGACGACTGACGAGAGAATCATTAAACGCGACAGACGTGCAACCCTTTCTCAAATTGGCGCAGATTTCAATGCCTCCTGCATACCTTCAGACATTAGTCGAGTCCATGCCACGTCGTCTTGCGACACTTATGCGTGCTCGCGAGGGCCCTACACGATATTAGGTAGGTGTACCAGTTGTTTTGGCTCTTCAGTGTAGTACCACAGCGTTGTAAAGGGCCGCCGGAGGAAAGCATCGACGGAGGACTTACCGGCAAGTCGTGGAAGGCGACTGTGGCAGTCACAATGCCCGTGGTTGTTGCGTTGCACTTGAGGGTGACGTTCTCTGGGAGACTCCACAACGACAGGTTGTGCAACACGCCCTGCCTCAGCGACAGCCACCCGTCGTCACGCTGCCACACACGCAAAACCAAACATTAACTTGAAGAAAAATATAACCTAATTGCTAAGCCCCGCCGTAGCCGTTATACAATCTAAACATATTATATTTATTGGTTACAACACATATTTTCTTGGCACATAAAAAATGTATCGTTAAATATGAACCACTGCAAAGTGGGTTTGCCACAAAATTTTTGTATGAACTATACAGCAATGACAATGATAAACTTACAATAATGTTACAGTACTTCAGCAATATCGTTTGTCATAAATGTAGTTACGTTTATAATATTAAACTATTAAGTCGGTGATCTAAAGAATTTGTTATTTGGTAACTTAGTATTTAGAAAGATTCGTTAGATACTATAAACTACAATGAAAGAAACAAATAAAATTAATATCACATAACACTTTTCTTTAATACATAGTACGATTTATTTACTGTAAACAAAATAAAATCAAGGTAATATTTTCCTTTGCTATAACTAAACTTAATACTTCCGGAAAACCAAAAATTAATACAGAAAATCTTTAGTGACAACAAACTAAGGATATGTAACATTCCCTTCAAATTAAAAAATAAGTTTTGTTACTACAAACAAAACAACATAAAATAAATTCTTTTCTATGCTAGACAGAAAGCTTTGAACGTTTTTTTACACTGCACAATTGAAACATTTTAGCATTCGATTTTAGGTTTTGACTTTTCATTCGCTTCTCGACGTGTTGTTTCCAACGGAGCTTCACACAATAAAACTACAATAGTTAAAGTCAAGCACTATTTACTTTAGGATTTTGAACAGCTTGAACACAAAACACAAGGTCATGCAGCCATCTTGCTGAGAATCTACCAGAAATTAGGTAGATTAAACCTATATATATGTCTTCAGTAAGACGATTTTAATCTCGGTATATTTAACGAAGATCGTGATAGTCTGCTATGAAGTGAAGATATGAATAACAAATGTTATGTATTTAGAAAACGTATGAATAAATATTTTTAAATAAAAAAAACCTACAGCAAATTTTTTAAATTAAATTTTAAATATAAATATTAACGTTATTTCATAAAAATATGCATATTAAATTCCCCGGTGATAAAAACGGTTTTACGAAAACTGCAAAAACTATTTTCAATTGTCGAACTTTAACTTTATGTTTGTATTGTGTATCGGTGATTTGGTAAAAGTGACTGAAACTTAAACTCAAATGCTTAAATTTTAGTTGTGTAAAGGCCGTTAGTAACTAATATCCTGGGGGTCGCAGTGGAGTAGTGGTCGGACTACTCGCCACCCACCTAGGCGAAATGGGTTCGATTCCCGGCGGTGTCGCATGTGGGAATTGTGTCGGATGATGCCGACAGTTGGTGGGATCTCTCGGAGATCTCCCGTTTCCCCCACCCAACCCATTTAAGCACAGCTTCATACTGACCTAATTTTAAACCTCATCTAATTCCTGAAATTGGCGTTCCTTGCTGAAGCCCAGGCTGTGACAGGTAACGACTTACGAGAGGAGTGTAGCGGACAGTGCCATGGTGTATGGGGTTCCTTGTTGGAGTCCAAGCTGTAAGTGGTAAGGACTCACATGCGGAGTGTAGCGGACAGTGCCTTGGTGTATGAGGTTCCTTGTTGGAGTGCAAGCTCTAAGAGGTAGGGACTCACATGCGGAGTGTAGTGGAGAGTGCCCTGGTGTATGAGGTTCCTTCTTGGAGCCCAAGCTGTTAGTGGTAAGGACTCACTTGCGGAGTGTAGTGGAGGGTGCCTTGATATATGAGGTTCCTTGTTGGAGCCCAACCTGTGACTGGTAGTGAATCAAATGTGTAGTGTAGGGGACAGTGCCCTGGTACATGGGGTTTTAATGGGGTGCCTGAATTTCCTTCTCAACTTCATTTATCTTAGACTCTAGCTAATCCCACTTCATCCTTTGTTTTTTTTTTTTTTGCTGGTGATATTAAAAGGCCTCTTTCTTAACTATGAGTTTGTGGCAAATAAGGAATACGACGTAATGCGCGTTCCCGGACAAGGGCTACCACCTCTTCTTTCCCTTAGCTCCACAATTCTCGCGAGGCCGGATCTACCGACTAACAGCACCAAGACCGCCCGAATTAACACAAGGGGGACCGTGTTTGTCGCTTCCCACCAACGCGAACCTGTTTCTACTCCCGGAGTTATCACTCTCCGGATTTTCGAAAGTGGAGATCGTCCCGGACGACGTCGCTAGTCTGCGGGTTCTTAGGGGATCTCTTGTTTCCCCTGCCTTTGAAGTAACTTATTTTGAGGCTGTTGAAGTGGTGAAAGATACACGCTTGAGCTGTTGAAGTGTGTGGCAGCTCTTTAGTTGTATCACTGCTCTGAACAGTAAACAATGTGTATGCAGTGGTTTATAAATAGGAGAGGGGTGCACGAAGGAGTAGATTGAAGGTACATTGTAATATTTTGGCACAACCCCTCTTTTTTCACTATATCTTGTTGCTTAGTAGCAACACCTCACATGCACACATGGATCCTGAGCTTTGACAGAACTTAGTATAAGACAGCTTATCACATGAATACCTTGCTATATATCCGCGTTTCTTTGTGCTAACTGTTTACTGTTTATAATTCTCGTATGCGGTTATCGTGGAGTTATCTCCCGCTGTATCGGCGTTTTCCGGGCGTTCCGCATTTATTCACCCTCCCATTAGCATTCCCCTGTCATTCGTCTAAAGACGTCTCGTTCATTCTTCCTGCTGGCGAAGCAGTTACGATGCTACAGCAGTAAGTGGTGGGACAATCACTTATATCCGGTTCGTTAGCGTTGGTGACCCAAGCAAACACTTACAGAGTACGAATATGGGGCCGCGTTTGTGTAGTGGTCAGACTAATCAACTCCCACTGAGGCATATCTGGTTCGATTACCGGCGGGGTCACTCCCGGATTTTCACTCTTGGAAATCGCGCCGAACGATACCTTTGGTTGGCGGGTTTTCTCATGTATATCCCGTTTCATCCACCCTTGCATTCCGGCGCTGCTTCATACTCACCTCGTTTCCCCCTAATCGGCTCTCAGGACCACAATTTTAAGAGCCACTTAATTCTCTCCACTCCAAGGTGTGAACATTTTAAAGCTTTCCAGTGAAATCTACAGTTTTTCGTATGCTAAAATGAATAATTGTGTTTCAACTTATGATTTAATGAAAATGAAAATTGAAGTGTTCACGGTGCATTCAACAAATTCCTTAGAGAACACAAATTACACAAATCACATATCATAATTTACATAAAGGACACTCACTTTAACGAGCGTAACGGTAACATTTGTAACGTTCGCTTCGTCAGGCCAGCTGTCACTTGCTTCTTTGAGAAGTTCATCCAGGCTCTGACGAAAGAACGAAGCCCAGCTGTGCAAAACAACACATATGGCTCGTGAAACCTTGGCACGAGGCAGGTTAAACACAAAATAAACCTAAGTAGTTTATAGTTATCGTAATTATTTAGAGATAGTAGAACAAAAAATGTTCATAATTTAAATTTTTTTTTTCCAAAAACATATTTGTTTTAAAACACTGTTTGCATTATTTACACAGCAAAATTGTTGTAGTTTATTTTCAGTTACCCATTGAAACTACAAGTGTGCTGATTCACCGTGTTCCATTAATTGGCACAGGTAATGTTATTTATAATTTATTTCTTGGCGTCTCGTTTCGACTGGCGATGTATACATGTTTTCATCAAGCCTGAAAAATCCACAAAGGCAGAACGTGCCAGATATCTCGGGTTTAAAATAAAATTAATATTCACCTCTATGGGAATAGTGATAAATATAGAACGAATTTTAACAATGCCAGTGTTAGTAGTATCGGAGGTGTTTATAGAGTTAAATAAACATGTGGAGAAAATGGTTACTGACCAATCTGGAAGAAGTATTACAACAAGGGTTAATGAAAATAAAATGGACACTATGAATCTTTATCAAACCATTAGTATCACGGCATTTTACACAGGAAATTAAGCCCCGTTCGGCCAGTCAATAGTTCCATCAAACAAAACAAAAAAACTTTAAAAAAGAGTATTGGAGATGGCAGAGTTAAACACTCAGCCAACTTCAACCAGAAACCTGTAAATCAGCTCTCCAAAATCTGAGAAAGTTTTCTAAAATGTATAATGTCCATTCCAAATTTTATTTGGTTAAATTTAATTGTTTTATTTACTTCACATAATTTAATTTTAATTGACTGCAGTCGAACGTCATTAGTGTGGACATTTGAATTTCAAGGGATTTACTGATTAGGATTCCTTTAATATTTTAGTTTCTATTATATTAAAATTTTTCTTGTATTCAATTTTTCATTGTTCCGGTATTATTAACGGAAAATTAAATGAGTAATATATAAACGCAGAAGTGGTTTTAGATGCAAAACCACAAACAACTATTTCACACAAAGTAAATTCAATATACTAAACGTGGTAACAAGATTTGATGATTACAAAACAGCACGTTTCGGTGTAAACATTTGAAATTACAAATTTTATATAAGTTGATATAGCAAAAGCTTATTTCGTGAATAAGTTATTAATTCCAGCCACATCTGGCATAAGTTCTTTTGTCCGCAAAATGAACATTACACGTGTCCTTAAGAAATATGTTTATGTGTGATATTTTACTTCTACGTGGAAATATTGTAAACTATTATTAATTGATGCACAAATATCTTAAGCATCCACCTGTAATGCAACACAGTTTTTTTTATTCATATATATTTTATTGAGGAAGTATAAAATCCATCAATAATAAAAACAAATCTTAAGTAACATGCAAAATTTATAAACAATTGTGGGACCTAAATTTTATCAAAATTTTTGCTTTGGCATACTTTATCTTTCACGAAATTATGTTTTGTCACTAATTACTTAAAATAGACATTAAAAGAACAATCAATTAAATATAATTTTATCGATATTTAAAAAAAAATAGTTTTAATCCAACATAAACTTGAACAATTTTAAATAAAAAGGATGTTATATCTTAAACTGGAAGATGTGACCACTGACTTCCAGAAACATTCGTCGAAAATAATTTAACCAAACCAACGTTTTTGTACTTCCTTATAACAAATACCAAATCTGGTGGCAACCGATGCTTCTCATCCTGACAAAATCAAAATACTGTCATGTTGTCGCCTACATGGAAATCAGGTCAGGTGCAAAACTTACTGAATACAATATTTTTTTATCCACTTCCAGTATAATAAATTGAGTCATGAGTATGTAAATGTTCTTCAATTCAGAATATGCGTTATGTGAAAGAGAATAACGTCTGGCTGATATTTAGAAAGGAAAACTGACTGTCATATCTAAACCCAATTATTCTCTTTAAGGCACTAGCTTTGTAACTAGTTTCATTCGAAACAGTCACGATATGAAACAATGCCTTAAAAATTGAAAAGTACATAGAGAACATTCTGTTTCATCGCCTAAGTGCTAATTGGTCGTATCGCTCGTTAGCTTTGGGCTGTATACGTTATTGTGAACCTTATTCCAAAATATTAATGCATGTGATTATTCTTTATACCCTTACCAAATACAATTTTAACATAATGTATTTGCTTGTTCCAGAGTTACACTTCAATTCAAATGTTTTAATTACAGCCTCCAAAAAAAATGTTACTTTTCGTTTTTAGGAACTAATGGCCGTACCACGTTATACGGTTCTCTTTTAAAATCAGTTTAATTTAGAAATAATGATAGATTAATCTCAAATTGTTTTATAGGCAACAGTATCGTCAGGTACAGTGCCCTAAGAATTCGCCTATCTTTCGAAGGGACAAGAAATAAAATTCTCCTACAAATATTCCTCTTTATATCTACCAAAATTTAAAATCCACCCAATCCATTTTCTAGCTAATCCCGTTACTAAATTCTGACATTCGTGTTTTCTTTAATTTTTGACAACCTACCTGTTAGTATTGATGACCGTTTATATTAATATATTTCACACAGAGAGCTGTATTTCATAAAAATGTTTTACTAACAGGGTACACATAAAATTCATAATTTCTTACTTACGAAAGCACCGGGCGTTTGCTCAATAGTTGCTCTTTATTTAACAGCTACAATTTTAATCGACTCGGCAACACAAAATTCTGTCATCGGTGATACTGCAGCATGCAAAATTTGTAGTTTTCTGCATCATTTGGGAAGGGAACAGGTGACCACGTGAAGTTAAGCTCACTGACACGTGGTTAAATAAACGTGACATATCCATTCACATAACACCTCAGGGGAAGTTTGCATGCATTCCGCAATTTACTGCAAGCATTTTGTGCTGAAACTGCGTCAAGATGTGGGGCTAATGAAAATATTTCCCCTCTCTTTCACAGAGCTTGTCTGCGATTGTGCACAAAGACCACACACAAGTTTCAATCAGCGTAAATGTAACTGCAAGCCAGTCGGTGAAATGTACTGGTATAATTCACTGCAAACAGGAAAAATAATTTAATTTGTAACATCTGTGAAACTGTGTTGTTGATGTCACCTTTAGGCATTCTCTGTCTTCAGTGGTGAAGTTTTACCAGTGTAAACCTATTTATGCCGTGTCCGAATTGTCTGCTAGTATACACAAGCCCGTACTTGGCCCCGCCTGTGACGTCACAATGCGTACATACTAGCACTGTCCGAATTCCCAGTAGTGCACAGAAACTTTAGTCTTGGCAAGTAAATTAAGTCGCTTACTTGATGACTGTATGTATTTGCCTATTTACTTCGGTCGCTATGTTTCTCCTGCGCTCTGGACGTTTGCGGAGGATACCTTGAACTCCAGGGTGAAAAGTTAACAAATATTTACGAAACGCTTTTCACTTCTAAGACGACATTTTTAGGCCACCTATGTTCCTTTGTCTCTAACAAATAGCTTGCGTATATAATTAAAGTTAGTAAGAGTGGTTCTATTTATTTATTTTCTGAAATTATTATGTAGGCCTTTATTAGAGTGACTGATAAAACTCGGCAGAATTTCAAAGCATATTTTTATATTTATTTGTATTCTACGTAAATAAAGAATTTTCAGCTAAGAATAGTAAGATCGGCCATGTCTCTCTGGCACTTTTTTTTTCGTTTCACGAAGTTTATTGGGGGCCGCAGTAGTGAAGCGGTCAGACTACTTACTAACTTCCCATCTAGGTGAACCGGGTTGGATTCCCGGCGGGGTCGCTCTCGGGTTTTCGCATGTTAGAGTCGTGTTGGACGATGCCGCTTGTCGGCGGGTTTTCTCGGGGATATCCTGTTTACAGGGCCCTGTTAATTACGGCGCTGCTCCATAGTCACCTCTCTTCACCCTCATTGGCTCTCAAGACTCCGAAGTTAAGAGCCGCCCAAATATCTCCACTGCACTCCACCAGTAGTTTATGATGTTGCCGCAGAAATATGTGACGCGTGTAGTATGAAGAGGCTAGGAGCCGTCTGAATAATTTGGGTAAGTATACACATCAGTGTATGTGTATAGTGAGAAAGTGTGTAGGGCAATGTTTATTTCCATACACACGTGTGGCAATGTTCCTATAAATTCTTATGAAAGAGTAAAATACGTAGGAATGTATCCAACAGTGTATAGCGGCGAAGCTATAAATTCCTCAAATTGCAGTTTAGGAATTTTTCCAGGTATTTTTCTACAGTGTACATGAGCGTGTGAAGGTACTTAACAGATACATAATGACAGTAATTGTGATACGGCCCTTGCTCGAAATGCAAGGTCTCACACGATGAGACTCTGCGGCTCGACGTTCCCAACTTAAGATGAGGCGTGAAGCCAACTCACGGATCGGTGTCGGCCGTGAAACGATCCACAAAGATGGCGAAAAGGCACAGCGAGAAGAAGGTCCTCATAGTCTATGAAGGCGAGCGGCTCCTTTGATGCACTCCACAGATAGTGAGTAGTTATCTCCTCCGGTCGTCGTATAAACTGAAGATGAGGTGTGAAGCAAACTCACGGATCGGTGTCGGCCGTGAAACGATCCACACAGATGGCGAAAAGGCACAGCGAGAAGAAGGTCCTCATGGTCTATGAAGGCGGGCGGCTCCTTTGATGCACTCCACAGATAGTGAGTGGTTATCTCCTCCGGTCGTCGTATAAACTCGTCAGGCAATCGTCGGATGTCCACTTAAGGCCCTACTACCCCTCCTCTTTAAAACGTTATGAAAATTTTCTCTTCGCGCGTCAACGGCTCGAGTGGTTTCGTGAAGGAGTCAATAATTGTCTTCTCTCTCGAAAGACTGTGGTTTACTTTAGCACAGATGGTTCCACTATCTTTAACATTAAATTTTGTGTTAATTGCAACGATAAATAACTGATTACAGATGCTTTGTTCACTATTCACATGGAAGAGTGACGCCCGATGAAATACGGGGTACTCATAGTTTGTTAATAGGCTAAATTCAAGGTAGATCAGTTTTAGTTTTCCGCTCAAAAACTACCAAAATAACTGTTAAATTCACCAGTTTCAACAATTATTCGAGTTTTCTTTAGGTTTGATTTTTACGAAGGAAAAAAACGCATGACTTGATTATAGAGCAGTTGCGTTGCGACTTTGTAAAAAGTAGATTACTGACTTACATAACGAAGATCAGCGTTGCTGAGTGTTTGAAGTCCTGGTTTTTTTGCCAAAACTCTTAAACGTGCCCCCAGTAAGTTATCCTATGAAAAGACATCATACCCCATACCAAGACGGAATGGTGCATTAAAGTTACCAAATATTCTGTAAATATTATTTTGGAATCCTCCAATATATATAAAAGCTATTTTCTTACACTGCCGTATACTAAAACATACTAGCCGCGTACGAGTCAAACTACAATAGGAGCCTGTGTTGAACCTTGCTACAGACCTTCCATCAATAAAATGATAGGATCACCACTGGAAGTCCCATTGCTGCACGCAGCCAGCACTACGAGAACACTCCACCGGCACAGAGCCCTGCGCGTAGCGGCGATGCAGATCTTGTAGGGCATTCCATTGTCGCCCTTATAACTACCGTGCTTCTCGGCCAAAAAAGGAGAAAACCCATGTTGACAGGCGGGCCGCTTAAGTACGCAGTGTGCCAACCTCAATCGAAGTCATTTGGTTTTTAACAGTTTTGTGGGAAGGAAAGCAGTCCAAAGTTGGTACACTGTGAATGGAGTAGAAAGCAGAGCAGTGGAGAAATTTGTACGGTTCTTAACATCGAGGTCTTGAGAGCCGATCAGGTCGTAGCGAGGTGAGTAAGGGGCGGCGCCGGAATGCAGGAGCGGGTAAACCGCAGATATCCCGAGAAAACCAGTCGGACAGCGGCATCTTCCGGCACGATTCCCGCGTGTGAAGATCCGGGAGCGACCCAGCCGGGAATCGATCCCGGTTCCCCGAGGTGGGAGGCGAGTAGTCTTACCACTACACCACCGCAGCCCCAGGGACTCTGTGAAGGTTACTGCGCCTCTGTAATGCGCACTTTACCCCATACGACAACCCACCGGCAAATCAGCGGAGTGAACTGGTAGCATGTGCCTCAGCAAATTAGAATTTGGTGCGACGGAATGGAAAATCACGATTATATCACTTGAATTCAGCTGACGTAATAAACGCTAACCTGCACCTGGCTCGCGGTTTATTGAGAGACATCAACTTCTGAGGAAAATAGACCCTGCCCCTAGCTCAATATACAGGTTGAGTATTAAAGAATACCCCAACTTTTAAGGTCTATGATATCAAAACCAAACTACTTACAACCTTGATTGACCAATCAAATGAACCGTGGAACAGTGAAGTCTGTTTACCATACATTCATAAATGTCCAATGTGACCATTGTGAGCGTCCCGACGACATCTACGCGATAATCAAACTCGTTCCACGCTCTTGTCAGCATGTCCGGTGTTTTGGTTTGCATGGCGTTCGTAACTCTCGGTTTAAGGTGGTGAAGGGGTAGCGAACTCGCATTCGACACGTCAATGTGAAGGGGATGGTCTAATGTTTCCTTTATGGTGCGCCACCCCATTAGCACCTAGCTTTTCGCGGATACCCGAACGAGGCGTTGCCGCAATGCTAGGTTGGTCGAGGAGCAGCTGGTGACCAAGCTCTTCATCATTGGCTCCCAAGAAGCCCGGATCTCACCCCGTGCGGTTTTTTTCTTTGGGGGTTCATAAAGAATCAAGTGTTTCTTCCACCATTGCTGGCTAACATCGACGACCTCAAAACGAGAATTACGGACGCCATTCAAACAGTAATAACGGACATACTGACAAGAGTGTCGAACGAGTTATATTATTTATTATAGCGTAGATGTCGTTCTGGCCGCTCTTTCTGGTCACTTTGAACAGTTTTTAATGTATGGTAAATAAACTTCACCGTTCCACGGTTCATTTGATTGGTCAATTAAGGTTGTAGATTGTTTAGTTTTGATATTATAGACCTTCAAAGTTGGGGTACTCTTTTATACTCATACTGTATTTTGACGACCACGTAGTCTAGCATATTTGACGTCGACGTATGAAAATTAGTTCCGTGTCTAAACGTCGTATTTAATGTATGAAGTTGAAATGTGTGTACACTGAATGGATTAAAACTGATTTTTTTTTTTATTTACGCAAATAAAATTCATAACAAGCATATAAGTATGCCCTAGCATATTCACTGTCCTAATAATTTCACAGTTACTATTGATCGTCGCATGCTTTAAGTAATCATATCATATTTTAGTTTTGAAGGAACGATACTAAACGGTGAGAAAAATATTTCAAAGACCAAGCATTCGAAGGAATCAATTAACTATAAACCCACTTTAAATTCATTTTTAATGGAGCCACTTTCTTTGGTTATATTTTTTATAAAAGCAATTTTCCAATTTCAATTATAGAGTGCGGTGGAGTGTTTTCTAGGTATAAAATGTCTATGTTCTCATTAAAACTGGTCTGACACGTTTGGCTAGATCCTTGTCCTTTAATATTCTGTCTTCCAAGATCGTTCATAATGAAGTGCACTTAGTGGTTTGCAAAACTTGAACTTTCGAGATGGAGCGAGAACTTGAGGAATGAGAACCGTGATTCTCTACGATTTATCTTAAACACGCCAGGTTATGATGTTTTTTACATAGTATCCAGCGTTGATCATCTTTGTTCTCTTACTGCAACCGGGAAGTCAATCCACACCATATCAACGAAATTTATAAAGGATAATGTAATACAACGTATTGCGCTGGTACCATGTAAGGTAGAGTCAAGTTAATTTTTATGTTTTGAGAGTAGTTATAATTTAGTAACTATGTGTAAAATTTGTTCTATTGTAAAGAGTGTGTCAAGAACTCGCTGTTGAATTCAACAAATTTTTTATAAATATAAATATGATTTTCGATAATAAATCAGTTGAATTTTTATGATGTTTACTTTCAATGTACACTCGATATCCCCCGTGCACAGGCGGTAGAGGAACTTTCGGATATAAGTATAAATGATAACATTTATTATTTATTGGTAAAATTGTGTATCGTTTTCTGAACGATATTTTATTTCTCACGCAAGTTTCGAAACTTATTACACGAAGTAACAAAACTACACCCTTGCTTATATATGTAATGTAATGGTGATGTTAAAGTGAACACGTATTCAGGTATGAATTCCCGATTATTATTTTCATGCGAGTCGTTACGGAAGGGAAGTGTTTAATTTCGAAGGTGTGACGACGACACCCAACTGCGAGAAATAAATATTTCAAGAGACGAACGAGTAAATATTTAGCATGTTGTAAGTGACAGGATGCTACAAGGAAACCACATGCTGAAGAGCCACTGGCATATGCGCGCGCATGCAAATAACAGAGGTATGGAACCAATCAGAGTAACGCGATGCAGTCGGCAGCTGGATCAGTTACCGCTGCTACAATGGCAGGTTATCAAGATTTAAGTGAGTTTGAACGGTGTGTTATTGTCAGCGCACGAGAGATGGGACATAGCATCTCCGAGGTAGCGATAATATTTGGATGTTCGCGTACGACCATTTCACGAGTGTACCGTGAATATCGGGAATCCGGTAAAACATCACAACTTCGACTTCGCTGCGGCCGAAAAAAGATCGTGAAAGAACAGGACAAATGACGACTGACGAGAAACATTAAACGTGACAGGTATGTAACCCTTTCTCAAATTGGCTCAGATTGGATTTGTGGACTGCCCTGCAGGATTAATGGTGTTAATTGCCTCATGCATACCTTCAAACATTAGTCGAGTCCATGCCANGGGGGGGGGGGGGGGGGGGGGGGGGGGGGGGGGGTGCTACACGATATTAGGCAGGTGTACAAGTTTTTTTGGCTCTTCAGTGTACGTGCGTGCATGTAGCGCACGTGTCTTTAGAAACGTCACTGACCACATAGTTGAAAGTACAAAGGATGGTATTATAAAACATTCCTCCTGAAATCTATAAAACACCTGTAATGATTGCAATGATTCGGTATTAACATGATTCATGGTACAGCATGGAAACAGTGGTAAATGGTCGTAAGACGCCAACACGCCTTGGATTCCCTTAAAATATAATTGTGTTGTTAAAAAAAAAATTTTCAACTGTGTAAGCCATATGTAATCTTTTTGCAACGCAGTCTTGTAGTGTCATCGACTGCAAGTCGCTTTCCCCCCTCACGTTTCCACAGTCCCCGCGCGCAGCTATGGGCAAAGAACCCAGTTTGGAGTATCTGCTTACTTACAATTTGGAAAGTAAGGGGCAGCATCTGCAGACTGCTAGTATTCTCAGCTTTGAATCGCTGCACGATGCGCCTGCATACAGGATAGCACTGCAAACACGCGAGGACGTGTAAATGTTTTGCCCCATTAGAGAGTGTTCTGTAAACACTGACACATTCTAAGCCTATCCTAAGCCTGAAATGAAGACGATAAATTCTCGCACCTCAATATTAAACTTAGTCTCTTCTTATCCGCTATGTTGAACAAATTAGGAAGAAAGTATATCTAATTTAACAGCTCGAAATTTATTAGTCTTGTATATATTTTTCACTAGATCAAGTAACTGTTAGCATTTTATTAATTTTCTGTTTGGTCAATTTATAAGAAATGTGCATATCTACCCAGTGTTTACGATTTTAAAAGACAGTAAAACGATCCAGTTTTAGGTATTTCGAACCCAGTGGAGGTCCAGAGACTAACGACCCCGTTTTAGGAGTATTCAGCCCAATTAAGGAGAGAGGGGATACAAAATTATGCCTATACAGTATTTAAGTTGGGTACTGAAAAGTATATCACTGCCAAATATTGTTCAGACCCGTTAACTAGTGTACACGACCAGGTTTTAGAGGTTCCAGCCCAATGCGTTTCCGGAGCCCATTTCGGCCATCGCAGTATTTAAAAATGTGTACTGATAAGTATCCTTGCCAAAATTGCTCAATATCTGTAAACCGATATATATTTAAAATATATATAATACTATTTTAGGGGTTTTAAGGTTTTGGGCCCATTGGTGAGGCCAAAGCCCATGTTGGTCTAAACAGTATTTTTAGACGAGTACTAAAGTCCATCCTCGCCAAATGTTGGCCAGATCCATTGAACGGTGTATAATTGTGTAGGGAATAAATATACTTGTATATATAAAAAACTTTCACGTATATATTTATTTATAGTTATATATTTACATATGTATAAGTATATAAATATCATGTTTTACTCACAATTAATTCATAAATATTCCAAATAAGTTTTAGTAAAGTGTACCATATTTAAGTTTCTGTTGGCATTTGTACGTCGATCCTTATGACGTGTTTTCGAGATTTTTTTTGTTAAGAATATACAATTGTGTACACATGTAGAAAACAGAAAAAATTGTTTCACGTTTTACTTACAAACAGGCGAATAATTTACAACCATAAAATTAAACAACTTTTAAAATTAAGTTTGGTCCAAACATTATCCATCGGACAAAATTGTAGTTGTTTTCTAACGGAAAGCAAATATTCAGCCGTCACATAGGCTAACATAGCGTACAGCGTTCATGAAGCAGTGTGGTCGTCTCTTGCATGACCAGTGGTTTAAATGCATGATGTTTAGTGGCAAGAAAAGGAACAGAGCATTTACAAGTCTTGTAATGCGTCTTCAAATTATCACCGCTGGTAAATAGTGTTCTACGCTTGACATATAATATATGTTATTTGAGGATAGTCGTTGTGAACATAAGCTCTTTTCCTGTTGCCGAGCATTCCGGCTTTTTACTAAAGTTCTCGAAGCAATATTAACACTGACATTACTATGATGGACTGTAAAGTATGTTTTATTTTTATATATTATTGGCTCGATACGACATCGTGCTCGCAGCACATTTGCTCATTTATTATTTACTGTAATATGCGAATTAATTTTTCATGTATGGCATGGTTTCATATGTTGCACGCGGTTCCCCCCAGCCCTTGTGATAGGTTGAAGCTGCAATGTGGTGGCTTTAAACAAGACGGAATAGGTTGGCCGGCTCGTTTCCTATTCAGTCTACGAAGAGTGAACAGTGGCTATGGAGTAGATGCTCTTATTCGACTGTGCAAAATGTTCAAGAAGGTTATTTGTGTCACTAGTGCAAGAAGACCTTTTCTAACATAAACAACTGCAGGCAGCACGAAGCTGGTTGTCGTCAGATTGGAGAGTGTACTATGTTCACATGTGAAAAGTGTAAACCACGGCTTGGACGTCGTAGCAGCTTGAAAGCACATCCATGCAATTATTGGGACAATATGTTTACATGTCCATACGGCGCAACGTGACGTGAAAAAAGTACTTGTATGAGGAGCACCATTCCTTTGACATATCGATGTGATAGGTGTCGAAGAATGTATACACGCATTGCCGATTTAAATAGTAATTTGAAACCTTCTAAGTCACAAAATTGCTCTCAACCTGCCACTAATAGTAATATCAGATATTAAACCTGGCACATCATCATCGTCATCCCCACCTAATTGTACAAAACCGTCTAATTTAGTGCTCTGCGAGCCAAAGCCTAATGCTAATGGATTTTTCCTGAAGCAATCTATATTCAAGGGGCTTCAAAAGATTATTTTACACCGAATAAAACGATTGCGTCGAAAATGTTTGCTTTTTCCTGACAATTATGAAATCGAATATAATAAACAAACTAATATATGAATAGAAAAACGTGGTGCTGTCAAATATAATATGTGTCTGAACTGTAGCTAAACGAAACCAGAACCCCGCGATGGTGAATATCGTACCAAAGCCTTCAAGACCTCGAATGTAGCTGTGTATCATGCATTTGCAATAGAAAGCTATGTTGTTGATAGTATACACAAGTTATATCAAGAGAAAGAAGAAATTGTTACCAAGTGTTAGGGTTGGACACTGGCTTCAGAAAATCATCTGGAGCGGAGAAACTATCCACTTAGCAAAGAGGCAAATTGATTTCTCTCTACCCCACTACGGAGAATTACAGCATAATTTCGTCTTCGACAGGTGGGATGCTGATACAAATGATTGCAACTATAGAAAACTGTCTGGTTGTTAAACAGAACTGCGCGGAGTCGGTACTACATGAAAGCAGCACTGAGGGGTAATCAATAAGGTTTTGGCACTAAAGGGTCAGCAGTGACGGGTCATCGCTGAGAGGTCAGTACTGAGGGGAAAGCAGGGAGCGGTCACAACTGAGGGGTTATCAGTAAGAGGTCAGCACTGTGAAATCGAGTATGATGTGTACTATTACACGTAATCATTCACCGATTGATGAACAATTACATGGAGAACCATGGTGATACTCTGTCTAGACCTTCAGTAAAACTTGCAATGCGTGACATCGTGAAAGAGTGAATGTTCTAAGAAACTGACCTCCAGAATACTAAAATGTGACATGTGTGGTGCAATAATTTAGTAAAAGCGATAATTTAAAGGTACACACTTTTATGTGTAAAAGTAACGAATATTCACTTGACTCGAGACAGAATACTCTGGACCAATTGCCGGACTGGCACTCGTCAAATGGAAGAATGAGCGCAGGGCTTATTTGACGGTTGCCTGCCTTAACTGTGGTCCTAAGTTGCAGCTGGGTGAAGAACTTGTCTGGAAGAAACTTGTTGAGGGCGTGACTGTGTGTTAATGTCATTAAAGAACTATATAAAATGACTGGTAAAAAAGGACGTATAAATATAACAATGCTTGAATCTTGCTGATGAAATGTGTTAGTAACTATGTATATAGAGCAAAAGCTAGATCCAGTACATACTCGTGCTGCCACTGTGGAAAGAACTTCCGTTTTTGCATGAAGATGGTAAATGCTGATTATTGTACCACAGCTACTGTAGAGCCTACCTCTATGGCTCTACTTTCTTCCACTCGTAGAAAATAACTAGGATAACAGTGTTGCTACTGTGAAAATATTTCCAGCAAAAGTTGTCATGCCCATCAACATGAGAAAAGCGAATGTTCAAAAGGACTGACCTTATCACTATGATGTGCTAACTGTGGGACAGCATTTGGTATAAGCGATAATCTAAAGAGACATTCTGGTGTACGTAAAGGAACGCACCTTTCCTTGGCACGGGACAGCATTCAATGAAATTATTGCTACACAACAAGTCTATGGCTAGCCTTCCTGCTTATGGGTCGTGTAAACAAACGGCGGTTCGAGCGCCTATAACATTACCCGCACAGTGTGTTAAGAAGGAAATACAGGTTTTGCGGACTTTTCAATAAACAGTGCGAGCAATACAGATCCTCAAAAGTTTTGAACAACAAACATGCACCGCTAACATGTAAAGTGAAAAACGAAGATGTTACAACCATCAAGGACATCGAGAACGAATATGTGACCCCCAAGTCTGCTGGTGAGGATGTGAAATATGTGTATTCTAGTGAAGATGAAGTGTCGACATCTGCAAAGCAAAAGTGTAAACGTGTTACAGAAGATAAGGGATATTTGTAGTTGGGACAGAAGAAACGCAGATTCTAAATCTGTATTCTCGCCCATAGGTATCTCGCAACTTACTCATCATGGAAGAACATACATGCAGACATGTATCGTGTAATATCTGTGAAGAGTCATGTGAAGTCTTACTACTTATTTTCTGAAGACACCAATGACCTGGTGTGTGTGTTTGGTTCCATTGCAAATATGTGGATGTCTTTCTGTAAGTGAAGAGGTAAATTCGATTATTGATTAACGCAGAGTTAGAGGCATTATTGAAGTTAATATTATGTATGTGTGTGATTTGGTCATAAATACGAAAAAATACAAACAATCAATTTAATTTATGTTTTAATTTTTTAAATTCCTATCGTGTATTATTGTACCCACATCTATGTGATTATAAATGTTTGCTAGGCTGCAAGTAAATGTCTTGATACAATACTTCCTCTCACTTCCCGGTGAACAACAAACATTGTCATTACACTTCTTGCTATGTCTAATTAGAGTATAACTACGGACGAACACCACATTCTAGTTATCGTAGTGTATACAATGCTGAACATGCAATGACTACTTTCTTGCCTTCGTGATGTAAGGAGCGAATCTCCAGAGTCCCTTGCTGTTGGCGATGCAGTCAGTGTTACAGATGATATTTCTTCAACCATTGATTCCGTCTTCATATTGTAACTGCATGCACAATCGCGGCATAATAATGCATTCTTAACGTTCTGCTTTCCACCACGCTCGAGGACGAAGTGAGAACCATTTTTACAAAACGTATGTTTGTATACCATAGCCACTACATTACAGTTCGTGTTGACTTTCGGGATGTCACAGTGTGACCTGCTTGTTACGTATTTATAAATGGCTAGTAGGCTGCAAGTATTTGAGATGTCGATACATGGAGTACTGTTATGTACAAAATATTTGTCGGAGATAGAGTTCATTGCGATTGTTGCATGATGCATTCAATACTTAAATATGTAGATATAACACAGGATTTTTAATTGCATATCATGTTGCATTTTTACCTGTGAAATGACTGAACTCTCTAGGTGATTGAACCTGTGATACCTTATTCTCAAGGATGGTGCACTGCATCCAGCGCCATTAGGATACAAGAGATATTACCTATAAAATTTTAATAGCATATGTAAGAAGTAAGTATTTCTTATCATTCTGAAATGTACATGACGGTTTTGTCAATGGTAGTGTAGTTACAATAATTATATGTGACGAATTTCTTTCTTGGTCGTTGATGTAAACCATGCATGGAAAGGTAAGAATAGTCATTGTGAACTGTGCCATCGATATCTACGCGATGCACTTGTGGCCTCGAAGTCTTCTGTGTATGAAACAACTACACCAATATTGTTTTAGTTAAGGTAAACCACTTCTCTCAACGTTTTGTCTCTTCTAAAAGCAAAGTACATACATAGTCGATATGTATGTGTGTTGTGATTCATTCTTTCTCGTCATTACAAAGTTCGTACATTTAATGATGTTTCTATATTAATAACAATTGTGGCGAGCGATTCATGGCTAATTAGTTTCATAATGTGCTTACAGTTACAGTACTATAAATCGTATGTATTCAAATATCTACTATATAAAAATAAGTCGGGTTTTCCTTCCTGACGCTATAACTCCAGAACGCACGAACCGATTTCCACGGTTTTGCATTCGTTGGAAAGGTCTCGGGCTCCGTGAGGTTTATAGCAAAGAAAATTCAGGAAAAATTTTAACAGAAAAGCGGGAAAATCTTTTTTTACATACAGCGCCATCTCTGATACATAGCATGTACTACAAATCAAGTAGATGGCGCCGGTGAGTGATACATTGTTTGACAGCTACTCATTGTTCTCTGCTCAGTGATGTGACAAACTTTCATGTGACAAACAATTGTGAAAAAAAAGTAAAAAAAATAAGTTATTCGTTTCCTAACATTTCAATTGGAAACCATCAAATCAATCACGTGTATTGTGCAAATTTTTATTCAATTTCAACAGCAGGCATTTGTCTTTAAGGTGGTAAGTTGAACTGTGTAAATTATGTGGATCGTGCATTTGAGGTTAAATTCACCACTCTGTCCATAGTCCAAAATGCCTAGAGGACGACGTGCGAACATCGGCCGCCGCACGAGACATGCAAGCCAGCAACAAGTGTATTCACAGAACTTAAGCGAAGAAAGACAAAATATAATAAGAGAAAATGCCCGATTGAGACAACGCGTGAGCACACGAAGATCATTGGCATCATACAATCGCTTGGCATTCCAATATGATCCCACTGCGAACTACAGTGATGATGAAAATTTAGATATTGGACCAATGACGACTATATGCCGATATTGCAATGCGTTAAAGTTCAAAAGAGAAACGGCTGGATTGTGCTGCGCAAGTGGAAAAGTCAAACTGGATCCATTACTTACACCACCACAGCCACTGAAACCATTGTTCGATGGAAGTGATCCCGATTCCAGCCATTTTCTTCAACACATCCTTGAATACAATAACTGCTTTCGCATGACTTCCTTTGGAGCTAATATCATTCGAGAAGGCGGCTTCATGCCGACTTGCAAGGTAAAAGATACAACACACATAACCAATCACTCCTATGTTACACCTATGTTACAACTTACAACTTACTATGTTTGTTTGCAATTACAGATACAAGGACAAATATATCATTTGCATGGTTCAATGGTGCCAACACCAGATGAACCGCATCAATTTCTGCAAATATATTTCATTTCGTCGATGGTGGATCAGCTGAATGTGCGGTGCAATATACAGGGAACACAACAGTTAAAGAGACGAATTATTGAACAGTTGCAAGCATTTTTTCACGCTAATAATGCTGTGGTTAATATGTTCAAAACAGCATTGGAACGAATGCCATCGGATACGCACAAATTTGTCATAAGAGCGGATTGTACCCCAACAGGTGAACATGTGCGAAGATTCAATGCACCCACCGTTAATGATGTTGCTGCAATTATTGTTGGCGATCCAACTAAATCGCGAGACATTGTCGTTCAGCGAAGAAGCAATATCATGCATCGTGTAAACGAGACACATCGTTTGTACGATGCGTTACAATATCCAATCATTTATTGGCAAGGGCAAGACGGATACGACATCACGTCGAAGATGGTCGATCCAATTACAGGTACAATATTCACACACTAATTATTGCTATTATTATTGCTATTATTGCTATTATTGGTTTCCATTAACAATTCATTTAATTTTGCATTTTCAGGCGTATCAACGAATAAAAATCTAAGCGCAATGAATTACTATGCGTATCGTATGATGATTCGTACACATGAGGAGAATGTCATTCTGAAGTGCCGTCGGCTATTCCAGCAATTCGCTGTCGACATGTATGTCAAAGTCGAGACCGAACGTTTAGCGTTCATCCGATTCAATCAGGCAAAGCTACGATCTGAGGACTATATACACTTGCGTGATGCTATTCATTCAGATGGTGATGTTCAGAATATTGGACGTCTGACGATTCTCCCATCATCTTATATCGGAAGCCCACGCCACATGCACGAATACGCTCAAGACGCTATGACGTACGTGCGAAATTATGGAACTCCGGATTTATTTATTACGTTCACATGCAATCCGAAGTGGACGGAAATTGAACGTGAGTTGGAACCGGGCCAAAAACCGCAAGATCGCCATGACATAATCGCCAGAGTATTTCAGCAAAAACTCAAGGTTATGATGGATGTGCTTACTAAGTATCGAGTTTTTGGTGACACACGTTGTTATATGTACTCGGTGGAATGGCAGAAGCGTGGACTACCGCATGCTCATATCCTAATTTGGTTGCTGAACAAATTACATTCAAATGAAGTGGATGACATCATATCAGCTGAAATTCCTGATCCAGTCACTGATCCCCATCTACACGACATTGTGACGACACAGATGGTCCATGGACCGTGCGGTGCATTAAATCCATTATCGCCTTGCATGGCTGATGGAAAGTGCACAAAACGATATCCGCGACCGTTAGTTGCTGAAACAGTCACAGGGAACGATGGATATCCAGTTTATCGTCGGCGTTCAAAAGAAGATAATGGTCGAACTATCAAAGTTAAAGTTCAAAATCAAGAGATTGAGATCGGAAATGAATTCATTGTACCATATTGCCCGCTGCTATCACGAATTTTCGAAACACATGCAAACGTTGAGAGTTGTCATTCGGCCAAATCAATCAAATATTTGTGCAAGTACGTCACAAAAGGCAGCGACATGGCTGTGTTTGGTATTGCGTCGGAAAATGCGAATGACGAAATCAGCAACTTCCAAATGGGCAGATACGTCAGTACTAATGAAGCACTGTGGCGATTATTGTCATTTCAAATTCATGAAAGATATCCCACAGTTGTACATTTAGCAGTGCATTTGGAAAATGGCCAAAGAGTTTACTTCACTGAGGCTAATGCGGCACAACGAGCTGAGAGACCACCATCGACAACATTGACTAGCTTCTTTGCAATATGTGAAGCAGATCCATTCGCAGCGACGCTGATGTACGTTGAAATGCCCAAGTATTACACTTGGAATCAATCAACAAAGAAATTCCAACGTCGCAAACAAGGAACCCCAGTTCCAGATTGGCCACAGGTGTTTTCCACTGATGCACTAGGTCGCATGTATACTGTTCATCCTAGAAATGATGAATGTTTTTATTTGCGACTGCTGTTGGTACATGTACGTGGACCAAAATCATTCGCGCATTTGAAAACTGTGAATGGCCACCAATGCCAAACATATCGAGAAGCATGTCAACTATTGGGTTTGCTGGAGAACGATTCTCATTGGGATTTAACACTTGCGGATTCAGTTGTTTCATCAAATGCGTACCAAATACGAACGCTGTTCGCAATTATCATCACCACATGTTTTCCTTCACAACCAATTCAGTTATGGAACAAATACAAAGACGACATATGTGAAGATATCTTGCATCGCTTGCGCATTCAAACGAATAATCCTGACATCCAAATAACCGATGAAATCTACAATGAAGGATTGATTCTGATTGAGGATCAATGCTTGACTATTGCAAACAAGCTACTGATTGAAGTAGGAATGATTGCGCCAAATCGATCGATGCACGATGCATTCAACCAAGAATTAAATCGAGAGCTGCAATACAATGTTGATTCATTGCAGGAATTCGTTCGAAATAATGAGCCGTTGCTGAATGAACAGCAAAAACAAGTATACGAAACATTAATGCAAGCGGTGGACAATAATACTGGTGGTCTATTCTTCCTGGACGCACCTGGAGGAACAGGGAAAACATTTGTCATTTCATTTATTTTGGCCACTATTCGATCAAGATGTGACATAGCTTTGGCGTTAGCATCATCTGGAATTGCGGCGACTCTTCTAGATGGCGGTCGTACTGCACATTCTGCGCTTAAGTTGCCACTCAATTTAAACACAATTGATATTCCAACATGCAATATTTCCCGATCCAGTGCAATGGGAAAATTGTTGATGCAATGCAAGCTCATTGTTTGGGATGAGTGCACAATGGCACATAAGAAATCACTTGAAGCACTTAACTTCACACTGAAGGATCTTCGGCGAAATAACAACATCTTTGGCGGCTTGATGATATTGTTGGCAGGCGATTTCAGGCAGACGTTGCCAGTAATTCCCCGTGGAACGCCTGCAGATGAATTGAATGCTTGCCTGAAGGCATCACCTTTATGGAATAACGTAAAAACATTATCGCTAACCACTAATATGAGAGTTCAACTTCAAAATGATCAAAGTGCTGCACAATTTTCCAAACAATTGTTAGCTGTTGGAAATGGAAAAGTCCCAGTTGATGCGACATCTGGATTAATTACTCTTACCAACGAATTTTGCCGATTTGTAGACTCTCAATTAGCTCTTATTGAAAATGTTTTCCCAAACATTAGTGAGAATTATCAGAATTATGCTTGGTTAAGTCAACGAGCAATTCTTGCCGCAAAGAATAATGATGTACACGCACTGAATTTCACCATTCAATCAAAAATTGCTGGCGATTTGGTGACATACAAATCCGTTGATTCCATAAGAGATCCCGATGATGTAGTAAATTATCCAACGGAGTTTTTGAACTCTCTGGAGTTACCAGGATTTCCACCACATAACTTGCAACTCAAAGTTGGTACAGTTATTATGATATTGCGTAATTTGAATCCACCGCGACTTTGCAACGGTACTCGACTTTCGGTAAAAAGACTTATGCCGAATTTGATTGAGGCAACCATTATTAACGGAAAGTACGCAGGTGAAAATGTATGTATTCCTCGAATACCAATGATTCCGACTGATCTTCCGTTTGACTTCAAACGATTGCAATTTCCAGTTCGCCTTGCGTTCGCAATGACAATTAACAAGTCGCAAGGCCAATCGCTTAGTGTTTGCGGGATAAATTTAGAAAATCATTGTTTTTCACATGGGCAGTTATACGTTGCGTGTTCACGAGTTGGGAAACCATCCGCTTTGTTTGTGTTAACGTCAGACCAAAAAACAAAAAATGTGGTTTACCAAAGAGCACTTCAATGAAACGTATTTACTTTGGATTCACTTTCATTTACTTAGAGAAGTTCAATTCATTACTGTTGTGAAATGAAATAAAATTTTTCCTTTTCAAATATAAAAAAAAAAAATTTCTTCATGTTTTAATCACCAAACGAAGCCATCTGGTGGCGAAACGGAGTTCGCCGGGTTTGCTAGTGTACATATATATAAAATGTTCTAAATGTAAATAATTCTTACCTTGTACTGTATAACTGAATTCATATCGTAAAAGGAAGCAAGTGCATATGTGACTCGGCTGGTCTGCCACCTTGAAACCTGTCTCGACTCTCACAGCTATCATTATGTTTCATACCTTCGACTTGCCGAGACCTGCGCGGTGCTCATGACACCGGCCTACCACCTGGGCTGTCGTGCAAATTCTCAAGATGTTAATTGATCGCACAACGTCAGTCGGGTCGGACGCGTTCTGCTGCTAGAGATGTGAGTGTTCGCTGTACTCTTAATTTTGACTGTTGCCTTTCAATCGGTTCGTATGGAAGTCGTTTGCTACTCTGTTGTACTAACCAGGACGACCTGATCTTGTCTAGCATCGTCAAACGTAGCATACAGTACAAATTTGGTGTGTAACATGTAAATGCAAAGGTTTGTAAGTGATTATAACTATTCCCTTTTAAATTTGTGTTATAACTGTTTGTATTAGTGTGTAGCAGTGTTATCCTTATCGTTCCCGCACTTCACGAAATAATTTTGTATATATTTTTGCATTAGTGCTTAGCAGAGTCGTCTCTCTTGCGCGACTAATGTTTTCAATGTATGTTGTTTGGTAGCAAGCAAAGGAACAATTTATTTAAATGTAGTGTAATGTGTATCGAATTTTGCTTGTTTAATATTATTTTTAAGTTGAACCTTGTGAACATATGCTCCTTTCATGTACTGGAGCATTCCAGATTTTAACAAAGATCTTTGTGCACTGGTAATGTTGATTTCGCTATTATAGTCTGCAGAAGCTGGTTGCTAATAGTTACCCATGCTAACGCTGACTTTGGTCACTGGCTCTGGTTTTAGACTGAAGGTGTTTGTTTATATTATTATGTCTGAATTTTACAGTTGCCTTCGAGTATGTACATCATGCTCGCAGCACATTTGTATATACATTGATCATTTCTCGTAAAGTACTTTGTTTTATGTTACCCATGCTATCTTTTATTTATGTATATATTTTCGCATTTATATATACAACCTGGATGTCAGTGGGCGTAGGGAGGCTAACTGTCGCTGATTGTATCCGAGTTGGTAGACACATATGGGAGTAGACGACAAGACCGGCGGTGGGCGATTGTCGAGTGCATGCAGACCGATGTGAATGTTCGTGCTATTTCAGACCCTACACTCTCACATGCCTCGGTAACTTTGCGACGCACTTGTATGTATACCTGTATTTTCTTTACATGTGCCCACTTCATAAGGGCAGATACCATAGGGGGTTCGGTCATTTAATTGTCATTCATCAGTGAACGATGAATTACTTAATATTCAAGTTCGGTCATAGTGGACTAAATGATACGGTGGGTGGCTGTATTATATCTACTAACGATGGCAACTGCAGTTTCGGAGGGAAGCAGGCCAAGAATCACGGAGTACAGAAATGTGATGCCGATTCGGCTACTGTGTCCTTTGTCCACAGCTTCACTTCAGAGGCTTTGCAACTGTTGTTGGTACTACAGACATCGAGCACTGAGACTGAGGCTTCCCTTCACACACTGACAAGTAGAATGAACCAGCTCACCACTTTAGAGTCGAAACTCAACTTTATAGAGGAGGTAATTGCCAGCAAGATTCTTCAAGTATTGGCAGCCAATAATCATAACTAACTGACAGCATTGCCATGGTGTGTGGGCAAACTCTCTGACTTAGACAACAATCTCACGACTATGGATGGTTGCCTCATCTAGATGACTGCGTCGTTTGCTAAATTCGAAAGCCAGGTTAGCACATTAACTGAGGCGGTGAGAAAACCCTCTGCTTTCGGTGGTCGCCCTGAAGTTATGGTAGCCAGGTTGTTTACCAGGTTTGTTCGTGCCTTGTCAGACACGGGTTCAGACAATGAATAGTGGCTTCATTGCAAGCATATTCGTGATGCCATAACACATTTTATCAGCAGGTCTGAAGTATATTTCTCGAACCTACTTAGGCCGACAGGAGATGATGTCATGGGCCCGATCCGACCAGTATGTGTGTGTTATAAATACTAAGTACATCCTGCTCACGGTTTTAGTACAATGGCAGCTGATGCCAAGGATTTACATAATCTAATTGAAAGTGTGCACCATAAGTATTAACAGGGTACGAACGCACGCATGGAGTGCGGTGCTACTTTGGAAGAGGCATTTCGACCGATCACATCCTAGCTAGCTAATTTACAAACTGTTCCTCCAGCTGAAATGAAAACTGAACCAGACCTCTAACCTAGGACTTCGAGGAAGTGCAAGATACTTCCAGAAGATGCTGCAGCTGATGAATAATATGATTCACCTTAAAAGGCTTGTAAACATAAAAAGGAACTACCTAATTTGCTCACCACAACAGTTTGCAATTACCTACAAACTTACACAACGAGGTATAATGATGGACCAATGGTTTTTATAGACACAATAAGAAATGGTTTTTGGGGAACAAACTAATTTTTTTCTGCCCAACAATTTTATACAAATTGGTGACGAAGCGATGTGGGCTTCTCCGAGCCTCTGCTTGTTGCTGTTTAAACATGAGCCTGGTGAGTACTCGCGCGAGGCACTTCGCATATATAAGCGCTTACTTATGCACACAAGTGCACATTTGGTCGGCAATGACTCTTCCAGCAATCCTTATAAGGATGAGACACACCCAAAATTCGCCATTGTCTCTGAACTGTTCTCGGATGTTGGCTTGGCGACCAGCTCGAGTCTAACTTCGAAGCTGGATGGGGGCAACCAACTAGAATATGTATTCTGGCACAGTGCCAATCAGCTCATATTATTTATACAGCTACTATATGAATCTCAGCAGGTCCGCAATCATTCCCACACAAACTAGATTGTGAATATTTTAGAAGAATTCCATGAAGGCAGATACATATACTAAGAAAAAACTAAATAACATCTCGTCCACAGATCGCTGCCGAGTCCGGGTGAAAAGGACTCATCTTTGGCCGGCGAGATCTGTACCAAGCCGAACTAGTTGAAATGATCCCATATGATACTGTTAAAAAGGACTACAGATGCATGTTAACAGCCCAGCAAATTGTTTCAGCAAATATGCATGGGGTATACCAGTTCACTGGAAACATCGCCTAGATGTGAGCAATGCAATTAAGACTGTATTATAAGATAAAGGATCGCCTAAAAATTTGTAAATGGACCTTGCCAGTAAATTCTACAATCCCACCTTCTGTAATCTAATGGCTACTAATAATATTAATCACCACAGTACATATGGCGAGAAGAAGGCCTCCATTGGGGAACAGATTAACCGTACTCTGAAGAATGACATGTGGTGAGAATTTTCGTCTCAAGGAAGTTATAGGTGGCGGGACTTGTTGCCCATTTGGTAGCATCCCACAATCGAAGAGTACATCGAACTATCCACATGCAACCGGTGGATTTTAAAGATAATTTTTTCTGGAAACTGTGGACAAGGCGCGAAGGAATTGGACATGTGCAAGCCTAAAGTATTTATTGGTGTCTAAATATTATGAGTGAAAGGAACATATGCAAAATTATATACTCCAAACTGGAGCATAGAAACTTACCGGGTTTTCAATATTCGCCATTATGAACCAAGGATATGGATACAAATGGCACTGTACTCAGAAAGGTTTTTATGATCAGGAGGTACAGTTGACAAGGTTCCCGGACATTTATCTGGTTGAGAGAATAACTCACCAGTGTGAAATTGTTAAGTTTCGATTCCCAGAACAATAGCTGGAAATGTCACTCTGCGCTCACCGATGGGAAAATGAATGCAATCATTTCATGAGACAGATTATGTCTGTACGTATTTTTTGAAGAGAGGATTTCCATAAATATGATTTATAATTATACTGTGTGGTTTTTTGTCATTACCTGTAGCCTACTTTAAGTCAGGCGGGTGCATGTACAGGCTGGGATGTGTGTGTAGACTGACGTAGGGGGTTCCCTTCTCACACTGCGGATCAGAGGGAGGTTTAAAGTATTTCTGCTCTGGTGGATCACGCTAGCTACAGTAGCTCTCGATATCCCTAGTAGAGTTGAGACAGTTCTCATGGATGCACCAACTATACAAAGCACAAACCATTTGCCCTCTTTCGAAGTCTGTAAGGTCCCATCTGACGGTAGATCAACATACCACCCCAACGATCACAGATGTTCTGGTGGCTCAGCACATGTCCAGGGAGTAATCAATACATAGGGGGAAAAAAAGACAATCCCTGTGCGCCGCAGAAAAGTCAGAAAACCAACACCGGACATGAGGTGTTTATACCAGTGTGTTCCCATTATTTTGTCAATCTCCTGTAACTAATGATTAAATATTAAATTTAATTGACAATGTTAATAAAATTAATGCCATACACAAGCCTACACTCCACTATAACTTTCAATTTAAAATTTTGATAATGAATAATTAAGAAGTTTTATATAAATAATTCCATCAATCGTTTTTGCCATATTTAATTACCAGATACAGTTTCATGTTGTTATGTTGAGCTTAGTGTATCATTAAAACACAATCAAAATTATTTTCAAACAAGTCGTAAATTACAACACTGAGATTCTGCATAGCCTCATTCAGTACTGTTAAGGTAATTTACAGGCAGCGTGAGCTGATTGTCCTTCTTACAATTACACAATAAATAATAATTTTGCGTTATACCTTGGTACCGGAATGAAGCTGAGCGTTATTGAATTTTTTATGATAACAGCTTATGTATTTGTAACTTTGTGTTTGATGCAAACGAATAACCGGGAAGGAGGCTATGGAAATGAGAAAGGTATTAGTTGACATCAACATTTTCTGTGAGGATTTTTTTAGTAACTGTAGAACAGACGACAATGATGTATATCTGCGAAAATGTGATTTCACTGGGAAATGCAGAGGGAAGGTAAATTCTTGTTTGAGAAATATTGTCAAAATAGTTTAATCTCTTTCATACAAAATAAACGTAAATCTAAATCCAAATTTTTTCAATGTTATAGATGACAATTAATTTTAATAGTGATGGCAAAAGTTAACACGCGAGCGATTAGATTAAAATGTTAAATAATGAAATGTTTCAAGTAAGGTCAACAGGTTAGATGTATAACTGTGTGACAAATGGTAGCTATATAACAGGGATAGTTAAAACAAAAATTAAAATTTTTTTTAAAGGTTACTGATAATTTCAAATTTTCGGCGATTTCAATTCAAAGGTTACCTCCAAAAACGTAATATNATACAGTCGTCTCTATGTCAAATCAACATAATTAAATATGGTTGCAGAAAACCATCGAATTACTTATCCTTTCCTCGTCCGAAACCTGTGCGGGGTGGCTAAATAAAGGCATGACCTGGAAAACAGGAACAGGGAATATTTCAGGGAATATTAAACAGTCAGAAAAAAAAACGAGAAAATGTCATACAATTTTCTGAGATGTCGGGGCAGCGGTGGCGTAGTGGCCAGGGCACTCGCCTCCCACCACGGCGATCCAGGCTCGATCCCCGGCGGGTTCACTCCCGGATTTTCGCATGTGAGAATCGTGCTGGACGGTGCCACTTGCCGGCGGGTTTTCTCGGGGTACTCCCACTTCCCCGGCCCTTGCATTCCAGAGACGCTCCATTCTAGGGTTTCATTTCTGTCATGCTCGGGGATGACGGTCACCTACGGGTTCAAGCTGGAAAGACCTTACTCGGAGGGTGTTACCTTGCCGTGGGTGCACTCCCAACAAGCCATTATTATTCTGAGATGTCAGGGAATCTGCTTGCTTGCTTAAAAGTTTTTATGAATATCCTGTTCAGAAATGTTTGATTTTCCTGCCATGAGTGTCTTTGTGAAAGGGGAATTTGTTGAATGCCCGTGCAATGTGTTTCATGTGACGTATTTGAATTATTAAAAATGTTTGCAATTGTTTCTTAAATTAAGCTAATTAATTGGCTTTGTTTTATTGGTTGCTGTTTCTCCTTTTTTTTGTACTGCATTAATTTTAAAGGCAATGGTTTCACATGTTTTTCATGTCTGAGATTGCAGAGAAATTCTGTTTGATAGTGGGTATAAATAAATAAAAGTAGTTTTTGTTGCGAGTACAATATATAACATATTTCTGATATGCGAGAGACCAGTTCTCTAATGTATCTAAATGATAAATATTGGTATTAGAGTGAAACACATAATTATATTACACTCTGCTTTGACTATAAATGTCCCACACTGCACTCAATAGTCTTGTACTTCGGGTGGTAAGTTGGAGTCACGGTGTTTGTGGCATTTGAAACCAGTCTTTGAAAGGCCTCTTGTATAGTACCACGACACTGATAATTCACAAAATATGGAAATCTTGGTGTACTTAAGTAGTAGGTGTAGTTATATTAGTTTAGAATTTTACAATATTTTTATTTAAAATATCTAACCCATATTTTACGAATACCATACAAACATTCCAAGCAACAAAAGGCAATTTGTTTAACAATAGTTGGATAGTTATCGAGAAATGTCTAAAATAACATTTATTTAGTTGCAAGTTTTTGCACTGTTCATTCAGATATTACAGTCGAGTTAGAAGTGAAAATAAGCTCTGATTGGGAGTAACGATGCTATTTACGTCGTATTTTTCGGAGCATGTAAGTGTACTATGAGTACCCTTTGCTTAGTGAGATTACTCTGGAGCAGGCCACGTATGGCTCCAAATGTGAGCAGCAGCCCTCCCTCAAATCTCTCCCTGCAACCTTCAGCGACTCTGTGGACATCATTTACAGTCATTGGGAAAGAGTTTTGTCCTTGAAAAGGGGAGGGGAGGAGGAGACGGCATTATTTTTAATTAGTTATGGTACTTGGATCGAATCTGTGGTATGCGCAGTATGAAAACTTATTCTCCTAGTGCACATCCAAAGAAGACTGTGGCCTGAATCACAACTTTTCGCCAAGCTTCCACTTGTCGCCCGACGCTATTGAAGCATTTTGGCGACAACTTAAATGAAGCACCAACCTTGAGAAGAAACTTGTGTTTAGGGATAAGGAGGGTACGTTCTAACAACATTTTTTGTTGATGGAATGCATTTTAAACACTTCTTCCCAGTGAGAAACATGTGTAGTTAAATTTCATACTTGACATTTGATATGAATTTTTGAAAAATTTTTGTTGAAAGGTTACAGGCGTGGAATACATGTAACGTACGTAACCTGACACCGACAGCAAATTCGAAAATTTCTTACCTTGTTACGGGTTTCAGTTTAGAAAACAACTGAAAAATATTTTTGTGTATTTCATAATCAACCATTTGAGGCAAAGAGCATAACGATATCTTATCGGGTTATTGGGCTATTGAGTAGTCTTCGAAGACGCACTTTACAAATTTTCGCTCACTAAAAGGTTGAATTTAAAAAAAAACGCCGAAATTAATTTTTAGGCAATTATAAAGTTAGCCTTTTGAATAATAGAGAATAAACAGTATTTTGTAGTGCTAAAGTGGTATTAAGAAGTCCTCGAAAATACATTTCACCACTCTTAGAGGTTTAATATAAAGAAAAACTGAAATTTATTTCTGGGCTATTTTATGGGCAGTTTTTTGAATCACAGAACATAACGATGTCTTATCGGGTAACTAACTTATCGAGTAGACTTCAAAAACAAATTTTTCTCAATTTTCTCGTAGTTAGAGTTAAATTATTTAAAAAATCACTATATCAATTTTTAGGCATTTGTATAGGCTACATACTGAACCTAAGAGCAAAGAGATATATTGTCGGGTAACAAAGTTTAGATTCTGTTTAGTTCATGTTTTAAGTATAAAAATTTTCTTTAGGGTGACGTTGGGGCCGCAATTCCTGGGTGGTAGACGTCGTCGGTTCGTGCTGACCTATTCATGGAAGAGCATCGAGGTCCTAGAGTTCAGCGCACTACTTCCGCTGTTGCGAAACAGGTATACGAAAGGCCTGGCCAGCTTCTAGTTGAACGACAAGATTTCTCGCTGTGTCAGCAGTCGAGCGTGCTCGCGATGTTACGGTGCGAGTTAGTAAGGAGAGTTTTTACACAGTGGCAGAACGAGGAAGACATGTCGGCGGCGGAACAGTGGTCGGTTCCGCAGTAGAGCGTGTTTTTACACAGCGGCTGGACAGGAGAAGATGTGTTGGCTGTGGAACAGTAGTCGGTTCTACGGTGGTACATGTTTTCACATAGCGGTGGAACATGGGAAGATGTGTTGGCTGTGGAACAGTGGTTGGTTCCAGGGTAGAGCGTGTTTTCACACAGTGGCGGAACAGGGATAGATGTCTCTGTGGTGGAACAGTGGTCGGTTCCATCGTAGTGTGTGTTTTAACATAGCGGCGGAACAGGGGAAGATGTGTTGGCTGTGGAACAGTGGTTGGTTCCGCAGTAGTGCGTGTTTTTACACAGCGGCGTAACAGGGGAAGATGTGTTGGCTGTGGAACAGTGGTCGGTTCTACGGTGGTACGTGTTTTCACATAGCGGTGGAACATGGGAAGACGTGTTGGCAGCGGAACAGTGGTTGGTTCCACGGTAGAGCGTGTTTTCACACAGTGGTGGAACAGGGGAAGATGTGTCTGTGGCGGAACAGTGGTCGGTTCCATCGTAGTGTGTGTTTTAACATAGCGGCGGAACAGGGGAAGATGTGTCGGCGGCGGAACAGTGGTCGGTTCCGCAGTAGTGCGTGTTTTTACACAGCGGCGTAACAGGGGAAGATGTGTTGGCTGTGGAACAGTGGTCGGTTCTACGGTGGTACGTGTTTTCACATAGCGGTGGAACATGGGAAGACGTGTTGGCAGCGGAACAGTGGTTGGTTCCACGGTAGAGCGTGTTTTCACACAGTGGTGGAACAGGGGAAGATGTGTCTGTGGCGGAACAGTGGTCGGTTCCATCGTAGTGTGTGTTTTAACATAGCGGCGGAACAGGGGAAGATGTGTCGGCGGCGGAACAGTGGTCGGTTCCGCAGTAGTGCGTGTTTTTACACAGCGGCGTAACAGGGGAAGATGTGTTGGCTGTGGAACAGTGGTCGGTTCTACGGTGGTACGTGTTTTCACATTGCGGCGGAACAGGGGAAGACTTGTTGGTGGCAGAACAGTGGTCGGTTCTGTGTTAGTGCGTGTTTTTCATCTAGGCGAGCCCCTGGGCCCTGGCTTGGGCTGTTTGCTGTTTTCAGAGTCAATGTAATGTTACGGTATGGGGAAGATGCGAGTGCGTTAATATAAAGTCGTCCGATTATGGCTTCAGCGTGAACTGACTGTACGGGGTACGTGTGATGAGCTGGTGGCACGATTTCAGCCTGCCTTTCGAGCTGGATGATGTGTGTGATAGTGTGTGTTCCCTCGTTGTACGACTCCTCGTTAGGAGAGGAGTCGTGGGTTGGCATCATGCGAGAGCACGACGAGCCTGGAATGGGTCTGTCTGCCAGCTTCAACCATGACACATACGTATCACTTCGTGAAGTCGGAAGTTAAGTTAAAGTTAAGATTAAGTTAGTTATAGCCTGGTACGTGTCCCTGTAGACTATCAGTTTTTGGATTTATATTATAACGTAATAAATGGACTCTCCACTTCTGACTATCAGGCCAGATAATTTTATTTACTGTAGTATCGCTTTTTTACATTCCCATATTTTACACTTTCGTGCATTTTAAACGTCCTTTCTTCAGACACTTTTACTGTTTTTTCAGCATAAATTTCGCTCTTTTTACACTTTCCTGCTTGTTCATAATTTTCTCCTGGTCCCTAGGAAAGTGTAAGAAAGAGGTTCGACTGTATTTTAAAAGTTAAACGTTGTTATATTTTAATCTTCTCTGGTAAAGACAGCTTTGCTTTGCTTTCTGCAGATGTGCCTGATTGTTATTTTAAAATAATTTCAAATAAGCATGATTTAAATCCGAATAAGAATGCCAAGACTTATAATTGGTTTTCTTTCCCATCTCGAGAGTAGAAGTAACCCAAAGGATGGCAATTTGAATTAATTGAAACTGCTTAATGAATGAGTGTAAAGAATGTGTAGTAACCCAGCTAAATTGCGCTCTGTACAGGGAGAGCTAATGAGGTCCCAGCACCAGTTCCAGTGAGAGAGAGGAAGTTCCCTCCTCCTGCAGTAATTATATTCTACTTTTTATATTTTTTGAGCTAGTTACATCTAAGTTCATGATTTATTTATTTTATCCCCCCTTCACCATTTGCATATCTATTTTTACGTCGCTCCGCGACAATTGTTTGGAGTTGCCTACTATAGAGCGACTTTCTTAGATGTTGTTAACATTATTATTATGGTTAATGTCACTTCGCGACAATATCAACGGTTTAATGAGCCATTAAAGAGTACTCAAAAGCACATTGTATACCTTTTCACAATCTTAGGGGCTGTATATAGTTTTTGTGTATTTCCATGGTCTACCTTTTGAAATTACGTACACAACGACAGTCATCGGTCTAATGAGCTATTCAGGTGCCCCCTAGAACACATTTTACCTCTTTCGTTCTACTTGTGATGCATTAAAAAAAAATCTTGTAATCTGTTTTTTGGTATTTCTATAAGTTACATTTTGAAGCTAAAAGCAAAGTCATATGTCATCAGATTAACTTATTCATAAGTTCTCGGAAACACATTTTACCCCTTTTGACCTTCTTAGTGGCCGAATTTCGAAAAATATTTTCTTTGTTAGTGCATGCGCTCAAAGGGGAAGATATCTCTAAATGTTCATGCTTTGCATCTACTGATTTGGGCTGTGCGTTGACAAGTGAGTGCGTCATTCTGCCAGTTTGTCGGTTGGGCACTTCATGTTAAAGAGATTTTTAATTTTCGTGTTGTTGTTTGTATCAAAGTGATGTCAGCAAATCAATCGCTTAAATAGCTACACGTTAAATCGTCGACGTTTTGCAGTTTGTGCTATGTGACAGTCGGTGTTCACTAAAATTACCTATGCTCAGAACGGACTGCCGCTAAGAACACATCGTTCACTCCTTGCATAAAATGCAAAACGCCTTAGACAAGAACGATTGTCTTTTCTTGGTTGTGGATGTTCTCACGTTCCGTGACTTCTGAAATGTTTTCTGCATAGTTAGTATATTCTCGGAGAGATAGGTTTTGAGTGTAATGGAAGGCAATTCCTAAGGAAATTACAAAAGTGTGTCAAAATACTGAGGTTTTTCATACTGTGGATCAATTGAAATTCAACATCCAGTGAATTTCCGGTGTTTTGCAAACAGCCTTTGCGAAGAAACATTATTAAAAAGTACAAATACTAAAAACGCAACTTATTTTATTCCATAAATTACAGCTTTTGCAGTCTTTCTTTATCCCACAGTGCTGACAAAAATAACAAAATTTATTTAATATGTCTACCTTATGACTAGGAAAGTATAATGTGCATCTAGTTACAAATTAATTCTTTGCATGAACACTAACAAATTTATATTTTCAATAAATTGTTGTTCTTCAAAGTTCGCAGTGCCAACGAAAATTAGGTTTGTAAATGCAGCTTATATTTTGGAGGAGGTAAATTTTTCTGGAAGCACAGTTTACTCGGAGCGATTCTTCACACAAGGTTACCCACTTGCGTTTCGGAAGGATAAATACCAAAATATATTTTACGTGCCTTGCTTTTCTAAATTAACTAAGTAACAGTCCCTCAATATTGCCACACTGCCTACAAGATATGTAACATTTAATTACTGACTGATTCCGGGCGATCAAGTTGTATTGTTGTGTATAAACTGAGTAAAACCATTATAATACAAAAACTGGAATGACTAGTTTCTGGTACATTCAATCAGCACTGTTGTAATCAATCCTGAGAGTCCCTGGATCCAAGGTTGTTAGGACTCTCACTTAAAAATGGAAGCACAATCGATTTTTTTAATATAGTAATACTTAAGACAATTTTATCTTATAAAAATAACCACCTGTAAACCAATCTAAGATTTCCAGTCTATTTCAAGAAAGGCCTTTTCTTCGTACAGTAATTTTTTCCATGAAACCTATAAATTGTATGTATTTACAGCATTTCTTTGACAGGCCTGAAACATAATAGTTAAGGCGGAGAGGTTCTCTGTAAGCATGGACATTTTCAAAGCTGTACACTTGGTCTATAACCACGATGTTAAAACCCATCAACTTCCTCGAATACCGCTAGAATACCTGACTGCTCTCAGATCTTACATTTAACAGAAGGCTGTGAAACCGCAGCCCATTATTCTTTCATAACGTTCGCAAATAACTACACTCAAAGAAATACAAATAAAGCTCACTGATGTTGACAATATGTGTGGTCGGAACATTGAAATTGTTTCATATACAAACTGAACCACAACTGTTCTCTTCGCGGAAAGCCATAATCTAGCTAGGAAAATGTCTTGGTGATTGTAACATAAGATGAATTATGAGAGACACCCGAATTACATATCTCACTGTTATATAAAACACTTTTAAAAAATCTTAATGGAAATCTGGAGGACTAACTTAGGCAATATTCAAAGGAACATACATAGACACGAAGCTAAATAATATGTTAAAGACTGGAGAAAAACATGATTAATTTTCATAATGTTAACAGAAAAGGGGAAGATGGTAATGGATAATACGAAAAATTACATTATCACGATATTTATACCAGCAACTATAGCTGGCTTAAGAGTTTCTGAAGAAGTGGAAAAGGCGTAAGTTCACAGAAGCATCTTAGCAGCGAGCAGGAACAATTGGGATACATACGAATGCAGAGTCATCAGTATCTCGCTGCTGGTGTGGGACCTCCCCAAGGGCCTCCGGAGGAATGAAGAAAGGTGTCAGTTTAANACTTCAATAGCCTACCATTTGAAGATAAGTACACAACGATACTCATCGGTTTAGTGAGCCATTCAGGAGCCTCCAAAATCACATTTGACCTCTTTTGCTCTATTTGTGAAGAATTAAAAAAATCCTGTAATCTGTTTTTAAGCATTTCTATAAGCCTTATTTTGAAGCTAAGAGCACAGTCATATGCTATAGGTATAACTTTTTCAGAAGTTCTTGGGAAACACATTTTACCCCTCTTGACCTTCTTAAGGGTCGAATTTAGAAAAATATTTTCTTTGTAAGTGCCTGCGCTCAAAGGGGAAGATATCTCTAAATGTTCATGCTTTNTTAGAAAAATATTTTCTTTGTAAGTGCCTGCGCTCAAAGGGGAAGATATCTCTAAATGTTCATGCTTTTGCATCCACTGATTTGGGCTGTGCGTTTACGAGTGAGTGCCACATTCTGCCAGTTTGTCAGTCGGGCACTTCATTTTTTAGAAATTTTTAATTTTCTTGTTTTTGATTTGTATCAAAGTGATGCCACTAATTCAATCCCATTAGTAGCTTCGCGTTGAATCGTCGAAAAGTTTTCCAGTGTCTGCTATGTGACAGTCGGTNTTAGAAAAATATTTTCTTTGTAAGTGCCTGCGCTCAAAGGGGAAGATATCTCTAAATGTTCATGCTTTTGCATCCTCTGATTTGGGCTGTGCGTTTACGAGTGAGTCCACATCCTGCCAGTTTGTCAGTCGGGCACTTCATTTTATAGAGATTTTTAATTTTCTTGTTTTTGTTTTGTATCAAAGTGATGTCACTAATTCAATCCCATTAGTAGCTTCGCGTTGAATCGTCGAAAAGTTTTCCAGTGTCTGCTATGTGACAGTCGGTGTTCACTAAAATTACCTACGCGCAGAACAGACTGCCGCTAAGAACGCATCGCTCACTCCTTGCATAAAATGCAAAACGCCTTAGACAAGTACGATTGTCTTTTGTTTGTTACAGATGTTCACAAGTTCCGTGACATCTGAATAGTTTTCTGCACAGTTAATAATATCTTTTCAGAGATACAGGTTTTGTGACTGTAAAGGGAGGCAATTCCTATGAAAATTTCAAAATGATGTCAAAATACTGAGGTTTTTCATACTAAGCATAAATTTCTAGTGTTTTGCAAACAACCTTTGGGAAGAAGTGTTATTAAAATTTATAAATACCGAAAACTCAACTGATTTTATTCCATAAATTACCGATTTTGCAGTATTTTATACAACACAATATTGACAAAAATAAAAATTGCTTATTTAATATGTCTAATTTAGTACTAGGGAAGTATAATGTGCATCCAGTTTCAAATTATTTCTTTGCATGAATAAATTAATTAACATTAACAATTTTATATTTTTAAAAATTGTTGTTCCTCAAAGTTGGCAGTGCAAATGAATATTAAGTTTGCAAACAGAATACAACTAATATTTCGGAGGAGATAAATTTTTCTGGAATCACAGTTTACTGGGAACAATTCTTCACACAAGTGGTCCCCACTTACGTTTCGGAAGGATAAATACAAAAATATGTTTTATGTACCTTGCTTTTAATAAATTATCTTAATTAATTAAGTAACAGTCCCTCAATATTGCCATACAGTTCACAAACTATGTTACATTTAATTACTAACTGATTCCAGGCTATCAAGCTGTATATTTGTGTATAAACTGAGTACAACCATTATAATGCAAAAACTAGAAAGACTGGTTTCTGGTACATTTAATCAGCACTGTTGTAATCAATCCTAAGAGTTCCTAAACCCAAGGTTGTTAGGACTCTCACTTAAAAATGGAAGCACAATCGATTTTTTTAACATAGTGACATTTTGGACAATTTTATCTTATAAAAACAACCACTTCAAATCAATAATCAAAGAATTTCAATCTATCCCAAGAAAGTCATTTTCTTCGTACAGTTATATTTTTCCATGAAACATATAAATTGTATGAATTAACAGCATCTATTTGACAGCCCTGAAACACAATTTTTAAGGCAGTGATGTTCTCTGTAAGCATGGACATTTACAAAGGTCTACACTTGGTCTTTAACAACTATGTTATAACCCATAAACTTCCTCGAATACCGGCAGAATATCTGGCTGCTATCAGATCTTTGATTTAACATAAGTCTGGATAGACCGCAGCCCAATATTCTTTCATATAATTAGCAAATAACTACACTTAAAGAAAAACAAATAGAGCTCACTGATGTTGACAATGTGTGGTCGGAACATTGAAACTGTTACATATACAATCTGCACCACAACCAGAAACTAGCTAGAAAAATGTCTTGGTGATTGTAACATAAGATGAATTATGAGATACACCGAATTACATCACTCACTGTTATTTAAATCACTTAAAAAATATTACTGGAAATCTGCAGGAATAACTTAGACAGTATTCAAAGTAACATACATATACACGAAGCAAAATAATATGTTTAAGACTGTAGAAAAACATTATTAATTATCATAATGCTAACAGAAAAGGGTAAGATGGTCATGGATAATACGAAAAATTATATTATCACCACATTACTACCAGCAACTAGAGCTGGCTTAACAGTTTCTGAAGTAGTGGGAAAGGCGAAAGTTCACAGAAAAACCTTAACAGCGACCAGGTATTATTGGGATACATACGATTGCGGAGTCATCAGTATCTCGCTGCTGGCGTGGGACCTCCCCAAGGGCTTCCGGAGGAATGAAGTAAGGTGTCAGTTTAACAGAACAACTTTCATAGCGAACAGCATCATGGGTATGGACACAAACAGGATCACTAAGGATTGATCTGTCCCAGCAGGAAGCAATGGGATTGTGGAATCATTCGTAGTCATGAACATCTTGTCCCTGTGCGGGGACATCCTCGAAAGCCTCCGGAGGATTGAAAGGTAGCGTCGGTTTACAGAAGCATCTTCGAAGCCAGCAGAGCTGGGAGTGCGGACACCAGCGCGATGGTCCAGGCCCGGAGCGGGCTCAGCGGAGATGCATAACTGTGCGGGGTGGTCGGGGCTGGTGCCTGGGTGGACGTCAGAGCCGCCGTGGTCTCGACTGGTGCCTGGGTGGATGTCAGCGCCTCCGTGTTCTGGGTTGGTGCCTGGGTGGACGTCAGCGCCGCCTCAATATTCCAAATCTTCCCCGTTGTGACATTCTTCACGGGCTCCCAGATGGCGTCGTACAGCTTCGAGACCACAGTCCTTTTGAACGCACCTCTCACTGCGCTCATGAGCTCACTGTCATCTGGGTTAGCTCTCTCCGTGCGATTGGCAGCCGTGGTGTTGCCTGATAGCGACCTGGAGAAAGGAAACACCCTCTAATGGCCACTGCCGTGTCAGTTTTGTAACCCATCAAAACTACCATTATTATGCTTTTTTACTAGCTCTTAACGAGTAAATTAATCTCCTAAATTATTTGATTATTTTACTGTCATATATTGTTAGGTTCCATTCAAATAAACTTAGAGAAATTTTGACCATCAAAATTGTCACTCTGCTGGAAAACCGATTTCTATTGTATTCCCCAAAATAAAGTTCGTTTTAAATGTCAGTCATTTGAGACCACTACAGAAAGAGGTTTACCTTAAAAATTCACAAACTGGCTGCTACATCGTATAGGAATAAATACATATACTAAAGACAACGAGCCATCCTTGTTATAGCGGCTCCAAATAACTTAGATACCGAAATTGTCATCAGATATTATCAGAGTCTCCTTGTTGCACAAGCACGAGCCCTTAGCGATGACAGTCACTAACGACCTTCTCCAAGTACCATAAAGCGTCTTTTTTGGCACCTTGCGTACTGTTTTCTCCCTCATAGGTACGGTTCGGCAGTCATATTTCTGCTTCGTTGTCTTTATTTCCCTTACACGCCCATCTATAAACATGCAGATGAAACTAACATAAATTTTTCCTACATGTCAGGGGTGTTGGTCACATATATACTGGTATAAGGTGAATAACATTTCTGCTCGTTGTGTTAGTTTCTTTTCGAATGACAATCACTCATTATTGGGATGATAAGTCTAGCTCTTTACAAGTTACTAAGAGCGCAATTTATTTTTTTTCTCGCAAATGTCTCTTTTTCAATTCAGTAATGAACTATGGCATAGTTAAATGATGTCTTGTAACTATCCTTGACCCTTCTTTCTAAGATTTCTCCGCATCAGTTTGAAACTTATTTAGACAGATTTGATTACAATAAAATCATCTAACCCACATTTATATAAGCAACTTTATTAAATGGGGTAGCAATGTGAACAGCGATGCTGCTGTTTGTATTCCTGAGAAGTTCATGGATACATGAGCTACTTCTTCTCTTCCCATCCATATAAATATACTGATACTGAAGCAGAGATAGTTTGGAAAGTTACGTTTAAACCTTATTTGGAGCACAGATACAGAAATTATTGCTTGTGTGTAGTGTTTCATCAATATGATTTTTTTTCCCTATCTTGGTGGAATTGAGACACCTACTATCTAGTCATTCAAGATCATTCCTCATGACTTTCGTAGTGTTTTGGTTTTGTGTTTTATACTCTTCTTACACCTGTGGTAAGTAGGTTTTTGATTGCAGCTTAGTTTGGTAACCCATATCACTACTCGTTAAACATGCTAACGTTCTCCAAAAGTAGTTTGTTCATTCTAAGCTAATATTCTAAGCAACTGCAGTGCTACATGTAAGACCGTACATTTATGACACATTTACGAGAATAGAAAATGAAGTTAGTTCTGCCTGGCTGTGTTTAAAGGTATTGAGAAAATTTTCTAAATATTTAATTATCACATTGCTTTTTATTTGCATTCATACTAAAATATGAAATACCTTAACGCGTGGCACATACGGGAAGTGTTAGAAGCAGTGCTGTCATAAAAAACCCTTCCCCACCAGCTTAAACCAGTGAAGGGACTTCCGGACGATATGTGTCGACCATTTACGCATACCGAGGACCAGCCGAGATGTATTAACGCATGAAGGCCATTAAATGGGTCACTATAGATCGGGCCTCCTTATCACACACCCTAGCAAGCCCAGTGAAATTTGTAAACACCGAGAAATATCGAGAGAGTAAGGCGATTTCCACCCGAAGTTTAAAACACACACCGAGAATAAGCTGACAGCCTATGGCAGGGGCAACTCGCCCACACATCCCCCTTTTCCTTACAACCATCAAAAACCATGGTGCGTGTATGAAGTACGCTGTGGACTGCACCTTCCTCCCACCTCCTTCCTCCCAACAAGGGAAACATGTATAGGAACTTAGGGAGGGAGTCAAGAGAGTATGTAAGCGAATTTTCAAGAGAAGAGGGATCAGCTCGTTATCACCGCACAGAGAGGATCAGTAGATCATCAGTTGGATAGTTTTGACCACCGCGCCGAGAGAGTAAGTCNATCCCACCTCCTTCCCCCCAACAAGGGAAACATGTATAGGATCTTAGGGAGAGAGTCAAGAGAGTATGTAAGCGAATTTACTAGAGAAGAGGGATTGGCTCGTTATCACCGCACAGAGAGGATCAGTAGATCATCAGTTGGATAGTTTTGACCACCGCACCGAGAGAGTAAGTCAGTGCAACAGTTACCAAGGCCGGGATATCGGAACACGGCCCCGTCCGTCAGCTGCATCAGTCANCTGATACTGAAGCAGAGATAGTATGGGAAGTTACGTTTAAACCTTATTTGGAGCGCAGATACAGAAATTATTGCTAGCTTAAACCAGTGTAGGGACTTCCGGACGACATGTGTCGACCATTTATGCATACCGAGGACCAGCCGAGATGTATTAACGCATGAAGGCCATTAAATGGGTCATTATAGATCGGGCCTCCTTATCACACCCNATTAAATGGGTCATTATAGATCGGGCCTCCTTATCACACCCCCTAGCAAGCCCAGTGAAATTTGTAAACACCGAGAAATATCGAGAGAGTAAGGCGATTTCCACCCGAAGTTTAAAACACACACCGAGAATAAGCTGACAGCCTATGGCAGGGGCAACTCGCCCACACATCCCCCTTTTCCTTACAACCATCAAAAACCATGGTGCGTGTATGAAGTACGCTGTGGACTGCACCTTCCTCCCACCTCCTTCCTCCCAACAAGGGAAACATGTATAGGAACTTAGGGAGGGAGTCAAGAGAGTATGTAAGCGAATTTTCAAGAGAAGAGGGATCAGCTCGTTATCACCGCACAGAGAGGATCAGTAGATCATCAGTTGGATAGTTTTGACCACCGCGCCGAGAGAGTAAGTCAGTGCAACAGTTACCAAGGCCGGGATATCGGAACCCGGCCCCGTCCGTCAGCTGCATCAGTCAGTTGCAACATTAAGGGGTCAGATATATCGGGACGCGAAACGCAGGACAGAATCGGAGACAGTTGCCAGAGTTATGTCGGACGAGTAGTTTCACCATGCCGGAATGCAAGTCAGTCAGTCAAGTCAGTCAGTCATCAGTCAGTCAGTTACAATACCGAACCTAGAAGGAGGAGTCGAGTGGTGAGCTTCAACGAGAAGTGCCATGTTGAGTTAGTGGTATTATTCCAGTGCAACCCCGCGCCGAGGGCCGGAGTGGGGGACTGCACAGGGTTACCTCACAGGGATGTGGTAGGGAGGTAACTGTCAGTTACAACCTTACGCCGAGAACGGGAGCGAATGGTGAGCTCCATTGAGGAGTGCCACGTCGAGAGGAAGCCAACTGAGTGACACCAACAACAGCCAGTCCGAGGGCCTGTTTCAGGGGTGATCCCACTCACCAGATCTCATCTACTGCCGGATCGTATCCGGGCTAATCCAACTCACTAGACCTCAAATCCAGGAACCACCACCCCGCAACAGTGCAGATAAATAACAACGGCATCACTCAGGGACATGGCCTGTCACGTAATGCCCCCACAACATCGGAAACTTTAGCCAGAACATTGTAACCAGCCCTTCAAGCCAGAACTCTCAGGGCGATAAAGTATAAGTAAATTCCCGGAAAAGTTCCAGGAATGTATGAATGAATACCCGTTAAATAAACCTGTTTAAAACCAAGATGTAATGAAGTTTTTTTTTATATACCCTCAACTTTCAACGCAACCTATAGTCTGTGCCATAAAATATATATTAACCAAAGACCCTACGAACCATTATGTACACCACGGGTGGAGAATAGCGCCAAGATTCTTGTCTTTACTCGTTCATTTTTCTTGTTCGTAATTGCAAAGTTATTTTTTTTTTTTCAGAAATGGAATAGATAACAGAAGAGAATGTAATGTAAATTAAGTTTATAGTTAGCTTAAATGAGTCGCCGGATTGTGAATTGCCACAAATCAAATTGCACATGTAAATTTAAAAACAAACAGAAAATTTAAAACATGTACCAATTTTTTAACCGTTTTGCCTATGCTCGTATCATAAGAAACTTATTGCAACCCTTTGTTTAGATGTTTAACCGTTAAGGTGCTATTAAGATGCTTCTATATTACAGATGCAATATTTTAGTATGTACATACTAAACGATATTATATCTTATTGTTTTTTCGTCCTTGAATAAGGGATGAATGTAAATAGAGCCGAGGTCATCAGCAAACTCAGTAGAGAAGGGCTGCACAACTTAAACCTTTATATCAGAATATTAACCTCGAATATGAATTTGTATTCCAATAGCATTTATGTAACGCGTATCTCACAGCAAAAAACTTTTAAATTCCTTTTCTCTGTATCGTGCCTACACTGAAGTCTTAACTTGGTCTATCTCTGCTCGTCATTAAAATACTGTTCTGATTTTGCAAAATTATTATTATTTTTCCACTAAAATTAACAGTTCACCCTCCTTTGTTAGTGAACGGTCAAAAAAGTCTTGATGCAACACATACTTATAAACGCTTTAAAAAAAATATGTATTAAGGGGACTCGAAGTAAAGATATCAATTGCAACACGAAACTGCCTAACCATTCACGAAAAAAAGAGATCAGAAACACTGGTGGACGTAAATGCATAATTCATGCTAGTATGCCTTATGATTTATTGAACCACTGAATTAATATCCCTGACCACATCAGCATATAATATTTTAAGTAATTTTTTGGGTTAGCAAACGTATTTTACTAACCTTGGGGTAAGGGGTTCCGCACACATTAAAATATAATATCTCCTGTCATGTCATCGATTAACTTCATTACACATTTCCCTTGACATAGTATTTTAAAATGTACACTTATAAGTCTCATTAACAACCGAGTAAGTCAACTGGTCAGGCTAGGCACACATTCTGGTCCGCGGTTTTTTATCACAGGTCCAGTCACACACTAGAACATTATGTGATCAACCACCCCCTTACTTCTAGAACGCATCATGATGCTCATGACCCTGTATCTTAGGTATCTATGTGAGCAGTTTGGTCTGTTTTAGAGCATTCCTTTACGGCATGGCATTTTCTCTGTCAGGCTGTGTATCCAACTAATAGGATAATGCATCTTACATGATTACAAACAATGATAACCTGAAATGAATTAACTGTTTCTCCTCAAATTAGAAAAGTCACACATCTAATACGACATTAACATGTGTAACTACTTTTCCTAGATCAATACTACATTTACTGGAAGCATTTTAGTCATTGTGTCCTTCACGGTGCGTTTACACCGAAGCAACATTTTCGGTAGAATAAGTTAACAAAAAATTGTATGAACGTTGACTAGAAGTTGGTAAAATTATTCTTCATCTTGGGGTTCATACTTAACCAGTACTGTTGTCGGAACATACGCTGAGCGAAGAATATGCACTACTTGCTGCCTCGGCAATCGTAATTTTAAGTGTGCGTCAATGGATACATCGTCACCGATTATAATTATAATTGTGATGTCTTTGGACTAAGTCTTAACGTATCGTCTACTAGGTGTGCCCGCCGCTTCGCCCGCGATGACTACACAATAACTGATTAGGTTTATTTTCGTTAAACAGTTATAATGACATTTTTTAATTTTTTTCTTATAAAGGTTATGTTTTTAATGGGGAAACAACAGCTTAAATTTTACGTATTTATTTATTGAGACATTAAATGGTAAAAACGCTTATAAGTATTTCTGTGTTAAAGATAGGTATATGCTACCATGGAGTTTTTTTAGGTATATTTATTCTACACATTTCATTACTACATGATATTGTTCCATATTTAACGGTTTAGACAGCGTATTGCAAGAGAGCGCGCTGGCGGCAAACTTTTTTCCGACTTGATTCACTATTATCGTCACTGCTTAACATAGCTGTAAATTTAAAAAAAACACGTAAATCACATAAGTGGTTCTCGAGTGATAAGCGCACTAACAGACAGACCATTATACGTTGAGTTTTATAATATGTATAGATATATACGGTCATTAGAGACGGGCCAAGTTGCTCAGAGATGCAGGAGTTAATAAGCAATCGTCCATTGCCTGAAGTAGAGAACCATCCCAAGTATTCACCTGAAGTGAATACATGGAAAACCAGAAACAGGGTCTCTGAACCTGGAATCAAACCCGGCTCTTCCCGAATGCGATTTCAGCTTTTTACCTTAGAACTACCTCGTTCGGTTTAGGCTTTGTATAAGCAAAAGAAGATTATCAGCTATATTGATAATTTAACAACACTTTCAAGTCTACGTTCGTAGTTTCAGCATGAAATCATTTTAAGGACGTTAAGCAAGCAAGGCAAACACTTCAGGGAGTCTACACCTGCCTCAGAACTGTTTGCCTTAAAAGACGAGGCACTCTGATAAGGCTGTTTTTTTAAGAGGTTGGCTTTAAAAGCGTTTGATTTTCTGAGAACCTGTTACAAGAGGAAAAATTAACAAATGTAGAAAGTAGGCAAAAACAAAACACAGGATGTGGCTTTTTCGGGTTCATGGCCGTTGGGTATACATTAATACGTTTGCTTTTAATGGGTAATTTTTTTTGGGTTGTGGGAATGCGAGGGAAGTAAATAAATGGGTACTTCGTTTGGCAGCAATATCGGCGTGCTGGCGCCACGGAGTAGGGTTGCCACCTTTTTTTCTAGCAAATAGAGTACATTTCCCTTCTAAGGTANGCACTCTGATAAGGCTGTTTTTTTAAGAGGTTGGCTTTAAAAGCGTTTGATTTTCTGAGAACCTGTTACAAGAGGAAAAATTAACAAATGTAGAAAGTAGGCAAAAACAAAACACAGGATGTGGCTTTTTCGGGTTCATGGCCGTTGGGTATACATTAATACGTTTGCTTTTAATGGGTAATTTTTTTTGGGTTGTGGGAATGCGAGGGAAGTAAATAAATGGGTACTTCGTTTGGCAGCAATATCGGCGTGCTGGCGCCACGGAGTAGGGTTGCCACCTTTTTTTCAAGCAAATAGAGTACATTTCCATTCTAAGGTAAAAAAAAAAGTACAACATCTTAAAATAGAGTATTATTTATTTAACCTACTAATTTTTTTCCATATATATTTTTTGTTGCTTCTGGCAACATCTAACAAATATTTATTTTCAAAGAACGTTTTCACGGCGTCTTTACAATCTATGATCATATTTAAATATATAAATAATTCATTTTTCCCACAGGCTTTTGTACTTTTGCCTTCGTTTTGTTTGCTTTGTATGATCCGATTCCAGTAATCGTTTTTTAGGTGTACCTAGAGATATACAGTTATCTGCATCCATAACTGAAGAATTATCACACACAATTTATACATACAACACTACACACCAAGCAAAAACGGAAAACAATAATTTGAACTTCGAAATTTTCCGAAACCAACAGCAACACAAGTTACACACACAAGTGGACAAGTTGACATGATAATGTTATTTGACATTGACATTTTAGGTTACGTTCAAAAGCGACAGTGCTGCTTTGCATTTAATTTTATCGACGCGATGCGTTCTGTTCCACGCAATATTCGCTTTACCTTTTTATTTTTTTTCGTAAACAAATAAATAAAACCTTCAATCGTCGAAATATGTAAAATAAAGTATTTTCACGTACTTTATTGTCCTCATAAAGTATAAAGTACGTTTAACCGAAATAGAGTACAATACTTTATTATAAAGAACGGGTGGCAACCCTACCACAGAGTCACGAGATATACTGCCGGAAGTTGTTTGGCCACGTCANAACCAACAGCAACACAAGTTACACACACAAGTGGACAAGTTGACATGATAATGTTATTTGACATTGACATTTTAGGTTACGTTCAAAAGCGACAGTGCTGCTTTGCATTTAATTTTATCGACGCGATGCGTTCTGTTCCACGCAATATTCGCTTTACCTTTTTATTTTTTTTCGTAAACAAATAAATAAAACCTTCAAACGTCGAAATAGGTAAAATAAAGTATTTTCACGTTCTTTATTGTCCTCATAAAGTATAAAGTACGTTTAACCGAAATAGAGTACAATACATTATTATAAAGAACGGGTGGCAACCCTACCACAGAGTCACGAGATATAGTGCCGGAAGTTGTTTGGCCACGTCAGACCCGGCTGGCCCCACCCACGCCTAGTGCATGCGCGGAGCCAACTCAAGGTCATTCTCGCATTGTATTCGAATACACAATCAAACGATACTATATGTATTTTAATCGTTGTATTAGTCACGACGTTATAGTACTGTAATGGATCGTCATCCATACATTATGTCGCCATTTCCATCCTGGCACCCCATGTGCCGGTCTGATTTTAAAGACGTACTTACTTCAAGAAAAATTGTATTCTTAAACCAGTGGTTTTGAAACGGTGATTTGCGGAACACTGATGATCCGTGGGTATCTCCTGGTTTGTCTGTGAATTTTTTTTTAAATTGTCATTAATAATTTTTATTAATCTGAGATGCCTAGTTATGAATCTGGTTAATGCAGTACGTTCCAGTATTAAACATTGAATNGTTTTGAAACGGTGATTTGCGGAACACTGATGATCCGTGGGTATCTCCTGGTTTGTCTGTGAATTTTTTTTTAAATTGTCATTAATAATTTTTATTAATTTGAGATGCCTAGTTATGAATCTGGTTAATGCTGTACGTTCCAGTATTAAACATTGAGTTGAGTGGTGTACCTTGTATTGCAATAAAATTAATGGAAATCTTTAGATGACAGTTAAATGCGTGTTGCCGTAATTATTAGAACCATAATGCATTTGAATGAGTTATTAAATCATAAGTCTTATATTATGGTACTTAATTGAAGTGGCATAGAGGAAGGTAGATCGCGGAGAGTGGAGAAGTTTGTTTGGCTCTTACCAACAAAGTTCTGAAAGCCAATGAGGACGAAACGAGGTGGATATGGAACAGTGCTGGAGTGCAAGAGCGGGGGAAACGGAGGATCCCCGAGGAAACCCGCCGACCCGTGGCATCATTCGGCACGTTTCCCACATGCGTAAACCAGGAGTGACCCATCCGGGAATCGAACCCGGCTCGCCTTGGTGTGAGACGAGCCCTCTAACAGCTAAAGGTGGATAGTAACAGGATGACATTCTACAACTAGTGGTCAGTGGTAAAGGAATGTTTGAAAAGCACTGTCTTACACGAAGGGCATCAGCTTGAATCCCTGGAAGACGACGTTTGCCTCCGCTGAGGTGTTCTTCCAGTCGGCGTCGACCATCAGTTGTCCTATCAGCTGGCTCACTTGCCCTTCCGCCGTGTATTTACTGGAGTTGACGAGGACATCGGCGGAGTACTGCAAAGACACCCAGACAACGTCAAATGAAAGTGTGGGCAGAGAGGTTTGTGTGGTACTTAAAGGGGAAGTATCATTGCCCTCTTGGATTTACGTGTTTTTTTTCATAACTTGATTTTCTTAGTCAAAATTTGTAAACCAAGCTAGCCAAGTCTTAGGGAACATGTTTACAATTATTTAGAAATCCAACTAATTTTTCTTTCATGATTAGTTTCACATCTTTAACCGCAATCAAGTATTACCTAATTATTTAATAAGATATCTTGGTGAGAGTTTTAAGAGACAAGGTGAATATTAGTCTCTACCTACAGGCAACTCACTGTTCTGTGAGAACGCATTGTGGACGCACTTACCATGAGGTTGGCGAAGGCGACGTCTGCCGTCACCATGACCATATTCTCCATCCATCCGACTTTAGGATCCCCGCTAATGGTCAGGCTCCTCAGACCCGAGAGTGCGACATCCAGAGTCGCTGCACCGTCCTCGGACTATAACACACACGTACAGTCCCCTAACCACCCCACACACGTACAGTCCACTAACCACACCACACACACGTAAAGTCCCCTAACCACACCACACACGTACAGTCCCCTAACCACACACGCCCATGTCGCAGGACAGCCACAGAGTGGACAAGGTCAAAGGGGCGGTGTGGCACTGCTGTTCCTCTGAGTTGAGTAGAGTGGAGAGATTGGGCGGCTGTGAACATCGGGGCCCTGAGAGCCGTACATGGTGAAGAAAGGTGAGCACGCAGCAGCGCCGGAATGCAAGGGCGGGAGAAAACGCAAGAGCCCCGAGAAGACCCGCCAGCCATCGACATCATCCGGCACAATTCCCACATGCGAAAATCCGCGAGTGACCCCGCCGGGAATCGAGCCCAGTTCACTTAGGAGGCAGGTTAGTAGTCCAACCACTACACCACCGCGGCCCCTAGTGTAACGAATGTAATGATTTATATTAACTTCATTAATAACTTTTAATTTTATTTACAGATACTTTTTCTTCATATGAAATGAAATGTCTGTAAGTTCACAGTTTATTGTGCAATATGCTCATCAAACAGCTTTCATGTTCAGGAAGCTTCCTTATAAATAAACTATCTTTCTTTCCGCAGCTCTGCCCGCGTTAGGGGACGAATTACGAAAAATCCTGAAATAGAATTTTAGGTATTTAAGTAGCCAACCTTTGAAGCAAAAAGCATACCGGAATATGATCGAGTATAATCAGTTTTTGAGGAATCCTTGGAAATACATGTTGCCACATTTCCCCATCTTAAGAGTTGAAGTTTAAAAAATACTAAAATATTTTTATACATATATAGAAGTAGCTTTCAGAGCAAATAGTAAAACGATATCTCTACGGGTTAGTGATATATTTAGGAGTCCTCGAAAACACATTTTACACTTTTTCTCCCTCTTAGGTGTAGAAATAAAAAAAATACTGAATGTGATTTTTATACATTTAACTATCTAGCCTATTAAAGCAAAGATCCTAACGATATAAGTAGAATTATAATGGCGGGTCAGGCACAAAGGCTTCAGGAGTAGACGCCAGGGACTAGGCGGCACCATCTCGAATTTCCATTTTTTTACCTTTTTCTCTCAAGATAGCCCTTTTCCCCTCGAAATTGACCATTTTTCGCTTAAAATTTCCTTTTTCCCCTTAGAATTTCCTTTAAAATTTCCCCTTTTACGTTAAAATTTCCAGTTTTTCCCTCAAAAATTACCGATCCCCTTATTTCCAAAGAACGAGCCACTTTTTCGTTAAAACCATCTGTTGGAAGGATTTGGGGGTTAGTATTTTACCTGTGATATTGACCTTCGACCTTGGCATAGACACTGTGCCTGGTAACCTTGACGAAATTAAACTCCCAAAATTAAAAAAAAAAAAATCAGAAAAACTATAAAATCCCAAATTTAAAAAAAAAATTTTAAATAAATTATAAAAAATAACCAATTATTTACAGATGTACAAGTGGGAGATCCTAGTTTCGATTGCAGGTGGATCGACTAAGCTCCCGACATAACCGTCTCTCGACAGGTAGGCCACTGTCCATCTCGTCAGCCATATTAGATGTAGATGAACTTAACCTTCGACCTTGACCTTGGATGACCTTGAAGCCAAAAATTTCTAAAAATGTCTAACTAATTCACAAAAAAAAACCTTCACACTTTACTCAAAACTCAAAACACTTGGCCCAATACTCAATACTAAGACTCAACACTCAAGACTCTTGACCCAAGACTCGAGACCCTTGACCCAAGACCTTTGACCATTAACCTTAAGGCCAAACCAAATTTTTTAAATTAAAAAATTCTTAAATATTCTAAAATATTCCTAAAAATTCTGAAAATTACAAAAAATTTATTAAAATTTGTAAATTATAAAAAATTATAACATTCCAAAAAATGATAACAAATTTTAAAAAAATTATTCCTTAAAATTTTATTTTTAATCTATTTCCAAAGGTTTCCTCAGCACCATGTCCAGCGGACGTCTGAACCTCGATAATGTTTCTCATTGGTTAATTAGTAGGTTCCTCTCCCCTCTCCACCTAATGTTTCTCATTGGTTGAGTACTTGTGGTCGCTTCACCCCCAAAAGTGTTTTTCATTAGTTGATTACTCATACTCGTTCCACCCGACACCATTGTTTCTCATTGGTTAATTAGTTGACAGGCCTCCATCCCCTGAATATTTCTCATTTTGTCGAATGCACTCCACATAACAAAGTCATTTTTTCGTTTGTCATTCGTTTTCATTTCCATCACCTAGGTGATACTAGTGAAATAATTATCGATTTCACCACCAGAGGAGTTGCCGATTTAGCCAACATGTTGTTTGTTGTCGACCTTGACCCTAGGAGATTTTTAACCTAAATAACTATAAAAAACCACAAAATAAAAAAAATCAAAGGAAAATTACCTTACTGACACCAACTATCATATCGGATTCCATTTTTGCTTAGTCACCTTTCAATCGTGGACAGAAATTCCTTCTCATATGTGCTCCATCCACCATATTGTATTTTATCCATGCTTTGATATTCCATGTTGGCCATCATAGTTTCCATCACTACCACCATCTTACATAACATCGTCACCATGTTTCCCACATACTTGTGCTGTATAATTTAATGCTAGACATCTATGATTACATTTATCTGAGCTACTAGGCGAGCCGACGAAACAAACATACTCTCATGGTCTGTCATACCACATTCGCCATCTAAGATTTTGTTTTTTTCCCTGTGTTACCTTTCTTTGATTCCCTATAATTCATACTTGATTTCGTCACAGGGCATCATATTATATTTGATTCATGCTCTATCATTCCACCTCGATTTAGTAGCCTGCTGATTACTTGGTTCCCTCGAACCACCATATTGGATTACATCACTTCTGCAATCATTGATTATAACATATGATCTTGTCCTTTAACCATCAAGATTTTCCATTTAGTACGTCATTTGTGTTTACTAGAAAAATAGTTGTGGTTTATTAGAGTAGGACCGGGCATGTAGACATTTACGTAGCACCTATCTTCACCATATTCTGCACTAAAGCAGGTCCCGCCCGGCTCGACTCTGCTTTCGCCTTCCCCCCTCTATGTCTCAGGGACAAATTTCGAACCCTTCAACAGATTTCTTGGAAGACTGCTACATCCAACCTTCTTAGTATTACAGTATGATTCTACTCTTTTTTTGTATGCTTCGTCATATACCTTTGCTACATTATCAATGAATATTCACATTCAGTGATTAGCCTAGACAAGATATCTTGAAGTACTAACTTTCAAATCATCATATTTTGCCCACAGCGTTTCATTAATTTTTATTATCATGGTTACCTACTCTATCGGCTTGTAGTGGCAGATCTGAAAACCGAGGCTACCATATTTCTTACATCAGGGAAAGTAGGCATGAGAAGACGAGGTACATCAATGCTAGCGAGAAATAAAACACTTTTGTTTATTCATTGAAAACATATATATTTTTTATATTCATCAGACTACAAAAACAAAAAAGAACATAATCCTCTCATGCTCCGTGCTCTACATGCGGTTTCTTACCCGAAATATACTCACTTTTCACATAATTAATATAATCTGCTTATACGCAGCTCGAGACAGTCTAAGCTATCAAGCATCCACCTAGAACTCTTGGAAGATATATATGTTTCTTCTTCACGCCAAAGTTTTTCTTGCAATGCCTCTACAACCTCTGGAATGCTATCAAAGTTGTACAATGCTTCTTTTGCAGTCTTGAATGCCTGCTGGCTGATTTATTAATCCAAAGGTTGAGGATTTTTATATGTACACTCCAGCCAAACATGATATTTTATGGGGTCTACTTCGACTTCTTCTGTTAATTGATTGATTATCCTGGGTTAATGTGGTCCGGGTATGAATATATATATTTTGTACCAACAAAGTTATTACCAGTTGCATTATTTTTTTAATGCCTTTGAATGCTGATTTGTTTAGGTAGAATCCATTCAATGTGGTATCGCCAATAGCTAGTACAGGATGTTTCAGAGCTGCAGGAACTTTGCCTTTACAGTTCTTGATATGTCTTTTCGGCTTGTCGCCTCGTTTGAACAAGCATTTCCACTTAACACTTTGTTGCATAGCTAAGCAGAGCACAGCACTTTCGTCTTCTTCAGATGGGTCACTTACAGCAATGTCTCCATCTACTTCATTGGGAATGTCATCGACTTCTTCGGATAGAGCACTTTAAGCAGTACCGTCATCGATGACATCGTCAAGGCTTCGCTGTTGTTTCTGTGACAATATATTTGCCTACAGCCAAATGCAAGGAAGCACGAAAGAACTTCTTGTATGAAGAGTCCTATCTCTGCTATGCAACAAAGTGTTTAGTGCAAACGTCTGTTCAAACGAGGCGATAAGCTGAAGGAACATATCAAGAACTGTAAAGGCAGAGTTCCTGAAGCTAAGAAACGCCCTGTACTAGCTATTGGCAATACCACGTCGATTAAGTTCTACCAAAATAAAACATAACTGAATGCCATTTTAAAAGATGATGTAAATTAAAAAAATATTTGTTGGTTCAAAAGACATATGTTCATACCTGGACCCACAATGCAAAGGATACTCAATATATTAACAGAAGAAGTCGAAGAAGGCCCCATAAAATTTAAAGTTGGTCTGGAGTGTACCTATTAGAAGCTTCAACATTTGGATGAATAAATCAGCTGGCCGTCATTCAAGAATGCAAATGAAGCATTGTACAACGTTAATAGCATTCCAAAGGCTGTAGAGGACTTGAAAAAAAAAACCTTGTCGTCAAGAAGAAAAACATATGTCTTCTAAGGGTTCCAGGTGGATGCTTACTATCATATACTGTCACAAGCTGCGTCTAAGAAGATTATATTAATTATGTTAAATGTGAGCAAGTTGCTGGAAAGACACTGCATATATAGTATGGAGAATGTGAGGATACTGTATTTTTTTATTATTGTAGTCAGATGTCGTAAAAAATATGTTTTCAATCAATAAACAAACTGTATTATTTCTCGCTTGTGTTGATGAAACTTGTCCTAGAATGGCTACTTTCCCTGATATAGGGAATATGGAAGCCTTGGTTTTCAGATATGCCACTTAAAGCCGATAATGTACGTGAGCATGATAATAAAAACAAACGACATGATGTGGGCAAAATATGATGATTTTAAATTTATTACTTCAAGATTTCTTGTATAAGCCAAACACTGAATGTGCATCATCTTTGATAATGTATCAAATGCATAAGCTGAAGCCTACAAAAAAAGAGTAGATTAATACTGTAATACTAAGCTGGTTGGATGTAGCTGTCCTGCTCTAATACACCACAGTTATTTTTCTAGTAAACACAAATGACGAATTAAATGGAAAATCTTGATGGTTAAAGGACAAGATCATATGTTTTCATCAAATATTGCAGACGTGTTGTAATCCAATATGGTGGATAGAGCTGACCGAGTAATCAGCAGGCTACTTAGTCGATGTGGAATGGTAGAGCATGAATAAAATATAATATTGTGTCCTGTGATTAAATCAAGTAGAAATGATAGGGAATTAAAAAAGGTAACTAAAAAAAAAAATCAAAGATGGTGAACATGGCATGACAGAGCATGATAGAATGTTTGTCTCGTCGGCTCGCCTGGTAGCTTAAACAAATGAAACCATAGATATCTGACATGGAATGACAGAGCATAAGTATGTTGGAAATATGGTGACCATGTTACGTAAGATGGTGTAGTGATGGAAACTGAGATGGCTGACATGGAATAACAAAGCATGGATAAAATACAACATGTTCAATGGAGCACAGATGGTAAGGAATGATTAAGCATGATAAAAAGGTGACTTATCAAAATGTAATGCAAGATGGTAATCGGTTTCAATAAAATTATTTCTCCCTCAATATTTGTGATTTTTTCGATTTTGTGATTTTTTTTTTAGATGTTTTGGATCAAAGGTCACCTAGAGTCAAGGTCAAGGTCTACAATAACTAGCATGGTGGCTAAATCGGCAACTCATCTGGTGGCGAAATATATCATTCACTAGCATCACCCAGGTGATGAAAATGATAACGAATGACAAACGAAGTAATGAATATGTTGGGTGGAGTGCATTCGACATAATGAGCAAATATATGGTGGGTGGAGGCCTTTTGACTAATTAACCGATGAGATACAATGGTGTTGGGTCGAACGATCGTAAGTAATCAATCAATAAAAAACACTTTTGGTGGGTGAAGCGAGCACAAATAATCAAATAATTACAACTATTGGTGGAGAGAATGAAGGGGAACCGAATATTTAACTAATGAGAATCATTGGCGATGGTCAGTCGTCTGCTTGACGTGATGCTAATAAAACCTCTGAAAATAATTTTTAAGTAAATTTTTAATAATGATTTTTGAAATATGTTTTTACAAGTTTATAATTATTTTATCATTTTTTAAAATAAATTTTTAGTTTTTTTTAATAATTTTTTAAGAATTTTTAAGATGTTTAGAATTCTTAGGATTTTTTATATTCATTGGGTTTAAGGTTAATGGTCAAGGTTCCAGGGTCAAGAGTCATGATTCTTGGCTCTTGTGTCAGAAGTATTGAGTCTTGAGTTTTGAGTCTTTGTTCAAGGGTCTTGAGTCTTGGGTCAAGGGTTTTGAGTATTAGGTTAAGGATTTTTTGGGAAATTGTTGGAATTTTTTTAATTTATTTGGTGTTTTTAGAATTGTTTGGCTTCAAGGTCATCCAAGGTCAAAGGTAAAAATCATCGACATCTAACATGGATGACGAGATGGGCACTGGCCGACCCGGCGAGGACAGGTCTTGTCGCAAGCTTAGTTGATCCACCTGCCATCGAAACCCTGAGCTCCTACTTGTACATCTTTAAATAATTCCTGAAAATAGTTTCTAATTTTTTTATATTTTATTCAATTTTGTAGTAATTTTTTGGATTTTATAATTTTTCTTCTTTTTTTTTGTATTCTTTGGGTTCAAGGTCATCCAAGTTCACCGGACACAGGGTCAAGATCAAGGTCGAAGGTTAATATCACAGGTAAAAAACTAACCCCCCAAATCCTTCCAATAGATTGTATTTGCAATAAAGGGGCTCGTTTTGGCAAATGAGGGGATCGGTGCTTTTTGAGGGAAAAACGGGAAATTTTAAGCGAAAAATAATCGATTTGAACGGAAAAGGGAAATTTTCAGATAAAGTAGAGAAAAAAGAGGAAATTTAAGACGGCATTGGCCGGTGGCTGGTGCCTATTCCTGAAACCTTTATATCCTATCAGGTATAATCATACTACTTATATACCAACAGGTTAATAAACTGTTGAGTAGTCCTCAAAAACATATTTAATTACTTTTCGCCCTCTTACTAATCTAATTATGAAAAATCCTTCCTTAGATGGTGCCTGCACCCTAAGTAGAAGCCACACCTATACTTTCATGCGTTTGCGTTCAGTGATTCGGGCGGTGCGTTGATGAGTGAGTCAGTCATTCAGGAAGTAGGAACACTATTTCACACAGATTATTTTCGTAAAAACTATCCAGTTTCTTACCAAATTTTCGTAATTTTTACGTTTTATGGAAAAAGGCCGGTTTTGTCTTGCACAATTCTAATGCACAAAGCCCGTGAAACATAAAATAACAAATATTACAACTGATTCAATGTGCAAAATTTGTGATGGAAACTAGAGCCATGATACTTTTCCAGACAAACACGTGGGCGATAATGATGTTTCGGTGACGTCGGAGACATTTAACCCTCTGTGGCCAACTACATTTGACGGGAAAATTTTGAAAGTGTGAAAGGGACTTCAGGTCCACATTGGCGCAGTGGTCAGTCCACGCTCCTTTCAGCAAATAGAAAGAGGTTCACAATCCCCGCGGGTCAAGCCCGGATTCTCGCTCGTGGGAAAAGTGACGGACGTTACCGTTGGTCGGTATGTTTTCTCGGGGTGCTCCAGTAGTTTACCCTTCCCATTGTGTCTCATCGCTGATCCATCGCCACCTTATTTCACCACAATCGGCACTGAAAACGTCAGCTGCTGGGAAATGCTCAAATATTTTACGTCTCACATTTATTCAACGAACGTGCTGATGCATGCTCAATGTGAAGCTGACAAAGAGGCAAGAAATTTACTTTAATTACTTAGCCTCGTATTAAAAGAATAATGTTTCGAGTTGTGAACTTTAAAATGATTTATTTATTTTATTTTTTTATTTACACAGTAGTTGTGAATTGGTGAACAATGAATATAATTATATTACTAATAATTTCAGACTTTTATTTATTCCACACATTAATACTATTCAGCTAGTCATTGGCTATAAAATATTTTAGACATAGCGGAAGGATACAAATTAGATCCTGAGACATGCCTTTAAGGGTACTTGTTTAGTCGCAAATAGCTTAGAGGAAAGATCAGATGTTCAGTGGCCAGCAGTTACATACCCACTAGAAGAACGGTTATTTGATCTCTGGCTGCAGCGGTTTGCTGAAAACACAATTTTACTTTCACGAATGTTTTCAGAACCACACAGCATATTAACATAAGGAAGAGAAATACAATTTATTAGGTGTTAAAATTTTTCAGCAATAAAATTTATTCTACATTTATTATTAAAATTTGTTTATCGAAAAGGCGTAGTATACCACTCAGATTATTGAATAACTGTTGTGTCACTTTTATGGTTGATCGTGTGGAAAAAATGGTAAATAATTATTGATTGACATTTGGTAATGACATAAAAAGCGATAGTAACAAAATAAGTGAAAATGTAGCAGTATATAAATTATAATGAAGTCATGTTCTATGTCATAACATAGTTACATTTCCAAAAATTATTCTCAAACGTAAGTAATAGCAAAATAACATACAAAAACCAAATGTTATCCAACTTCCCCCTTTCGGCACGGAATGGATATCGGGTAAAGTGTCTATACGATCTTAGAAGGATAAGTTTCGACACTAGTGTAAAAAGTTAACCCCCTCACCACGCGATTAGTTGGTCAAATAATCGTAGTGCTGTGGACGCAATCACGCAAATGCCTGTGTGGCATTTAAAACCCAACTATAAGCAATGTGGAAAAACATGAAAAACATAAATTAAGCATTTTATTATGTTGAACCCTCAATTCTCCACACTTCGTGAAAAATGTCACATTAGTATTAAATTAGGCATAATCTAATTTAAATGGAATAATGTGCACACGGCATATTCACTTTTGTCACAAATAATTTTAGCCTTATAAAGCTGCCCACGCATACTATCGAAATTAAATATTGTCACATATTTATTAATAAATTTGTTATTTTTTATGTTTATTAATGCACTGAATATATAAAAGTATTTGTTATTCTTTGATATTAATAAAGCAACAAAATTCATGGACTGATTAGAGGTATGACTGATAAAACTCAAGCACAAGGCTGTAATGAGAACTAGATAGTCGATAAGGGAGTGTGTTGTTTATGATGGGGAAACATGCCAGTGTAAAAATCTGTTCTTCTGTGATGTTGGATGTAGATCAGTCTGCAGTATTAACTTTAAAGTTCGGGTTTTAGTTTGGTGTGGATACCCCATCCCCTTTTCTCTATTTTAAACCAATGGCAAAAATGAGGGCTTTTACAAGAAACAACGTGGAGGAGGTGGCGCAAGGATAACACACTTAATTCGCTTTCGGGGGGACATGGGTTCGGTTACCGGTCCGGCTATTATAGTTTTCCGGAAACAGAACAAGCGAATGTTGCGGAGATTTTTTATAAAGGTCCGAACTACTTGTTACGTCAATAACAGCCACCGTTGCGACGAGACGTTAAGGTATAAATAAAAACTAACTGGTGTAAGAACAATTTTAAAGGTACTATAGTTGGAATATAAAATATTATTTTGTAATGGATATTTCTATTCTTGGAATACTTTTGAGGCCCATACCCGAATGTAAATCGAGAAATACCAGAGACTAAGATTTCTTTGTGTCCAGATAGGCAACGCTGCAAAGAGCGAATATTTATGGAAATACAGAGACTAACAGCATTTGCGTTCTCGGAAAGACGCTTAAAAGTGACTTGTACTTACTTGGGTAGCTACGATCATGTGTCGAATTCAAACCATTTGCTCAGAATCTAAAAGAAAGTATCATCTTCTAGCCCGCTGCGTTCGCCAAAAGTTTTGATCAAGAATCACGACACCTTTTATCACTTCAGCAACCCTGTAGACCAATAATATTTTATGGATATCTAACAAGCACTGGAAAAATTCGTAATTGATTCAATAACATGTTGAATTCCGGAATTTCGTACAAAGTTCATGTATCAAAGCGAAGGTTTTTTGAGCCAATAACAAGCCGATGACACGAGAAGGAATAATAAAATACAGGTGAGACAAGAGAAAACTTGCTTGCCTATAAATAACCAACTAGCTAATGGAAGCAGTAGATTTGTATAAATGATTGTGGAGAATAATCGAAGAAGAGTATTTCTGCTATATCTCAAATTATATCATAATCTTACAATAATTCAGTGTATTCCTATCTATCAATATAATAGATAAAACGACAGGGTAAAACAGCTCCTGAACGCAGGTATATACCTCTCTAACTAAGTACAATAATATGTTTAATTTATTTTGCTGTTTATACGTATTTCAAACACTTTTACAGGCAACGTTTAAAGCTGATTTCTGGAAAAGTGAGCAGTTCCGATAAAACAACCTCTTCCCGAGGATACAATGAGGTATTTTGAGTTTAAACTGCTGGCCACTTATCTTGGAAATATTTGTATAATATATTAATAAAAATTAATTTCCCTTACCTGATAGAGTTCCTGTTCAGAGTCAGTGAGTTTGTAAGGTTGTAATTTTTGGTCTGGGAACACTTCTCCCGTTTTGCTTAGCAAATCGCTTATCATTTTGTTCAGTGCAGAAGTCTGATCTGTGGGGGTTTGGTCACGAATTAGGTTGCGGCTTTGTTCTTTATGGTAAGGATGGTCTCCGCTTTGTGCGTTTGTTTTAGCGGCAGTGATAGCTTTAATACGGCTACCCGAGTTACTGTTAGCACTAGGTTTTACAGAAGAATGACCATGACTTCCGGCGTTTGATTTATTGGGGTTTTTTTTGGTGTTAGAAGCAGTGGTGTTAGAAGCAGGAGTTGTTGTGGTAGGAGTTGTTGTGTTTGGAGTTGTTGTGGTGGGAGTTGTTGTGGTAGGAGTTGTTGTGGTAGGAGTTGTTGTGGTCGGAGTTGTTGTGGTAGGAGTTGTTGTGGTAGGAGTTTTTGGGGTAGGAGTTGTTGTGGTAGGAGTTGTTGTGGTAGGATTTGTGGTAGGAGTTGTTGGGGTTGTAGATGCTGTGGTAGTGGCGCACGCCTGTGTTAACACAGTCCAGTCGGTGACTGTCGAAAGTGTTTTCCCTATGGCATTTTCGATGAGATTGGGCAAGGGAGCAAGTGACCCAGAGCTCAGCATTCGCCCAAGAGCAGTGGTCATATCTTCCTTCTTGACGTTCTTCGGGCTGTCGCCAGATACGTCGAGTGACATGCTCCTGAAACAAGAAACTATAGTGAATTTCCGCCTCTCAATAGGCAAACGTTTTTTGCAGAACAAGTCGAACCACCGCTGTAAGAAAATATTTGGTAATTGTTACAAAAACTATATTAAATGACGGCGTAGCGGCTACAGTGCTGGCCTCTCACCGACTCTAAGCGGGTTTGAATCCCGGCGGAGTCGCTCCCGGATTTTGCACGTGGGATTCTTGTCGAACGATATCACTGGTCTGCAGGTTTTCTCGGAATCTCACTTATCCCTCCAGATTTACATTCCGGCGTAGCTCCACATTCTCCTCTCTTCACCTTCATCGGCTCTCGAGATCCCGTTGTTAACAGCCACCCAAACCTCTTCATTTCACTTTACTATTTGGTTGATACTTTACTTGGCTAACTTTTGTTTCTGGAAACAAAAAAAAAGTATAAGGTGCATAATAACATGTAATGGCTGTTGAAAATTACCGAAGCAATTTAATGCTCACTGACATTTTTGTTTAGTCCATAGTAAAACATATTTCTGCGACTGCTTAACTACGTCCGTTATATTCTACGCATGCGCGCTGAGGTATTATAAGGGGCCACCTTCTCTCTGCCCACAACATCATATTTGTGCGTGTTTATCTCCTGGCACCAGGTTACGAACGAATTCATTAGGAATAGTATTCAGAAGTTGGGGATGTAGGATATATCATGAACCTTTCATTCCAAGTTATTAAATGTTACACTAAACGATTCCAGAGAATGAACTTTCCGTGAGGTGAAGTGTTTAGCCCTCTTCATGTGTGACATTTGTTAAATTTGCGGTATATGCTCGCTTAAGTCAAAGTACGCATCACCGAGCAGTGGTAACACACTGAAATTCTTTCGAGAGGACGCGGGTTAGATTCCTGGTGCAGCCATACTAATTTGGGTGTTCAATGATCGTCCAAAATGTGATCGCTGGTTCCTCAATAATCGCCTCAGCTCACTTCCTTACTTGATTTCGCTATCGCCGTGACGTTGAACCATACCTACCTACTAACCCGCTAAACACTATTGAGAGTCCCACTGATAAATACTGTTGCTAGCATCGTAACGTTTAAACTGCGACTAACGAACTCGTTATTGACAACCAAAAAAATTACTTTATTAGTGACAATAAAGATCCTTCTCGTGTTTGCCATAAAATATTGAGATAACGAAAAAAAAAATTGTATTTTTGCTTCAATATTTGATGTGATTTTAATACTGACTAAAGAATTTTGTGGCCACCAACATTAATTTTTGGTCACCACAGAACTTTTTTTTTTTCAGTACTCTGACAGTACTTACCTTTCAGTTTGTCGCTTATCGGTAACATATTTACGTCGTGGAAACAATATACAGTGTGTTAGTTGTCATCGCACAAGGTGCAGCAGTCACCTGCATATCATAATAGCTATCGTACACTTCGCTACGCCTGGCTAGCGATGCGCGCGTAATTGCGCCCCCGATTAGTGGGAATGAGAATGATAATTACGCCACTGGTCACCTGATTAAAAAATTAGAGTTTTGCTTGTGATTTGGAGCACAGCAATTGTTTGGAGCAATTGTAAGCGGTGTTCATATTTTCAGCGTTTCTTTTAAGTAAGGAAGCGTGAACTAACAGCGTTGTTGATTAGTCCCTCTGAACGGGCTGGAAACACTAAAACAATTCCATATGATTTTTTTTTTTCATATTTAGAGTGCTTAACAACCCGTGCTGATTAACTGATAAGCTCTAGTCGTCGTCCTACACACACGTCTGGTAGCTCCATGGATTGTTTGTCTGGTTTTGCTCTACTGTAGAGTGTCGGTGGGACTTTACACGCCTTCGCGGCAGACGTTCACCTGTCGCATCACTCTCACGTGTTGCTGGCGGTTTGCTAGAGCGTTTACTCGCAATGCTGCCGTTTGTACGGCCACGATACTCTTCAACCCAAGAAGCAGGCGAACATTTCTCAGACTTCGCTCCTTCAGCCATGACAGCCCTGGATGATAAGAGCTTATATCTCACCTCACTTACGGACCTCATTTCGTTGGCTATGCGTTGCTGACGGCAAATTCAACGGTCGGGGACAATAGTGTGATTCGACCTTATTTTTATAAGGACAATATCTACAGAGCTGTAGCAGGTAAACCCACTTAAACATTTTTCTTGTCCTGCGGGTTTGAGTAAGTTACTGTCAGTAATATAAAAAAAATGTAAAATAATTTAATTTATTTTATTACATAACATAATAAGGCCTACATTGGTACAAGTGCAGTGCCAGGCAAACAACAATAGTGGTACTAAGTAGGTATATTTTACTAACGTGAACGGGGCTATTTTTAATCTTAATTTTACGAGATACGTGGAGATTATTCACAATCATGTTCACATAATTTAACGGATATTTCTGTGGAGTGTAGAAATCACGGTTATCAGTAAGCTCTGCAAGGATAGTCGTGACGGCTCGTAATCAGTTCGCTGTTGTTGGTTATCTGTTTATATTCCTAATTCGATCAAATAAGAGTTTGCACTGTGATAATGTTTATATGTTTACACGAGCAAGCTGGGGAAGTACATGTTGCGTAATTCCCTATACAGTTTGATAACGGTATCATCAAACTTTTTGACTCAAACCTTTGAAAAATCACTCCATGTTTGAGGTTCTCGGTTTTTTCTTAACTCGTCACGTGTCACAAGCGTTTTATACTTCTGTTAAGAAAAAATAATTAATTATTGTTAAAACGAATTTTTGCTTATATTTTATCCGTAAAAAATTATTTAATTTTTAATTAATATGTATAAAACAGAGAGAAAGTAGTTGTTGGTATTACCATGTAAAATATTATCAAAAGTGAGTGCAAAAGAGTGCGGTGCATTTCCACAGAAAAAGCAGAGAAAATTTAACAGAACAGTTCAGCAATTGCATTTTATGGTAGCGACAACTAATCTTTAGTTCCAGCAACAGAATATTCCGTAATATTTTGCAATCCTACTTGTGTGCAAAACAATCTAAATAATGTTAAAAGTTATTCTGTTGTGAGAACCACCTTTTCTGTAGCAGGTAGTTGTGAACACAATGTTGCAGTATTGTTACTGTAATAGAACAAGATATTGTAGAACCACCAGTGTTGTTTTGTAACTGCAACATAACGATCTGTAGAAATCCCCCCTTTTATTTCAAAAGTTTACAGAAACAGTATTACAGCTACAACAGTGTCGCAAACAGTTGGAGGTAACCTCCGATTCTGTTAGGATTACAGAACTAGTATGGTAAAGTTAACAAACAAGTATGGTTATTACGAAAGTGTCTCGGACGGTTAAATGTACCCTCTAGTTCGTTCAAAAATTACAGAACCAGTAGAATTGTCAACACAGAAAATAAATAGGAAAATGTTGGTATTGTGTAGTCTCATTTATTTAGTGGAAGTTGTTGGCAATCTTTAAGGGTACTGTGCACCTTTTAAAGTGTTGACCGACAGCGCCATGTTAGGAGTTAAACGTAATAATTGCATCAAGGCTGCCGGTATATCCTACTTGTTTTTAAAAAGAACGTATATCACTTACACAAACAGGACATAAAAATAAAATAACTAACGCCATATTTTCATTGGTCCTTTAATTATCTGATGTGCAATAAAAACGTGTTTACACCAACGTTACGCGTAAACAATTGTTATATAAAATTACGCCCAATGTTTTATAATATAAATACATATTTATTATAAAGGAAAAATTTATTAATTTATTAAATAAACAAGCTAACTCATCTGTGAATTCGTCGGGTAGAGAATCGTCTGCAGATACGTCACATGACATGCTTTAAAAATTTTAACATTTTACAACAAACGCATTTAAAAAGCTGAACCTCATAAATTGATATAATAGCCGAACGGTCTAAGGCCACCTGTTATCAACACAAGGTGCGGTAGCTCGAGGCTGCCTGCTTCCAAAGGGAATTTAAGTTCTGGAAAATATGTACAGATAGCAGCGCATCCTATCAGCCAGCGAGGGAATTACAATAGACCACACAACTTGGCTAGGGCTACCATGCTGCTTAGTAAAGGCAATATATAATAAGTACTACCATATGTTACTGCTGGGTGCACAATCAGCTCTGTAGCGGCATCGGAGCAGTATTGTAGGGAATACCAAACTGGACTGTAGTCAGTTCCTTACTCGTCTGTAATCGCAACATTCTATACTGTAGAAAGTAAGGTCGTCATTGAATTGGAACGCACTGACATTTTACAATATGTTACGTTGGCGTTGCCATATACATTGAACCATATTAGTATGGTAGCCACAACCAGAAAGGCTGTTGTCCGTATTTTAACAATCTTTGAAGGTAATGACTACAGAATTATGGTTCCTACAACAATGTGTTTCTTTCAGTGTCCCTTTGGTGTGATGCTCATGGCTGTTAGTTTGCATGAGGCGCAGAAGTACCATGAAAGAAAACTTCAGCAGGGCTTCAGAAAAGTTGGAAGTAACCGTGAATGGAATCTTGCCTACCTGAAGTTCGTGCAGTACTAAAACTGGTACAAGTGAAGGAATTACATTGAATCCCAACATTGAAGTTCACTGCATCAATAAAACGTAAGAATGCAGAGTAGCAAACTGTTATGTAATATCTGCGATAACATATTACAGTTTTGTTAAAATAATGTGTGACACAATTTTTTTCGATTGAAAATAGTTACGTTCCATACATTTTCATAATCACGTGCAAATCACACTTTTTCCTCATTCCGGTGCACGAAAGTAATATAAAAATTTATTCACTGAAATAAATCAAATGATTTTTTTTAAATATGCGAGATGCTCTAATAAATTACATCCCATCATATTTTTAAAATTTTGACTACAATGAAATGTTTGCATTTATTTCATTTCTGACTGTAGCTAGATTACTGTCGAAAATATTTGGCAGGCGCTATGAAGTGTGCTGTGATCGATCATTCTCGGTTTTATCGACCTATTGCTTTGTAGTGTTTTAGCCAGACGACTTCAATGTTTATGGAGAACTTCTGTTAGTCAGTGTTGCGAGATGGCGGGAAATTTCCCTTTTCGCGGGAAATTTCAATAACAGGCGGGGTGAACGTAAGAAACGAGAAAAAAAAAAAATTCTAACTTAAAATACTTGTTTAAATTAACACGCAGATTTTCATAATTCTTTAAATAAAAATTTTTATCGATTCCCCGGGCACAATAGCGAGAACGATATTTTCTATACGCACTCTTTTCTCTCGAACATTTCCCGTATTCTTGTCATTATTCTGCATTTGATCGCTACATAAGCTTTCTATTGTGGTTTGGGCTTAAATAAGAGTAAATCAGCATAGAAAAGTAACAGTAAACCACGTTGGTCCTGCACTTGTTTTTAAAATTGTATAAGAACGAAAATTTTGGAAGTGAAACGAGGATTTTGGCCCAGCCTTGCTGAAATTAGTATTCGGATGATCTGTTAACTCTGTTTGCAGTTTGTGGAAACATTTATCGGTTCTTATTCGATGAGATTTTTCCGCGATCAGTGTGTTATGAATGACGGCAACACATCATTGTTGCGGGATAAATACGGGCGTGAAATAAAGTGTGTGATAATGAGCACACAAAAGACGGTCCTTGAACGTAATCTGTATTTGCACTACAATAGTTCATGTTAAACTCGTGGGCTATTTTGTGATTCACATAAATTTGCCTTGGGGGCATATTTGCGACTTTTACAAAGCTTAGTTAGTTTTATAAGTCAACGATTTCCGTTTTTTAAGAAACGATTTGTTTTGTATGCAGAGGTAACCTAATGCAAATGTCTATCCTACTGTTAGAAATACTGAAACTGCCAAATTTCTAAAGATTATATATTTTTTAATGTCTTTATTCAAAGTTATTGGAGGCAAAGTTTTTTGTCCCCTACATGTGTATTTTTCTTTCTTGCGTAAACATTAAAACGTTTCAGAACCCGGGAAAAAATTTTCCATTCAAGTAACCATAAAAAATAATAATATTTACCCATCATGAAAATATCAACTACAACTTCGCTCTTTTCCTCGGCCGATATTATCTTGCAGAGTGAATAATACTACTATTAATATAAAGATATTTTTTTTTTAGTTTTCCATCGTCCCATGTTTTGCGTGCTTGCATTCTTGATAGTCTACACTCCCCTTAGTGATGTTGTTAAATCAAGTGCTCATAACTTCGGTGGTTGCCAGTTTAATTGCCGCTTCCGACTTACGTACTAAATATTTGTTTTTGTTTATTTTTCACCTCTGGCATTCGAAATAATGCGCCGAAGACTTTATGAGTTCCGTATAACTTTCCAGAAGCACGTCATCACAGTAAATATTGTACTATGCTTTTACAAAGAAATACTTTAAAAACTGACCCCCAAATTTTTTTCTCATGGAGAACTTCTGGCAACCTTGTGGTTTTGAAAATATATATTAAAACGCTTCGAATCAAAACCTTTATATAAAACATAAACATATTTTGTGAAGAATACTGGCGCATTTATTTAAACTGTGTTAAGACAGACAACACTCTTCCGGAGATTGTAACAAATGCGATCTTTTCAGGCCAGCTGCGATCAATAAACGTTCACTAGTTCGAACGTGATGAAAATTCTTAGGTGTGGAACCTGCTATGCTATTTTGTTAATCTCTGAAGAAACACGGTATTTTTTTATCGTTCAAACCATTCCTCGAACTGAACAAACTTCGCATGTTTACAAAACAACATAACTTGCATATAATGAATATCCATGAGTCTGTAATAACACATAGTGAATATTCATGAGTATGTAATGACACAAAATGAATATTCATGAGTCTGTAAAAATACACCTATCAATTTCAGGCCACAAAACGCTCTATTAACATGTCGCATTTACTTTATGGTTGCTTGATGGTAAATACCAAACCAAAGCTGTTAGCTAACTCACTGGTTATCATCAACACTGCCTAGCTTCACACAAGTTTTTTTATTGGCTCTGAAAAGGAAGGAAAGTATTTAAGATTCTAAGTTCACCTGCCGTACATTTCATCAATATTCAACATTCCCGAAATGTCTGATGCTTGTCGTAAAAGGCGTGTTACTCGCACTATTTATTGTAAGTCTGCAAACGCTGTACGTTCACAAACCGACTAAGAGTGAACGGTTCTGATTTCTTCCCTTCATCTCTTCGGATAGCTTCGTAGAGTTGAAGGAATAGATTATAACCTTGCTGCCAGACACTTATAATAGAAGATGTTTTAAGTTTTTACAATTCACTTCGAATTTCACGCTTATGGTTCGTAGTAATCATGAGGCAAGATGACTGCATATGTCGCAATAATTTTTCAAAATAAACGAAACGCTCTGGAGATCGTGATGTGTGGATGACATATTTGTGGACTTCAGAACTGGCTAAAACAATTATAACCAAACACTACGTTCTACAGTTAAGTTAATGTTTCTGAATGAAAATTAAAGACACTTTAAGTAATTATTCCGTCACTGTGGAATATGGTAAATAGGTATATTAACAACTGACATTCAAGCAACTAAAATTTCGGGCGAACGCACATGTATTTGACTAGTTCTCACGAAATTACAAAAATTATGTTCATACTCAGTTTCATACTTAATTAACAGTACGTTATTAACTTTGTATTTTTTCACGGAAACTATACGTTTACAGCTAATTGTCACATACATAATTTAAGCGTTCTTGTTTGGAGATAAAAATAACAGTCAACGCAATACCATAACAATCAGTCCCTCATCATGTCCCATACTCAATATAACAGTGAAATTAAATCATGTATTCAACTCGTATGAAAATGTTTATTTAGATTTAAAAAATAGCTTTAAAAATGTTGTAACTTACGGTTAATATTCTCTTTACTAAGTACAGAGAAAAAAATCATTTTAAAACTCCCTTTTCACACGTGTCCCAAAGAAAGCAATCATTCCCTCACATTTAATTGACAGTTGAATTGTACTTTTCAATTCCATCATACGTTCCCGCGCTCGTGGATTTTTAATAGTTGGCAATACTGTCAACGTAACAGTATCACGATAGTAGCCTTACACGAAGAGATTTGATTACGCGAAATAATTTTCGTTTATTTATTTAAGTGTTACATTTTTATCCGTCATTCCCTCACCATATAATTATAGAAGTTTATTATTTTTATTTTGTTATAATATTATTGTTGTCTTGCGTGTTTTAGGGGGTCAAATATTTGCCTTCAATTACATAGCAAAGTGAGGTTATTTACAACATTTTGTTGGTAATGTTGGATTTTGGCATTCCCTCACCGTCATTCCCTCATTTAAATTGTAAATGAGGGAATGGTAATTTATGAGGAAATGATAAATCATTCCTATACTAGCTTAAATATAATAAATACATTGAAGCAATTGTATTTTTTGTTTAGTATGACATATGCGCTTCTATTTTTTAACTTTTGGCTTTGGAATCATGTTAAAAAAATAGATGCTTAACAAAACAGATGCACAAACTAAAAAAAAAAAGATATTACAGACAACGCAGAGAAATAATGAAAGCAGACCCTGAAGCTTTACAAAAACTCCGCGAGAAAGAAAGGTTTAAGTAATTGAAGAAGTAAGAAAATGGACAAGTAAAACCGGTTTCTGTTATGCATTCGAGAAAATGAAGACAGAAGAAAAAGCAGTGAAGAGTGAACAGTAAAACTTACAGGGATGGAATGTCACGAGCACGCCAAAAATTAAAAATGATCATTAGACGAAATACCACCTCCTGGTCCAGCATTAAAAATTTATCAAGTTAAAATTTTTAGTGTCAATAATAAGGAGACATTGGTTGCTCGTAGAAGACGGTAATTAGCAAACGTAGAGTAATAATGTGTGCAAAAATTTCCAAATTAGAGAAAAAATTAAATGAGACAAAAAGGATGAGGGAAAAATATCGGAAGAGGTGTTCCAGAGAAGCTTAATAATTTGATCCGTCTTCCCCTTAAGATAAGGTGTCATCGCTTTTGAAAAATATAAAGCTTCCACCGATAGTGAAAAAAACTCATTTTACCAGACGTTCTTATTAAGCAGTTAGAGGAAATTTATAATACTCTAGCAAACAAACACAAAAATAACAAGTTATACTAGGACATATTAAAGCCAAATCTCTTAAAAAAGAATAAACTACTTTCTTTGTCAAGAACCTTTTTTTAAACGCAATAATATGCCAGTGCAGTTGGTCTCAAATGTTAAAACATTTACTGAGTGTTATTTTCCTGCTCAAATAGTTATCAAACCAAATTCAAACGTTTATAGTGCAGGTGATTATGTGCTTGTAAAATGGGATACTAAAATTTACCCTGGCGAAGTAATTTCAATTTTTAAAGATGGAGCAATGGTAAGGTGTATGAAAAAAGGAACAAAACCACAGAGATAGCCAGTAATAAAACATGAAGAGCTAAATTGTTGGGAGTCGATCATACAAAAGGTTAAAGTTCCAAAGTTAATAAAAAAAGGGTTGATAAACTGTGATAGAAATTAATAATTTCTAATGAAATTCCAAGTCACAAAAATTAAAGAAATAAAAAAAATTACATTTATAGTTCAAAGTGCCAATATTATTTTTTTTATATCAAGACGATTTAATGTTTATGTAATAAATTAGCTATTCTTTACTAATCCAATACGTTTTTTATCGTAATTAATTTAGGTAAGATAAAGCTTGTTGTCTGTTAAAGTACCAGTTATTAGTCAATACAAGTTCTAGAGATCTCGGTAATTACAAAATAAAATACTTACAAATATTTTAAAAAACATAAGTTTGTCATTTATAAATAAATTTGCATTTTGAAAAAAAATTAAGATTTATTTTTTGTTTCAACCATGTACGCTTTAATATAGAAATCATATATAAAATTTAACTTCCTCACTTGAATGATCATTCTCTCATTATTGATTTTGTTTCATTACCACATCTTTTTGATTGAAATTAAGAAAAGTTGGGGACCACCTAGTCAGTTGAGATAAGGCACGTATGTGCTATATACATTGTAGACAAAATCGTAAATTCCATCAACTTACATTATTTTTATCATGCAAGGTCATGTTTCGCAATTTTGTGAGAATTAGCCATTTATGTCATACAAGGGTGATAGCTTCGGTATTTCCTATGGAGCATACAAACGGCCTTCAGAATAGCGAATGTGGCGTGACACGCGCAAAAAAGTGCAAAGCTCAGTTCACGATGAAAAACATTCGCTTGACGAACGTATACGTATCGAAATGAAAATAGGTATTCTTTATGACAAGGTTCGTGGTCATCGTGTACCTAAACAAACACCGCTCTAAATCTGCATTAATGGCAATTTCACTGTTTAAATCAGTTAAGAGCACCTGACTTATTCAACAGTCTCTTCAATCAATTTGACTGATGAATTAGTGAAATAATGTCAGTTTTCCTTCAGTTACATTTTCCACTCATTCATCAACAACTCGATTCACTTTTTTTTTCAGAGATCTGTTTTTTGACTGATGGATCAGTTAAACAACTTATGTCAAATGAAATAACAACGCATAAACTAATAAAACCCATAAAACGTATTTTTTAATGTGAGTTTGGTCTTTTATAATACCATTTTACGAGGCAATATGAACTTTCAGACATTCATTTCGGCTTTATTTAATTCATTTCGTTTTCACGCAACCATCGTAGCGTTCGGTTTGAAGGTTTAAACTGCATGAAATGTTGTGAGATGAGTGCATTCATATGTATTATTTGTTTTAACAATCCTTGCGTTACCAATTAAACAAGAAACGAAAAGTAAGGACATACAATTTAAAGCTACATATTTTCGATAATGTATTATAAAACACCAGTTTTCATGATAGCTGGATTGGTACGGTAGCGGGAATGCTGTGTGTTCAAATCCTGGGTCATGTTCGATTCTGTATATTTTTTATCAAATTACTTTAAATGGCACAATATGTACAGTGCTTATCGGAAATAAGTTTATTTATCGTAATTATTGTGTTAAATTCAATAAAAATCAGATTAATTTTGATGCATGCAGTTGGCCGTCACTTATTCAAACAGTGAAAATGTCTCAACGAAACAACCAGTGGTTTTCCACAGATTCTGAGTGGTGCCATTTTGTCTGAATTGAGTAGTTGACCTTCACTGCTAATCAGCGGTTTTCCACTGATTTTAATTTGGAGTGACTCGAATATCATAAACGATGCCACAAAGAATTTTTTCTCAAACTTACTATATGAATATACACATAGAGTGAGAAAGCGCGAATGCTAAAGTTGTTGCTCGTGCATTAACGCTAGCGTTCCTGCAATTACTCAGGAAACACTCAAATGCGTAGGAAACTCCCCAACTTTGTATAGTAGCGACCCCTAAGATTCCATATTTGTAAGCAGATGTGTGGTAATATTTCCATGCGATATATGGGCTAAAAACTGCCAATTCGGTTTAGGAAGTTTACCAGAAAATTGTTTAGAGTTTAACTACTTTTATTTTAATACATGCACGTTCATTAAGTGCATGTTTTGTTTTATCGTGAACTAAGCTTTAAAAGTGAAAAATTAATTAACATACTTGGTACGTAATTCGAAGCTGGAGACTGACGCAGAGTTATTGCTCAAATCCACGTTTAAGACCAGTTTCGCGGTGAGCTTGCTGAGAGTAGCCCACAGACTGTCAGACGGGTAGAGCGCCGTGCCGTTGTCGTACAGGTAGCTCAGGTTGATCTGCAAATAACAAGTGTTGGTAAACAAATATAATAAGTCTCCTTCGAGCTTTCCAACATTTCTCTTCCCAAATACAACGCAGCATGGATGTGCATGCAAAACAGCGTGAGTTTCTACAGCTTGACTACCCATATCGAAATTCCTAAACGCCAAACTATCATTAGGATCAAAATTACTTATATAATTGTTATTCCTATAATCCGCAAAACGTGATTGATAAATTGAAGCGAGTTATAAAAATCACGTGCCAGCTAATGCTTCAGTTTGAGTACACCCAAATCTAGACGCAGTTGCACATATTCGTCAGAAACTAATTAGCTGGTATGTAAATCTGATGTGAACGAACTCAGATACTATTTGGCTAGAGAGATTCAATCTTGTTACTTCGTGTAGTAAATATGAACAAAACACTTTTGGCCGAGCAGTAAGTACATTGGGAAAAGAATTATGTAGTTTTGTTATTTACTTCTAATAACTATTGCGGTCACACAGATAATAAAACTTGTGTAATAAATCGACTGTATCTGTGATTAGGAGCCAGGAAAATAATTCCATAAAACTTGTTACCTACCTGTGAATTGGGAAGGTAATTGCAGCGTGGTCGCAACTCGCATTCGATACAAAGGTGTATTAGCTATTGTTATACGGAATTAACAAACAATTGGATGCATAGCGCCTTTATTAGAGAGTTTAAAAACCGCTAATGTGGTCCTTATGAGTAAACAATACCATATAGGAATTGTATAAAGTTTCGCCATATAACAGTTGGAAAAACCAAGTATTTCTGCTACTTGAACATAAAGCACATATAAATGCATGCGTCCTAATTCATTCTTTATTTTAAAACCTGGCTCCCTATATAAAAAAAACCGTTGTGGTTGAATAAGTGAACCATCTGTCTAGCTCGTTTGTGATATACATATTCATTTTGAGTGCTTATTAAGTCAGTAAATTCACAAGACAGCCGTATGTCACATGTTAAAACTGTCTGTTTGTTAAACAATGAAAGCTTTTTGTTACTTTGAAAATGATTATCATTCACATCAACAAATGTGTTTGTGATCATTGTAAAATTCAAAATCATAAAAAGAATAAAAGCGTTATAATTTCGGTTTGGCTTATTTGTGTCGATAATTTTCCAACACATATGCTGAAAGTTTTCTGACAAAAAAAATTTACGTGGACGTATATTTTAAATGCACTCAAATTTTAGCAGAGGTTATTTTAATATTAAAACTAAGACCGGACAGGTACTATTTCATAATATTAACAACATAAGTTCTAAAACGGAAAATGCGACATTCTTATGTTCAAAATAACGAAATAAGGTTAATAAAGAAGAGAGAGCTGCAGGTAATATCGAAAGAAATACAAGAATCATATTTTTGGAAACTCGGTTTACAAGCATACTTACACAAAATGGAAGTTCTATATTAAGTCCACAGTAAAAATTACTTCTCAGGAATACAAAAAAAAAATTAAACTTAAATTCGCTCGGGTTTTTGTTACATTAACAAAACCAGTGCAGAAGTCTGAACCCATTTATCTGCTTCATTTTCATATGACGAATGTCAATTGCCATATCTCTCCACGCTCTCTTAGCACACGCTCTTAGTCAAGTACATACAACTATAAATACACAAAATGTCTGCAAAACGTTTACACCAAAATAAGACAAAAATAGCATCACTCGCTATTATGATTTCTTATTTTATTATTGTAAACTGTATGGCCCTTTATAAGGGGGGTGGTTTCTGGGCTTCAAACCTTTACCTTAACAACTCGTTCGCATTTTTTACTTTCGCAATTTCATCACAAATAACCAATGTTGCTATACGAATGGGCAGAAGTGTTATTTTTTGCACAATAAAATGTTTTAAAGCACAATGTTGCTATACGAATGGGCAGAAGTGTTATTTTTTGCACAATAAAATGTTTTAAAGCATGACGTTATTATGGTTTACTGCTGTAATTTACTCTTAAAAACGGGTTGGAGCAAAGATACGTATGTGCCGGCTGTAAAACAAGTTAATTAACCCCCTCCTTTTTTAGAATATAAAGCCCTGGAACTCTAAAGTCACAATTTAGGTGGGCATTTAAATTGACTTAATGCATTGCCGTTAACAAACTAAACCACAAAAAGAAGATACCGATATAACTAATGAGCATTCTGTCCTCTACGTGGATGCAAATAGTTTTAATGAAGTTCTTAGAATTTTAGACGTTAGGTTGGTCTCGATGTCTCGTTGACGGTGATAAATTTCAATATGTTGCCATAAATATATGCAATACTAGTGATACAAATACAATACAAGCGTGTCTTAACCAGGCCTCGATCCCAGAACAACTTGTACCGTAAAATGGCGTGCAAGTAACTGCATTACGGAGGTAGAATTCTGTGCATCAACTTTAGTTGAAATTAGTTTTGGTAGACTAGGTTTACCAATCTCAAATGTTTACAGCAAAAAAATTATGTAAACACGTATGTGAGTCACTTAAAACATACTTTTTTATGGTGCACCGTAGAACTAACTGCGTGCAGAATTTGCCAACACGACTGGCAAAAACGACATGGATAAGATTTGAGGTTAGTACGCTGTTTAGTAAACAAGTACTTTGAGATGTTTGTATTCTTCCACTAACCAAATTGAAATGCAGTTTTATTAAATTCAATTTTGTAAAATTATTTTATTTATATAAAAGTGCCTTTATATTTAAAATTAACATATAAAATAAGACGTCAATCAGTGCTGAAATTGTTACTTTGACAACTATGTTGTTTTGGGTAGGCCAATGTTGGGTACATGAGCAGAAGACGAAGAATTGGGGTACCTCATTTTAAGTCTATGTTTGCGCTAGACAAGAAGAGAGAGTGCATACTCACCATCAAGGGCTGGAAACCGATGTTGGCGGTCAATGAAACCTGGCTTGAGTCACACTTGTGTGTGGAGTCCCCAGTGAGAGCCCACGTCGATAGGTTGTAGAGATTGGCTTCTCTGAACGACAGCCAACCGTAGCTGCCCTGCGAAACACACAAGAGAAAAACTACACGTCGTAAGTTCTTGTCACGCTGCTCTACTTCTGGACAGCATCTGTAGGACTCAATCTCTAGGATAACCTAGGTTTAATAACAGACTAGGTAAGTGTACAGAACTTGCTCGGCAAAGGTAGAGAGGCAATGCAATGCTAGGACAGAACGGGACGTGAGTAACCTCGAGAAACCAAATACATATTTAACACCCAATTAAAAAAAAACATTTCACGACCTGTGTTATAGAAATTCACGTTCGCATATATATATATATATATGTATATATATATATATATATATATATATATATATACACACACAAAACTGGTCAAATAATATTCTATAATAAAATCAGATTCCCCTTTGGTATCTCTTTCCATTGCGTAATTAATTTAACTATGAACAATTAGTCTTAAAACGATAGGTGAAATAAAACATATACATATACACTGATGTACTGAAACTTGGATGACATAAGTAAGCAATGGAACTGTTTGATTCTCATAAAAATTGATGCGTCCCGAAGGAGCGACTGAAATTGAATAAAATTTTGCGTAGGCAATGGAAAGAATATACAAGTTATTTCATTAAAGCAAATAGACCATTAATTTTGATAAATTTGTAAAATTGGAAAGTAAGTTTAAGACATCGTTGCGACTTTCCTAGGGTCGATATATGCTGTGGTACGTCCCGGTACAGAGTTGTAGCAATGTATTATATTATCCAGTGGATGATCATCCCACAACTGTTAAAACTGCTGTTTCGGATGCTGTAGACTCTTCAATTACTCAATCTTCCATCTAAGTTGATCCCATATGAGTTGTACAGACGACAGGTCTGGACACCGTGCAGCACTAAGTAAGTCCTAGGAATCCACTCCCGTATGTGGGTGGGCATTATCCTACTGGAAAACTGCCCTTTAAAGCCTTCGCCATAAAAGACTCACATCAGACAACACTGGAGGTACCGCTGCGCCGTTTGTGTTCCACTGATCACTACCAACGATGACAGAGGATCATACAGGAGATGGCTACGCACACTATGACGCCACCATGTCCTGCAGTGCGTTGCCCAATGATGACTTCCGGACTTATGCGCTGATCAGTGCCCTTCCATCGTACTCGATGAAGGTTGTGACCCGTGCCCAGACGAACCATGTATTAGTATCCGAAGTCGCATCGACAAAACTGCGAGCAGAGTCGCAGTTGTTGGAGTGTCCGCAGGACAGTGTGCGACGGACGTCAAGAATGCAAGTCTTCTTCTGCGAGAATCTTCGCACCGGCGTAGGCGCATGTGTCTGGATAGCGGAAGTAGACGATGTTGGTAATGTTTGCGTCTGTCTTGCGATAAAACTTGCCAGCGTTCTGGTGATCACCCAGGAACGCCCCAGAGCATTCCCGGTGCCTGCATGCTCCCTCATGTTCCCAGTGCTGCCAGCATCGTACTGCAGTCCGTGTGGAGGGACAGTTCGACGGCATGACCACACTGCCGCCCCATACTCTAACGATTCACACCGTCGGAAACCCTGTAAGTCGTTCATAATTGTGTCAAATACGTCTCCGAGGAATGCTAGCTCTTCACCGGCGTTGACTCCACACGCACTCTGATTTTACTGCACACTACTTCATCCTACGATGAGTCACATAACCTACGTTGTGTAGATGCAAGTGCATCGGAGCGGTAGTCTTATGAGGCCAGTTGTAGTCAAGATTAATATATTTACATTACTACCTTTGGCGATACTGTAGACCAACGTTAGCCACCTGTCGATAAATCATTCATGGTGCGGCTGTTTTTATGGAATGTTTATATAAACCAAATTTACAATTTAAAAAATGTTGTCTCCGATACTAAACAACTACCAAAACAAAAAAAAAATTTCCAAGGTAGCCTATTATCTGCAAAAAAAAAAAAAATACGGAAAGGTAATTGAGGCATGGAATAACTAGTGTAGACTTAATATACGCTACAACTTTGTTTTTATTTTACGTAAATGAATGTGTGCAAAAGTTGTATGTGCGACTGCACTAAACTTCGTTTCTATTCATTCTGCTCACTAGGCCATGGTTTCGATCATAACGAAAATGGGAGACGTGAAGTATGATTCATTGTTGTCCTAAACAGGCCCTTGCTTCAATACATCAAACTAAATACCTGAGGTAGGCAGTCATACAGACGCACAAGAAAGGAGTGGTGAAAAGCGTCAATAACCACATACATGTAATAAGATATAAAAACAAACGCGGTTAAATTATTAACATAACCTAAGATATCGATAAATATAGTGTGGCGTGCAAGATACCATTACCTTATTGCATACCCTAAGAATGATATGGCAGGCTGACTGCCACAATTACAAATATACATTTTTATATTAGTCCGCGCAAGTAATATATAGCGTGCCTACTACACAGTCTTCCAGGGAATATTTGGAATGAGACCTACATACATCCAGGCCATCCGCGCAACGCAACTAATTCTGACATACACACAAGTGATCTCCTGCGCAAACGCCACACGCCGTATCTGAACACCTGGTCGTTAACAAAGTGTTTAGAGGCCCATAAAGATCAGACCACTTTAGCCCTCTGCGTAAATGGAATCGTGATACATATATACACTGCCAGACATTGAAAATAGAACATCGACGTTGAGTTAAGAGATTTGGGCGGCTCTTAACAACGAGCTATTGTTAGCCGATGAGGGGACAATGAGGTGAGAATGGGGTAGCGTTCGAATGCAAGGGCGTTAGAAAAGGGATGTCCTCGAGAAAACCCGCTGACCAGTGTCTTCGTCCGGCTCGATCCCCACTTGCAGCAATCCGGTAGTGACCCGGCCGGGGACTGAACCCGGTTCGCCTAGGTGGGAGGCGAGAAATCTAATCGCTCGGCCACCGTAGCCCCAGCGCACTACGAAGAAACCATGTGACTACCACTAAGGTGTTAATAGCGAGAGTACAGGCTGGTGTGCAGGTGATACCATGTTGATGAGTTTGCATTTGACCGCATAGCCGGCAGAGAAGCTGCAATCACCAACCAGTGGTCGTAGACATTGGCGAATAGTCGAAGCCGCATTAACGCGAGGAATGCCAGACGATGTAAGGAAGCGCACAAACTGAAAATAATACCTGTAAGATTCCAAAGATGTAACTGTACGCAAGATACTTTGAGAGTCGGCTCATAATCGGGATGAAAACCGCAGGGTTGTCATATCGCCATACAGTTTACTATGTGGATCGTTTCGACCATACTTGTCGATGCTGTTTGGAGCAGTGGATACGCGAAGGCACACACACTCGGAGTACTGGCTCAGGTTGGACGAGGTCAACTACCAGTCGAGAAGATCGACGGATCGTGCACCAGGTGCGGAGAGATCCCATGGCGGCACGGCCCACGATACTGGCCAATGTTGGGTCTCATGTGTGCCCAAAAACCACTACCAGATTAAATAAGCAGGGAGATAGGTGATCCCAGCACCCATGACCATTAGAAATGCTGTCATTAACACTGAAAAAGCAACAGCTCTGTTTGCAGTGGTGCCAGGCCAGATCAATTTGAAAGGCCTCAGACTGGCGATTTTTGGCATTTAGTGATGAGTGCCGCTTCGTTATGGGGACGGATGATCACAGCACCCGATTGCGGAGGGCCTATGGTGAACGCCATAATCTCAACCTTGCTATTGAGCGGTACACTTCCCCCATGGCAGGCATTATGGTTTACGGAGCAATGGCCCGTGATGGGCAATCCATTCTCCTCATTTTACGTGGATCACTGACGACCCAGCAGTGTGTGAATGAGATTCAATGCACCCATCTGCTCTCGTTTTTGGTCGGGATTTCAAGTGCGATATCACAGAAGGGTAACGTCCTACTGCACACGGCACGGGTCACCCACGACTGCCTCCGTCATCTCCGAACACTACCATGACCTGCCCCCTCCTCTGACATGACACCAATCGACCATATGTGGGAGTAGTTGAAACGCCAGCTACCGCCCGTCTACGTTAGGAAAACATCCGGCGTCTACTGGGCTCATGCCAGACCGCGTTGTGGCTTTTACGTATCGCAGTGCGAAAGACCGGATTACACACCACAGATCCACATGTAACTGTCACGTTGCTCTGTTTTGTGATAATATGTATTATTTATCTGTATAACAACCTATAAAGTTTCAATGCCCTCCGATGAATCCTTCCGTATGCCCTTTTTTTTTTGAATGGCAGTGTAACTCAATGTTAAAGTGGATTAATATAGTAATCGTTTTCATTCAACAAAAAAATTTCAAATCATTTCAGACATTTATTGCAACCTATTCGACAGTCATTAGTTCAGTAGGAGCTGTTTAACTGACTTAAGTGACTAGTATTTCGATTATAGAATTCACTAAGATACATTTATAACGCTAAATATTTTAACGTCATGCATACAGATGAGATATTATAAAAATAACAGAGTGCTTGTTGGGTTGTAAAATTTGTTATTAATGTTCTCAGGTTTTTTGTCAATGCTGACTGTTGCCTGTGTAGGGATAGTCCCCCAAATTACTAAGCCAATGATAATTCCCTCACTCCAACAATTAAATTCCACGGTTTTTTTTCAAAACGGTAAGTTCTGTTAAAAATAGTCATCATACAGTCACACAAGTTGGAGAAACTGCAGAATGTTACGAAAAATAAAATAATGTGTCGCGGGAAATATCATCCAATCACATTATACAAAAATACAGTAAACATAATTTTGCTTTCTAAAAAGTTCCAAAACAATTTTTAATCGAAGTTGTAAAATCTTTCTAGTAAAAAATTCTACACAATATTAACGTCATTTTCTTATGAAAATGTATTTATCTGGTTTTTAATTTTTGGTGGTATTGAAAATGACGTAGTGTGGAGATTCAGTAAGATGCAGTACTCATTTATTAACGATTTTTGATAGATAAATAAACTTTGCTTTTTTAACTTCAAGCTTGTTGGTTTTACAAGTTTCTTACATGTGTTTTTTCTTGCGGGTCTATTTTTTGACCTATTTCTCCAAGACCACTCTTGTGATTTGGTATTTATTTGCATACATATTTAAAAGCATGTAAATGTCAATAATTCGAGTGTGATTAAACCAGACTTCATTTTTTTCACAGTGATATCAATTAGTGTACGAACATTGAATTATTTCTAATTACTTCAATTATGGTACGTTCTTGAATCACTCTTAGCCTAAACTACGAGAGATGTAAATGGCTAAGGCATACGCCTTTTGTTGACTATGGTAGTTCTATTGCTGAAAGCTGACTAAAACTGCGATAAATTTACATTATTCAGGTTTACCTGAACGATCTGTCAGTACTGTAGCCATATAAAAGGTGAAAAAACCTTTCTCATCCTATATTTTATATACCACGCCAAGTACAAAAATGCATAAAAAATATTTAGCCATGTTCGTGTGTTTATATACTGATACTCGAACACACATTTTAACCTTACTGGCATGGAAATGTTGTATTCTTAGATTTGCTTCTTACAGAAACAGTGAATTGGCCATTTTATGTTAACAAGCTGACATTTTGTAACGTCAAAGAAATTTTTAACTATTAAATACAGTAGCATTATAATTATTATATCTGTGCTATACTATAATTAACCTGGTTTGTATTTTCGATAAATTAAAGATTTGGTGGAAAAATTACCAGGGGTATGTTTTAGCCTAGCCCATAAATATTAATATGATCGCTCTTAGATAAGATTGACACAATTTTCATTTATAAGTAGCTTCTGATATCGTACACGTATTGCTAAGTAATTTTATTTATCTTAAAGTAATGTCCTTAGGTCTTATTGTCTACCAATGGTTATCTTGTCGAATATTTTCGAACCGTCCACATAATCAATAAATATATAAATTCTTTCTGCAATTCTTGCTCTCTTCCAATTGTTCTGAGATTATAGTATATTATCTATGAATAACGTTCCTCTTCTGATCATGGTAGGTATTCTTAAAGAAAGTTATTAAATTACGCAATTTCCTTGTGGCTATACTTTCATTTACATTGTCACAATAATTGAATATATTTTTACTTCTTAAGGTTGTACAAACCTTCGTATATATTGAAAACACATTGGTTATATGCCAGGTTTTGCAAAGATGTTTTTTTCAAATGTTTGAAATAAGATGGTTTGGATATTTTTGCTTAAGTCATACTCAAACATTAAATGAAAATGAGCTATTATTAAAAATGAACATCCCTAATTTTTTTTCTATATCATTCGTATAATTATTTTACTTATTCATGTAAAATACCAATGTCCATAATAAAATCCGGTTTATCATTACTTCTACATAACTTGTAGTGTTTTTCTCTTACTTATTAAATGCTCGGTATTTTCAGTACTTTTGTCTTCCGTGAGCATCGTGTTCGATGTTTTGTGTGTGCATAGGGATTCGATAATTTTACGGGAGCAGTAACGATTGCTTACCAGCAGGTGGCAATGTGTTGTCTTAATTTTATTTTCTCTGCTCGAGTTTGAGTGCGCAGTACAAAAGCTTAGAAGATGAATAATGACAGTATAATTCTATAAATATGGGATAGCAAGAGCTAAGATATTAAAAACGCGCTAACACTCGCAGTAAAAAAATTATTTACAGACAAACATTTCCAATACAAGTAAGCATACATGTCTGGTTAAAGATTTTGGTCAAATTTTTAGAATCATAAGAAACAAACTTCATACAAGTATTGATAACACTAAATATCACAAAACCGCATAAACGCCAGGTGAAAAAAAAACATTCTTTAATAAAGTTTATCATTGGAGATAAATACTTAAGGACACAAAAAATTAATATGGAGAATAAGATAATCAAGGGAGAGATCATGGTAATATCAAAGTAATAATGTTCCAGTTATTCTAACTTCTAAAATTTCACACAAACAACTTCAACGAACAATTAAGAAAAAAAAGCTATGAGTTAAAGAGGCATGTTTTCGCCGACCTTGCGGTGCGGTTGTTGACCCCCAGGCCTGCTCCTCCTGTGCCTGATCCACAATGGTATTACAGGAGACATCATTCTGAGCATATTTACTAGGGGAGTGCGGTCAGGACTTGCCATTACTTCACTTCGTCGTCTGTTTGCCACTCCAGTCATCGCATATAGAGAAAATATGCGTTTAAGCACCAGGCTGTTAGGTGCGCACTCCCCTACAGTCTTGGACTACGTCCGTAACCTTGGATTCAATTGAGCTTGGTCAGAGCTCTAATTGACAGTAGTTGAATACTGACAATAGAAAGAGTATCGCTCTTTCCAATCGCAGTGGGTGGATGTTCTCCACCCAAGAGTGGTTCCACCTCACCTGTCAACAGCAACGTACAGAGTTGAATCTGCACGCGCCACCTTGATGGGGCCGAGTGCTATCCTCACTCTACAAACCCGCATTGTGAACGAGTCCTCTTACTAGGCGGACCAGACCGTCGGCCCTTCGTTAATGAGCACCAACCCTTCGAAACCTGGCAACCTGCGTGAGTCAGCACGCTTACGTTCCACGGCAGCTGCTACTGACCCTTCCAGTGTCAGGAAGCCCGCCCTCCAGGCAAGTACCCACCTCCAGACCTCCTTCTAAGCAGAAGGTTCAACCACTACCACCCAGAGTCCGACCCACGATCAGCACGGCCGAAGCCGGGGCTTTCACACTGATCCCCTGGGTACCCACAATTTTCAGACATGCACACTGAGTTTTCACCCAGAACAGCCCAACTCGTCCAGGACGCCAGACAATCCCTTCTTAGGAGCTCCGCCACTCCGAGATCACCCCGACTTGCCAGGTCGAGACTCAGCTTTGGGAGTGCAATTCAGTTCGCGGGTCTTCACCGCAAGGCGAAGAATATATACAGCCTCTGGAGACTGCACATAACCTCGCCGTGACTGATTATCTGTGCACAGACAGGCCGTCACCGCCTTCAGTCGTCCTCACTCCGTTAGCCATGAGGTGGCCCCCATGTTACCAGCCCATACCGCGAGGAGGTGGAGATGGACTTGAGCAGTGCTAGGCTATGTATTCGCATCACTGCCCCATTAATGGAGATGAATTGGAAGCTTTTCATGGTGGCAGGGAGACGGCCACAGGTATCACTTGTTCCTATGAGCGGTTCCCACCGGAGCTCGCGAACGAGCTCTTACACTTGCGCTGTTCACCACCACTAGAGCCTGTAACCAGGGTTAGGCCCAACTGGAGCAGTCATTTCATAACCGTCACGACTACCCCACCAGGTACTTGGTTTATGGGCTCCCCCCTACTCACTCGGCGACCCAGACCGGTTTTCAGGCACCCAGTCCCATCACCTTACACCCATTACAGGTTGGTTGCCAAACCACAACCTGTAACCAACCCGGCCCCACAGGGCCAACTAAAGAGGCAAAGTGAAGATATTTGAGCGGCTCTTAACATCGAGGTCAGCGAGGTGAGTATGGAGCAGCACCGAAATGCTGGAGTGAGAAAACCTGCCGAATAGTGGCATTGTCCAGCGCGATTCCCAAATGCGAAAATTCAGAGGCGACCCCACCGGTTATCGAACTCGGTTCGCCTTGATGAGGGCGAGTAATCTTATAACTACACAACCACCATATATTTATTCATTAATATTACGTTTTACCTTGACACTTTGTTATCAAATAAGTGATAGTAACAGACACAGCAGAAGATAATAACGTCTGGTAAATAAGTATGTAATTGTAGAGAATTGAAAGAGTCGTTTATGCTGCGACCTCCACCCGTACAATCCAGTAACACGGAACACCGTTTACCAATCAGCGCTCGGTATCGTATCTGTCATCCTGCAGCCCAGCCAATAAGGAATCTGTAGCAGCACGCAGTAGCCAATCAAACACAAGGCCCACTCCCAGAGCCTAGCGCAGCCAATCAGGAATGAGCAGGTACATGTCAAAGTAACCGCAGCTGTTTTAAATCCGGTGAGTTTACCTGTTCTGTGGTCCGGTGCTAAATTGATCGGAAGTTTATCTATATGTAAAGGTACACACATTAACATGTCATGGCTACAGACACTGTTTTCTCAAGTTGAGACGTGGTTTCCACTTTTTTTTGTGTAGAGCGTAGTTAACTGGAGACAAATCACGGGAGTTCACAGCAGGAGTGGAAGAATTTTCACAGGCGCACTCTAAGAGAAACGTTTGTTTCAACCAACAAAATACTGGTTTGTAGGGCGAAAAATAGGTACATTTAGTTGCCACAAAAAATTGTTTGGTTGTGCAAATAAAACTTAAGAAGGAACAAAATTAATTTTGTTCATTCAGCAAAATACAGTCTTCATTTAACAAAACTTCTGTGATGGGCAACATAAAATGAGACTGTATACAAAATATTTAGTTGAATCAACTGTATTTACATTTTTGGCCACTCGTTTGATTGCCTTTCTCGTTCGAAAATACAGTTCGGGAGATTGTTTGCATTTTCTGGAAAGTTGGTATCGTGAAATTGTTTGTTAGTGAATTTATTTATTCTTAATAATGGTATAAACCCCATAATAAAACATGTTCAGCCAGTAACTAAAAAGTTAAGCTGGTCAACTTGAAATGATATATTTATGTCACACGTTGTCTAGTATTTGAAGTGTGTGTACTTGAAAACACTCATTGTTTGTTGGTAGTCGGTTTAGCTGAGGTTTCTTAGGACGTAGAGTTTGGGAGTAGGCGATCTAGATTAGAATATCGGTTGGGCTTCCAATTATTTTATATTAAAATAAACTGTTTTATATACGCAGAGCCAAACAAAAATTTAGTTGCACCAAAGAAATCTTTGTTTGGGGCATCCAACTAAGAACAACAAAATATTTAAACTGCTCCTATACACACATGTATTTTGTTGGCTGAAACAAGCCTTTCCCTCGGAGCAAGTCAACCGGTGACAAAAGATTCTCACGCTGACAGCAGCCAAGAACCACAATTAGCTTGCAGGCATGGAACACGCATTGTTGACAAATTAACAAACACTCCGGTGTTTCCACACAAGAAAATCGGGGTGTTGCCTTGTCGTTGACGCGGTCGTGAGTGTTCTACATGAATATTACTGTGTTTGTGGCGCCCGCCACGTAGATTCCTCCTATGTTGCTGAAACCAAGGGGCGGTCTTGCTTGTAGTCATATAGTCGGAAATGGTGAAGCCTTTTTTGTCAACAGCGCCATGTTGTGAAACCCAAAAAACTGAAAATTTCAATGAAAATATTTTTACGTGGCTATTATTTTTAGAGCGTGTTGACATTTGGGTTAACATTTCAGTTGTGACAGGTCTTTATTCATTTATAGTCTGTCGTAATTAATATATTGTTGATACACAAAACATGCACTTATATTGTCGATGTTTAGGGCGTCACAACATGGCGAACGACAGTAACGTAGCTTCGAACACGTCACAGCAAGCGGTCTCCTGCCTATTCCTAACTCCATGCCTGAGGCGATCTGACTTGTTCCGTCACCGGCATGGCGGGACTGTTCGATGGCTCATTACACGCAGTGGATATTCTAGAAACCCATTAAGTTGAGTTGACAGATTTGGGCGGTTCTTAATAACGAGGTATTGAGAGCCGATGAGAGTGAAAGGAGGTGAGAATGTAGCAGCGCCGGAACGCAAGCGTGCGGGTATAGGGAGATCCCCGAGAAAATCCACCGACCAGTGACATCGTCTGGCACGATTCCCCCTTGCCGAAATCCGGGAGTGACCCAGTCGGGGATTGAACTCGGTTTGACTTAGTGGGAGGCGAGCAGTTTAACCGCTCAGCCACCGCGGCCCCACGAATCTACGGTGTCGGATTGACTCACCCTGCAAATTTGACATCGCCGTTTCTGACGTGGCGTCCCATGCGTCGGTCTGATTTCAAAAACGTGTACACATCAAAGTACTTCACATCTCTATTCACAGTCTTGCCGAAGCTTCACTCACCTTGACGAGGTTCACCGGAAGACTTGAGAAAGTGGCGTTATCGTCCCATATCCCACTGGCTTCTTTCAGCGCTGCGTTCAACTGTTCGCGGACGAACGGGGCCAACCTGTGCATAAGAAACATCTCTCCTGTTCAAAATTGGCGAGCTACTTCCCATCATACAAAAATATGCAGACAAGGCAACATTTGCATAATCTATCCATGTATACTTCCAACTTGACTGAAGCCTTGCTAAAATTCCATTTTCTGATAGTGCTCGCTCTCGTGCAAACAAAGTTTAACAAATTCTGTAAAATTACACCAATGATCAACGCAACGCATTTGCGCGCATTCTGTTTAATAACATTTTGCATGATAACTACTTTTTTTCTGCTAGGTATTATTAATACAACTATTATCTCTGTGTGTTTTTTTTTAACTTATACAAATATTGTGGTTTATAGATCGAATATAATTAAATGTTCAAACAAATTTTAAATAAGAGACTTTTATGTAAATACAATTATAAAACGGTTGTGATAAATTGCCTATATTTAAGAAAAAACCAAGCACACTACACATGGGATGATTTTTCAAACGTTCGTTTCAAAGCGTGTGAAGATACTGCGAACAAACTTATAGCCACTTAACGTGAACAGTACACCCATTCTCCTACGAAAACGAAATGGGTTCGACTCCCGATGGCTCCATGCCCCGCATTTCTCGGGTTGGAGAAACGGTGGACGCTGCTATTAATTGGCTGGTTTTCTCTGGGTACTTCCGTTCCCTTGATCTTGGACTGCGTCCCTGGTGTCGCTCTGTATTAGCTTGCTAGTGTGACTCATATAATCCATCTCATATATTAAGGCCACATTCTTGACACTCGACGATCACCGTGCCATTGTTTACTTTTCGTTTATGTATCCATTCGCCATCAACTGGTGCGTCAAATGAAGTCTTTGATGCGACGAGTCAGCACGTCCAGGAGGTGCTGCATCGTGCGGCAATTTGTGAACTACTTGGGTGGCGCGGCAGGCGGCGAGAGGTCTGGAAACGGAGTTTGGAGGGCGTGTGTATGGTCGTTCGTAAACGCTGTACACGAAATATATGTTACTTTAAAAATTATGCGTAGCTCGCGAAAAATAAAACTATTGGTATATGTTCGTAAAAGTATTCTACGAACGCTTTTCGAGCTGGTAATACTTCGGAAAAGATCCAGTAGGTGTCGTGCACAACAGGTCAGAGTGATTGCGGAGCCGCTATTTATTCTCAATAGATCGCGCTTTTGTAAAGTAGACTGTTGTTCTATTACTGGCTGGGAACGAAACGTATTTCAAATATGTTTCGNTGTGTATGGTAGTTCGTAAACGCTGTACACGAAATATATGTTACTTTAAAAATTATGCGTAGCTCGCGAAAAATATAACTATTGGTATATGTTCGTAAAAGTATTCTACGAACGCTTTTCGAGCTGGTAATACTTCGGAAAAGATCCAGTAGGTGTCGTGCACAACAGGTCAGAGTGATTGCGGAGCCGCTATTTATTCTGAATAGATCGCGCTTTTGTAAAGTAGACTGTTGTTCTATTACTGGCTGGGAACGAAACGTATTTCAAATATGTTTCGNAATAGATCGCGCTTTTGTAAAGTAGACTGTTGTTCTATTACTGGCTGGGAACGAAACGTATTTCAAATATGTTTCGTCAAATTATTAGAGAAAATAATTCAATAATACTAAGCAATATTTCTGTATGCTTTTGGAATTAATATCAAGCACGTAAGGAAAGCGGGGATGGACAGGGCGGGATACGACGTGAAAAAGGTTTCGAGATTGCGTTTCATTTCTATACTGGTTGTTTTGTTGTGCATTTCATTTTGAACACCGATGCATTACTAATTTATCATGAAGTTTAGTTTCTAAAACTAAAAACGGCAGTATTATGACAACGTAAAATAAAATGTATCAAATAATCTAGGAACTCTTTGTTATCGCGTATTTTCAGCTTGTCTGATGTGCTTCGGCAGTGCACTCAGAATAGCCAACGTAACTTTAACTTTTGTTAATTCGTGCATAATCTGATACAGGATTTTGTAAATGGGACGTGTTTTGTTTGGGATACTTCAAATTGCAACTCACTGACTGTCAGAATCTCGACAACTTATATGAAATGAAGTATACCTACGGGACTTCCCTGCGACTTGTCGCACACAGAGATTCTTACTCCGCCTTATTTAGTCATTATTAAAGGCTCCTTACGGTAAAGTTAACAATCTTGAAAGAATTTTTTTTAGAAAATAACTACTCTTATAGGGCCCGTCTACCTACAGCTGTTTACAGTATTTGAGGCTGAGAAACTGCGAGAGCGATAAGGGCGACACTGCCACGCGTATCAAGTGCGCCACCGCCACTACACGCAGGGTTCTGACTTGGCGTGCATTGTTCTTGTCATGTTGCGTGTAACTAAGTGACCTTAAGTGGTGGCCCTATTATATTATTGCCGAAAATTCTGTAGCAAGATTCAGTGCAGGGTCCTGCTGTAGTTTCGTTATCGTCCGAGTAGTATGTTTTAAGATACACGAGTCTGAAAAAGTCGGTTTTAACAAAGTTGGAAGGCTCCAAAATGATATTTATGGCATGAGAGATATTATCGAAATAACATCTAGTCCTCGTCCGCGGTGTTTTTTTTTTCGTTGATAAACACATGAAATACACCATTGGTAGTTTCGTAAAAAAAAAAAAGTATTTTTCAAACATGCTGCAACGCATTTCAAGCGCGAGGTAGGCTAGCCCCTTAACTATGTACATACAGTTACGATAGCGTGAATAGGCCTTAATTCGACGGCCTGCCTGAACACGCCATCCCACACGAGCTGTAATCATGACAGATAGTTGCCGCAATATCGTATATTCCAAACCCCGGTAAGCAGGAATGCCCTCTGCCAGCCAGGGAATCAGTCCATCATGTCACGCCAATATCAGGGCATTGCAGAGCGGCGGAAGACGTCTGTCTCCATGTGACGCCGGCTGAGATGAACGTCACAAGACGCCGTAACTCGTCGTACTTCATCAGCCTTCGAATACTTCTCAAGGTGGGACAGTTACTATATTCTAATGTGGCTCTAAGTAAGGTTTTGGGTGTAGTTGACTTAACCATTCTCCCCCGACCTTATCGTATCTTATGTAATCTCCAGATGTCTAATTATATAACAACATATTAACCAATAGCTCCTTATATTCATTTATCCTACATGCTCGACCATCACGAGATCTCCCCAGACTTAACAACAAGTACGGAATGGCCATAATACAAACAGTACACACTGGCATGTAGGCTCTAGTTAAGTTGGCAACGAATTGAGGAAAATAGTTCTCAGACTTTACGTTGTATTCTAAGTGCAAAGTTTCATTTTATACGTACTGGAGTCTGGTTTTATACTAGCAAGAGCGTGAATAACATATTTTCAACACATTTACTTTCGTTAAAAACTACACGGTTTTGCTGTGATGGCGGATGAATCAATTAAGACGGTACATGGCGACATCAATTTTACATAAGGTAAAAGAATACAAAGTTATAAGAAAATTATATCCAAAACAGTGTTTTTTAAAATGCTCGACCAACCGTGAGCAGCCTGTATCAATATTATAAGCGAATATATTCATGTAAAGGTGACGTCATTCTGCAGGTCAGGTCGCTATGGATGAAAATATACGGGCACCGAGGGAAGCTGGACGTCATTCCCTATGGAGGCGCTTGTTGTTGCAGTCGGCCTCGAGAGCGTATGAGGTGAGATGGGAATGGAGCAGCGATGGAAAGAAAACGGAGGAAGTTAAGGGAGTCCCCCCGAGAAAACCCTTACGCTACCGTAATGCCTGCCACGCCACATAATGAGAGCCCCCACCAGAGAAATTTCGCGTTCACCGGGGTACTGGGTTCGATTCGGCCAGCCGTGGGGGCCTTCTTCTATGATTAGACATAAGACGAGTATTTTTCGCGAGCTCGGGCGAGCTTTATGATAACCTCGCAGTTCAGTGAACAACACGGGCTAAGGGCTGTTCACGGTAATGTGAGCAATTGTGAAATCAACATTTGAAAAATGTCACTGCCACTGTCCGTATATATTTATACGGGCTCAGTGACTGGCATGCTCCCAGTAAAGTTGGTAACGAAGGAGGGAAAGTAGTTCTGGGTCAAAACGTTATATTTGAAGGGTTATGTAAACGTTTTTGAACTCGGATATTATTTGTTTCGTTTTCGGTGTTTATTTAAAGCATTTTAAGTGTAATAATAAGTCAATTCGTTAAATATTTACGGTTTTGAAAATTTCACAGTTTTACTAGACTGGCGAATTAATAAAGTGAGCAGGCCCATTGCAATGTTAATTTATACGTAGGGCGGAAGACAGCACAATGTGCTTACAAGTAAATCTGAAGCAGGGCTTTCGAAAGTGCTCATTTTACCGTGAACAACCTATAGATAATCGTGGCACTGCAGGCACACTACCTGGGCTCGTTAGCTGCTACCAGAGTGAGAGGCCTGTTTTACACTTAATGTAGAAATAGAGTCGCTTCGAATGGAGCACTCCACATGACTGCAAAAAACATTCACAACTACGGATTGGTAATATTTACTGTCACGGTGACTTTGTCACCGCTCCAGAGTTGTCACTGTCACGTGCCGTGACGTAATATTGCAAGTCACGGTGACAGCGACCGCGCCGACCGGTTGCCACTTGTCGGCGACCAGTGACATATACTATCCGTGCCGCTAGTCGCTGTCGCTCCGTCACAGTCGCTGTGAAGTTCCTGCCGTGCCGTGTCACTGGTACTGGCAAAGGTGACGTGATACGCGGAGTCAGCCAGGCCCCGATAGCTTACGCGATATGCAGTTTAGTATAGTCGGTTCATGACTGGAAGAGACTTTCTTGAAGCCCTGCTAAAGATCTACTTTCAAGCCCATTTCTTATCCTTCTGCCAAAGGGTAAACAAACATTGCCATGTGGCAGTCACATGGCAATGTTTACATNGACTATAACAAACTCACTATAGAGGCAATTTTCCTTACCATTGTCAGTTGTCTTTATAATAAATATTGACTGTATATATTGGGTTGTTTATGAAGAATCCCTCGCATGGGTACACAAATTCCAACACAAAGTAGTTTTAATTTTTAATTACACATTGTAATACCACCTTTTGGTTAGGTAATTCATACACTCACATTTGAGTCTATATAACCCTATAATCCTAGGTTAGTGTAAAACCCAACAATCCTAGCTTAGTTTAAAAATGTAAAATAGTGATTCACCTATCGTGGAGATAGGTTCTGTTACGTTAGGTGGGCACATATTACGAAATTAGTCGGACGTTAATGCCCGTCGTATATTCGTGTTCTGCATCATTAGTGAAGTGGAAATATACCATTTTCCGT